>JAPWTK010000399.1:0-424968 GCA_029963805.1 Aromia moschata
TATATACATTATACAGTGCGCCACAAAAATAACGGTTAAATTAATTTTTGACGAGATTATTAATTTTTATGAAAAATCCAGAAACAGGTCTTTTATTCAAAACTTTTTTTACATAACACTGTTACTGTTAAAAGTCTGTTTGGCATTACTCTTTAATTAGCTTAAAATTTTCAGTTAAAAGCTAGTAGTAAGTTTCACGAACGCAGATTAATTACTTCGAACCCACAGATGCTGCAGCTGGATGATCAGATCAAGAAGAAGAGGACTCTACGTAATATATTAATGTTTTTTGCACCTTGTATAAGTTTGCTTTGTCAAAAAAAAAACGACAATTATAATATTAATTAGTATATTTTGTCACTTCATTCTCATCACCTATGAATCAAAAATATACCTTAAACACATAAATAGAGCGAATATTGGCCGATGCTATATATATTTGTAAATTTTAAGTGTAGTCCTATTAACACAATATTTAAATAAAAAAAAATCAGAGGGGCCGGTAAAGGGTCTTATCGAAACCCCTCCTTTTGAACATATTTGACCGAATTCCTATTTCAAATTTTCAATACAAAGGAAGTGGGGTTACTTCTACAATTTTCTCTTGATCTCAAATTTTGAACGATATAATGTTTTTATACAAGTCTTCTAAGGTTGTAATTTATATTTAGAAGCATCCTAGCATGCTTATAACCATGAAAGCAATATTTAGGGGGCCGTTTGGTCGCGAAGCCCCTAACCTATATGACTAATATTCCTGTATGACAAATGGACCGAACTGTGTACGGCTAAGTGGACCGACTCGGACAAGGGACAGATTTATCGTTTGAATTAGTATCCTGGGATGCGCACAGATATAAGACAGTTATGGCGCGTAGTGGGAATCCGCAAAACTACACGCAAGTGTATCACCGACTCCGGTCCCATGTGCCCCTTCAGAGGTCCCCTTTACTGGCACAGCATTCCATTATCTTGATGAGCTCATAATATTTCTCTAACTTCCACGATATCAATTTGCATAAACTGTCCATAAAAGAAATGTTTCGAATATGTTATGTGATTCTTTACAGAAATTAAATACATATTTTTAAAGTTGAAGTTCATACAGAAGCTTCAGGTGACAGCTACAAACCCTAAATTTTCAAATTGGAAGTAGGGGCTTGTGATACTTCATTTGCAAGGTATTTTCATTCTATATTCAAAACTGCTATGGTTTTAAATTTTATTGCAGAAATTAACAAGAAAAAAAGATAAGTTTCTCCAGTGTAGGAAATCCGTTACATTAAAATAAGACTTTTTAAGTAACACTATTTGTCAATGTTAGGTTTCGGGAACGTGGACATGTACGGCAGCTAAAGAAAAATCCTCCCAATAAACTCAGTGGTGATCAGAAATTGGATGTAATGCTTATGCTTGAAGAAAACCCACATACGTCGAGTCTTCAAACAGCTTCAGCACTAAATATTAGCCATTCCTCGATTCTCCGCATATTGACAGAAAATCGATGCACCCATATAAACTGATACCAACTAATGAGCTCGCGGAAGACGATTTTGATAGACGAATTCTCTTTGTGAACAAATGATGCAAATGATAGATGACAATACTTTACAAATAGAAAATGTTTTATTTTCGGATGAATCTGATTTACACTTCACGGCCATGTTAATCGCCAAAACTGTCGTTAATGGTCGAGAGAAAATCCTCACTGGATGAGGGAACTACACACGCAAAACCCTAATAAAGTTAATGTTTGAGCAGGAATAATTGGAGAAAATATCATTGGTCCCTTCTTCATTGACGGCAATTTGAATGGAGAAACTGATTTAGCGCTGCTCCAAAATAATGTTGTACAGACGATGGCGAACTTGTATCCAGCTGAAGGAAACCCACAAGTTCCAGGTAATGCAATATGGTTCCAACAGGAAGGTGCTCCAGCACATTACGAAGTCAATGTCCTGCAACATCTCCACACAATCTTTCCAAATCGCTGGATAGGGAGACGTGGTTCTGTAGAGTGGCCTGCACGATCACCTGATCTCACGCCGTTAGACTTCTTCCTATGGGGATATGTAAAAAGTATGGTCTACAAAACCAAACCCGATGATTTAGCTGACTTAAGAAGAAGAATAACACTTGCAATTACGTCGATTACCCCGCAGATGTTAACTAACGTTAGAAGACATTTCTATTTACGTCTAGGATGCTGTCAAGATGCTAGAGGCATGCATTTTGAACATCTGCTGCATTACTATTGTTTTTTTGTATGCTAATGTAACGAATTTGCTACGCTGGAGAAACTTTTTTTCATGTTAATTTCTGCAATAAAATTTAAAACCATAGCAGTTTTGAATAGTGAATGAAAAGACTTTTCAAATGAAATATCACAAGCCCCTACTTCCAATTTGAAAATTTAGGGGTTGTAGCTGTCACCTGAAGGGGGTTGAATTTAGGGATGACATTTTTACTTCGCAAGAAGTGATGTTAGAATTAGAATTTGACATGTCTCAGAATTTTCTAAAAAAATGCATAATAATGGAGCTACTGAATTTATTCCATTTGGCTGTTCTCTGACAAAACTTCCGTGTGCCTTTTTCTACTATTTTTTCCTCTCATTAAAAAAATCTTTACTAATTTCTACAACCAACTTTTCCTGCTTTCTTGTACTTATATATGCATATAATGCACCACCAATGCCTTCCAAAATATACACATTCCTCTTCGCCCAATGTCGCTGCTTATTCGCCAAATTTAAATAAATCCAAAACAAAGTTTAGGGAGAAAATATTTCAGTTCTATTTCATATACATATGTATTTCTTCCTTATATTATTAATATCTTCCTTATTAAATATTGCTGCGTAGGCTATAGTACGATAAAATACGCATCGGTAACGGCTGTTAGAGTAAAATCTTAGACGTATAGATGATATACATATGTAAACAAGAGGAACGTAAACAGAATGATCAATTTAGTAAACTGTTACTAGCTTTTTATGTTAAACATAAAATGAACTACACTTCAATATAGTGCTTTTATTGCATGCTATAACAATGAAATAAAATATCGTACCACCCTATGGTTGATACACCTATCGAAATAAAACCCGGCAAGCGATACCGAAATTGTAGATATGTGACAACGGATATACATATATATGTATCTACTATCATATTTATTTCTTATAAAATCCCTTACTATTCATTACTTCTAATATTTTGGTGTTTTAATAGAATGCAGGCTTTCACGGCTGTTGTCCAATGGTGAAATTATTTCTTCCGGGTTTTGCCAGGTTTCTAAAGTCTCTAGAAACCTTCTGAAGAAGCTGACAGCATGATCAGCGAAACGTTAAGTCAATTTAGACGACCGCGACAAAACCCGGAAGAAATAACTTCACCATTTTGGTGTTTTCATTGACAATTCGACTACCTAATAAAATGCAATACTTTTATACAGTGTTATACTATTTACAAGTCGTTCTGAGTAAGGTATGAAAATAACATTTTTTTTAGACATTTAGGAATATAGAATTTCGGTGTTAATTTTTAAATCTCAAACGTCTTAAAGTTTACCGAAAAATATATATTATTTAGTGAGATGCATTATTACCATTATTAAGTTTGGTATCAATGAAAAGTGAAATTTTCAAATAATTTACATAAAAATGTAATATACCCGGGGCTTTTCTTTTTGGAAAAAGTAGGCGGAATGACTTTGAAGTTAAAAATGGCTCCTAATTTTACAGTTTTCATGAACAACAATTAACAAAAATATGTTTTGATGTCTTTTTACTTCATCCACAGAACCCTATATTTAAAAAAAGCAATGAAAATTGGGGGTTCCCATTAAACAAAAATTGGGGCCTTAGGGCCGTATCAGGATACGTATCAGGATATAAGGTGCTGGATTACATGGACAGATGGCCCCCTCCAAACTAACCAACTTTTGTTAAAATCATTTTTGGATTGGCGGCTTTCTTCAAAGTTATTCATGTGGATGTTTTAAAATGGGACACCTAGTATATAAGCCGTATGTAAATTAAGTAAGGAGACCGATTTTCCTATTTCTTTGCGAAAAGAATGCGAAAAGAACTCTATTCAAAATAACTTCCTTGGGAAGCCACACAGCGCTGGAGGCGGTTCTTATATTCCTCATAGCAGTACTGGAACTCATATACTGGAAAAGCCTTCAGCTGGTCGCAACCATGTTTCTATGGTTTTGCAGTGCGTGATATTTCGTTACTATTTAAAACCGCATGGGCCCCTTCACTTTTAGGTGTGACTCTACACCTCTTAAGGTTTTAGTGAAAAATCGTAATTTGCGAATTTCCACATGGAGCACTCCCTGGTTCTCAGAACGCTCTGTGGGATATTCGTTTTTTTTTCATAATCGAAACAAATAAGGAGAGTTTTTCGATTTGTTCAAAATATTTTTTTTTCAAAAATTATGGCCATTTTAATTTTAATTTTATAGGAACATTTTGTTTCCCAAAATTAAAATTGCCATATTTTTGAAACAAAATGTTTTGTAACAAATCGAAAACGCTCCTTATATTTGTTTCTTAAGATAAAAATATATACTCAATTTACAGAGTACTAGAACCCAGAGTAGTGTTTTTGAATTTTTCAAACTTTCTGACGGTTTTTTCACTATAAATCCTTTCGTAAGGGTGTTGTCATCACTAAAAGAGGGCCCATGGTCGTTCAGATATGGCTAACTTATAGCACCGCCACTGGTCCCCCTTGAGGTGATTTTTCAATCTCGGGAAGAGAAAAAAGTGTCACAAAAAAAAATGTCACAACATGTTTTACTGGCTAAAAACTTGTTTACTGAAATGGCTGTGTGACAAGACGCATTGTCTTATGTAACTCCAGTTGTTCGTGATGTTTGGTCTCACTGTCGCTTTTTTGAAATTTTTCAAGAACCTCTCTTAAAAGTGTTGATTTACTGTTTGGCCTAGAGGCACAAACTCTTTTGTGGAAATTCCCTGGCCATAAAAAAAAAATCAGCATACATTTGATCTTCGACTTGCTCATTCTTGCATAGTTCTTTCCTGGCGTCCTTTTGTTCCTGGAAAGATTTTTGTAACCATTTTTGCGCAGTATTTCTCGTCCCCAATTGTTAGTCAAAATCTGTGAACAGTGGTGTGATTCAAAAGTGGGAAGAGTACAACTCTTCCCGATCTTCTTGTATCAACCGAGATCTGAAGCACAAGGTTTTTAAGTAATGGTTCTTTTCAATACTCACTTCCTTCTGTGCCTTTAACCACGAAAAACCTGGGTTCTTGGAAAAAATATCTTCGTAGGCATATTGAGTTTTGCAAAAGTATCCATTGCTTTTCCAACTTAAGCAAAACCTATGACACCTGCTCACAATTAATATCCTTTTTTAAAACCACTAAAAAAAACAGTTTACAGAAACAGTAAAGAATAATTAAACGACTCTATTAATCTCAAGTTTGTACTGAAGGTGCATTACATGTTAACCTACCGCCATTCCAAGTCCCATTTCCTCAGTGTTGCTAGATCGGGCGCTACGTTGCCAATCTCATTACTTAATTTACACACCTCGTATATACCACTTGGACGAGGGTAGTAACAACTTCATTTTGACTTATCCCGTATAAAAAAAGTAATTAGAAACGCAAATCTTATTTAAATATATGTACATTAGAACAGTGTTGGAAAATTTAGTTCACCTACCTAGAAATAGTTGTAAATCCTTATTAATTTTACCATGAATGTCACGTGGACTTCTTTCTTTAACTCAGTACAGCGTTCGGTTAGAGAAAGGCCCCTACCTACCACCGACTAAAGGGAAATTCTATTGAACATCGAGCACAAGTGTTACAAAGTAACAAACGGTTATACGCCCTAAATTTGGAAACGTTTAATAATTTCAGTATCGCCGAAATAACCCCTTATTTGTTGCGTGCTTCGTGTCGCAGCGGACTAACAGCCAAAACGGCCCAGCCTCTTCGGGTCTCGATAATTAATTATATAGCCCGCAAAAATAACCGTAATACAACGGCAAACAAACGTTTGCGACTGAAACGAAAAAGCGAACAATTGAATACAATCTACGCTCACAATGGATATCACTTAGTTGGCTTTACTTTATAAAACAGTGGCAATAAAATTCGCCGACATGGAGTAAAAAACATCATGTTGCAAAACTCTAATAAATCACATACGGGTTGCTGAGACCCACTCTTTCGGCAACCTATTAAATTCGGGGGCATTGACTCTTCTAAGTGGATTTCGGGGTACGATTTTTTGTTGATGTGTTGGCATCCGAAATACCGGGTGTCTCAGTTGTATTGTTCCAATGGCATATCTCCGTTAGTTAATAAGATATAAATTTGAAATTTGGGGCATCTCATTTACACCTAAAGTTTTTTGCATAGAGCCTAATATTAATATTCTGTCACTTCCAGCTTAACCGGAAACGACCCTAACTTTCTTATTTCAAAGTTATATGTATTGAATTCTACTCAAAATTCCCTTTCCAATGATGTATCACACTTTGTATTTTGGATTTAAGAAAGGAAGCAAAATCGAATTTTAACGATTTTAAAAAATGATCGAAACTAAATCGATCAACCCAGAAAAACTAAAGCAGGCTTTGAAAATATTTGAATGATTGTTAACTGACTTTGACAGTTTATAAAGTTATTAATTCGTATTAAACTTAAAATTACTTCGAACAAAAGTGGTATTAATAATGAATAACACCAATTTTTCAAATGTAGAAAAGTTAGATATAATCCTAATTTATGGGGAATGTAGGAAAAATAGGCGTGATGCGTTACGTGTTTATGGAGAGAGATATCCTGACAGATGTATGCCAAGTGATATGTATTTTACCAGTTTGGCTTCAAAGTTAGCCACATGTGGGGCATTCTCAAAAAAAAAAAAAACTTTATTTAAAAGAAAGACTGTTTAATGATCCACATATTTCAATTTGACAAATTGAATAAGAATGTGATATTTCTCGTTCTTCTATTCAGTGAATCCTAAAATCCGCCAAAATACGACCTTTAAAAAATCCAGTTACATCAAGGATTAGAACCAGGAAATTATTTCTTGCTTAGCTAGCGACTGCTCATGAAGATGGCAATATTAGCTCAATATTATGGTCATCATTGGTCTGAGGATAATCTTCATTGGATGAGAGAGACTAATTTTCAAAGAATTTGGGTAATTAATGTGTGGTGTGGAATGATCGATGGGTACATTATTGGACCAAAGTTTTATGGAGGAACATTAACTGGTGAGGTATACATAGAATTCCTTCAGGGCGAATTTTAGATTTTCTTGAAAATCTTCCACTGGAGATACGTATCAACATACATTTGTAACAAAATGGAGCACCCCTCACAACTCTAGAGCTGTAAATGATTATTTAAATCAATTCTTTCCAAATAAGTGGGTTGGAACCCATGGACCAATAAGATGGCCTCCAAGATCACTCGACTTAACGCCGATGGATTGTTTCCTCTGGGGGTATTTAAAGAATAAGGTATATCAGACGCCTCTTACAAATTTAAAAGATTTAAAAAATAGAGTTACAAATGAATGTGAAGCTCTTATTTTCCAGTTATGAAGTGTTACCACTCGTGAACTTTTGCATCGAGCAGAATGTTGCGTTGAATCAAATGGACAACACTTTGAACATTTTCTTTAGCATAATTTCTGATGCTCATGGTTATTGTGTCAATTAGATATTCGTAAGTCACATTTCAAAAAAATAAAATTAGTGTCGTAATATTTCCTTGTCATTTATTTAACATACCTATTTTTCTATTATTTGACTCAACAAAATATAATATGTAAATCACCCTTATCCAACTGACTATTCTTTCTGACAGAGATCTTAAACATGCAAATCTTGAAAACTGACTACAACTTTATAATTAAATCCAAAGCAAAGCACATTATTCTCATAAATTTCGACAAAATCCATTTTAAAATCTTTTAAAATCGAAAATACAAAGTGTGATATATAATTGGAAAGGTAATTTTGCGTAGAATTCAAATTTTGAGAAAAATATACAGGGTGTCACTTGAAATAAGAAAATTAGGGTAGTTTCCGGTTAAACCGGAAGTGGCAGAATATTAATATTAGGCTCTATGTAAAGATCTTTAGGTGTAAATTAGATGCCCCTAATTTCAAATTTATATCTTATTAACTAACGGAGATATGCCATTGGAACAATACAACTGAGACACCCGGTATATGGCTGAAATAATTAGTTTCCGTAAAATATATGAATTCGTGGCCAAAGTATGTTAATTTCAATTAAATATTATTAATGCACAGCAACACAAAAAAGTCTAGCACCAGAAGGTAGATCTATATATTTCCATGCATTTTGACCAGCCGAATACGAATCCGATGTCCGTTTTGTTCGATTGCCTGTTGCATTTTTCCTTACAAATAAATTAAAAGCTTTTAGTTTATTTGTTTTGGATTTTTGGGCGTTTGGGTGATCCTAATTGATCGGCCAATTCTGACCTCAAATTCGGTCTCAGCTCAGCGCACAATACGTATAGAAATGGTGGTCAGCTCATTTAAGCTTTTTATTTACTTGTTTGAGATTTTTCCGGCATTCTTAAGATGTTTTTTAAGGTTAGAAAAAACGTTGTTTCACGGGTCAAAATGCATGGGTATCTGCCTTCTTGCACTAGACTTTTTTGTGTGTGTGTGTGCCTGTGTAATGAGCGTCCAGATAAGTTTGACCTCAAATTGGCTATAGAAAAAAAACGTACGTACAATTTTTTTCCAATACGACTGACGTAAACAAAGGAGGGTGGTAAAAACTGTCGATTTTTGGACCTGAGGCAGAATCTTCAATTCTACCAAGTTTGTTTTCCTTAAACGATAAAACAATATGATAAGTAACAATAGACACACCGGTTAGCTGCGACAAAACACGTACATAATTTTTGGAAACATCTTCCATGACACTTTTTTCGTCAGTTCTTGCGTTCGTACTGTAGGGTCTATTGTTGTTAATTTTAATTGAACTATGTACGTGGTAGGTAGGTACCTACTTATTTATGTATATTTCTGTAAAACCCTAATTCTCACGTTTCGGCATGTACCGTTTGTGTATTTGTGTAAATATGTGACAAACTGCTGGTACAGCCTCTTTCGGGTTTCCCAAATTAAACTGTGGTTGGGTTTTCCCCTAATTCAGTTTACAACCGTTTACTCGGGCTTTTCGTTTTTTCGGGGAACCTACCTACCTACCCAGGCCTGTGTTATAGATCGGTCTCGGAACGTACTTTCCGTTTTGGACAGTCAGTCTCCGACAGTCGATCTCCGCGTTTTACCGGCTCCAGACCGCTTTTAGCCGGTCTCTCATATCTTGTAAATATGTAAATAAATGACTGTACATATAGCCCATTAAAGTGCTTTAATTACCACACCACCCTCGCCATAGTACTGTAGGATGGTCACTGCCTTTATGTTGTTTCACACTCATTGTTAAACAGTTGTGGGAAGTATGCCTTGAAAATCTGTGATAACAAAAACAAAAATAGTAGGCCTAAGCTTATGAAAGACGTACGTTTGAATTAAGAAAGCCTACTTTGATGTAAAATTTTGTTACCTACCAGCCTCAACAACTATATGTTCGTGTTTACGTATAATGAAACAAAAATTGACTTAAAGAATTTAAAAGTATATTTTAATTTTTTTTTTTAAGAAATTAACAGTGTCACAAAGTAACAAAAAGAAATAAAATGTAACAAAATAACTGGCAACTAAATGTTCGGGGGAAAAAGTATTAATAAGGCATTACGTCACCTTTTGCCTTAATTACTGCCCGAATTCTTGCAGACATTGTTTCAACCATGCCTCGACAGAGTTCTGGTGAAAAGGTTTACCAAATTTCTCCGATTGTTTCCTTTAAAATAGAGATCGTTCTTTGAGGATCATCTCTCAAAACTCTTTTTGTCTTATGCCATAGTGTTTCAATCACATTTGGGTCGAGGTTGTTTGATGGCCATGATATGACTTTAATATGCTGTTCCCCGAACCACTTTTGCGTATTTTTTGCAGTATGGGAAGCTGCGCCGTCTTGTTGGAATATGAAATCTGTCTGGGTACATATCCTGAACAGTCGGTAATAAGCTATACGTAAGTATTTGTATACCTATATATTTGTCAGCGTTGACGGTACCCTCTATGACCTCATACTGTCCCAAACCTTTAGCGAACATACATCCCCAAATGATGACACCTTTCATACGGTTCGTTTAAGGCATTCCTTATGAAAGGCTTCACTTTTTGTTCTTATTACTCCTTTTCAATGATCGCCTATGCAGACATGAAATTTGGACTCGTCACTGAAAATGACTTTTGACCAATCTTCTATAGTCCACGATACCTTCGATTTGGCCTAATTCGTCGATATTTTTGCTCGTTAAAGTTTTTTTAGCTACCTTTATGAAATTGAAAAATTAAAAAATTGTAAACCTTATAAAAATAGCCTTGCAACACGTGGTAGCCCCTTGTTTCACGAGTTTCATTGCGCTGTTTTAACCCTTAAGGTGTTCCGTCAACCTTTTTGCAAATTTTCACCAACAATCTTGGCCCTTTCAGTAACAAGTCTGGGTCTTCCGGGCCTTTACCTTTTACATTCAAATCCAGCCCCGCTAATATGTCCCCAAGAATAGACTTTTGCAAACACAATTCTCCCCCAATTCCCGATTTTTTTACCACTGGTATTTTTTTTACAATAAGCTGCCGCAATTTTTGATCAGTCGTACGTAACGGCCATTTTATTTAAATCGAATATTCAAAAACAAAAAATGTGACTGACACACTGTAACCACTAATTTACAATAATTGGGAGTTAATGGCTACTGCGGCAACAAAATTTATACCATTTTCGAATATTTAGTTGTAGCATTTTTAGCAGATTAGCTAATTCATAACAAATCCAAGCTAAAATAATATTGCGGTCTCAAATATGTGAATTTTATATTTTTAGTTTTTAAAGGTTGAGAAAAATTTTCTTTGAAAATCGTTTGTGAAATATACAGTTGTTAGGGCTCGTATTTAAAATAATTGCGGTCTAATGACGTTTTGAGTTTTGGGGAACAAACTTTTTAAAATTGAACTCAGGAAGTTTGTGAAAATTTGAAACATATATGTATATTTCAAATTTTCATATTACACAGGTTATTGCATTTCATAGAGTATGTTAGTGTACTTACGTTATAAAGAAAATAGCTTTATACAATTTAACTACTAGTCCAATAACAGTGATTTTCAAAATGGTTCTATATTTTTGTATAAATGATTCTATAAAAAAGAATAAAAAAAGTCTATTCATCACATCGCGTGGCAAGCACTAATATTAGTGTTCGGTGGCAGTTTCTGTCACCTAAAAGCTCCGTTTTTCTATTAAATGACTGCAATTGTAATTTTCCTGTCTGAACACGGCCCATTTAGAATCCATTAACTACCGATTTCCTTTTTTCCAATTTCATTAACAGTAACATAAACTACTGATGTATATTTCGTGAATAAACATGGCTATCGAATGAGGAAAAAAACTAAATGGGGTATAAAACAAACATTATCCCGGACATCGCAAAGCAAGTTTTAGGAGTGCTTGAGTACAGTATATAGAAAGTTATTGAGGCCAAATTAGAAGGAATGTCTGTGTAAAAAGGTGATTCAAGCGATGCGCCTTGAAGGCCTTAATATCGTTGATGTAACAAGAATGGCCGTATCAAACCTGAAGGGATAAAACCATCAAGTTTCTCCCATACAGAGCTGAAAACCGAATCACAAAGTTTGAAAGACAATTGCTATTAAAGTATTATTTATAGATATATCTAATAATCTATACTTTTTATGTATCCAATATTTTATATATCTGAGTAAAATTAGTTTTTTTTATATCGAATAATATTAAAATTAAGCAGGTGTTTAATTCTGCTGTTCTGTTCAAATTTAGTGTACAGTTGTACTCTTCGGGTCAATATGATCCGACTTAGTATTTGCTACATTTTCAATTATAAAACGGAAAACAAACATTATATTTTGTTACAGTAAATATTTTGTTTCAGTAAACATTTTATGCAATGATACCTGTATAAGACCCAAAATCTAAAAGTTGTTTTTTTTTTATTTAATAAAATGTTATTAATTTCTAATTGGCGCTATTAAAATACAAATTTATTTTCATCAGGTCCTGTTGACCCGAACATTATATATTTATGTAGCAATTAAAAATTTTAGAAAAGGAAAACAAAAAGTCGTAAAAAGTTTCTGGGTTAAAATAACATTCTTGAGTTGTGAAACAACGTCGATAAACCCATCTAAACTCGGCTACTTTATGTAAGTGTAACAAGAAAAGAAAATATTGTTTCGGGTCAAACAGACCCGAACAGGACAGCAGTCTAGTATATTTCTTATATCAATTGTATTAATATTAATATTGTTATTAGCTAAACTTGTATATTAAAATTTCAGTTTTACAAAGTGCCTACTTAAGACTGTTTTACACATACCAGTTTATTGCACAATAAATTGTAGAATTTATTTTTCAATAAGTCCAATTTTTGTAACTGTTTACACTTTGCAATATTTGTAATAATTTATTGGCGAGTGTCAACACTGCCAACTCTTATTGACTAAAACCTAAAGAGTTATCATAGGTTTCTCCTTAAGAAATCGCTTATCTCATTATTAGGTTAGTGGTTAGTACAATGAAATAAGTGTGAAAAGTTACTAAATATCCCCAAAATTGACCAAGAAATTAGAGCAAGTTCTATATTCTACAAAAAATGTGCGCAAAATCTGTTTTACGCGTACATATTCCAATAAATTGAAGGTCAACTTGTACAATTTATTGTGTCTGTAAAACGTTTATACATAAGAATCGTTTATACATATTTAAAATCCCCTTATCTGTATTTATTAATGCTCCGTATTCAGCTGCAACCTATGTCAAATTTTAATTTAAGCAGCCGAAATTCTCTTATAAATATTATAATATCAACGTGTTCATAAAGATTTAATCAAACTCAAGGCCACAATGGTTAAATGCTGTAATTCAGGTTCAAGTACATACGCGGTATTGGCAATTAGCAGCAGTTCCATTTTAACAAAGTTACTCAATCTTAAATAAAAAGTTATCAAAACGTATTTGTTGTATTTCTGTTATTTTTTAAATTAAATTATCTAATTCGGCATTTATTTGTTTTTTTCCTAATCTTTGCCTCAAGTATCACCAATAAATGGTTCTTCAACCCAAAACTATTATTAAGTTGAATTCACGAACATTTTCGTCAAAGGGGGGTCATCTTCTTGTGCTACTGACCTTGACCTCAAGGTCGACCTTCAAGGTTATTTGAAGGTCATGATGATTTTTAATAGGAAACCCCTAGTTTTGAGTCCATATTTTGAAAGAGCACAAAATTATACTCCCAGATGGATCCTCACACCCTAGGTCAACATGACCTTTACTACAGACCATTTGCAGGCCAAATCACATTTTGGTGCGGAAAAAGCAATAAACCGAAGTCTTGATGAGCGATGACCTCTACAAAAGTGACTGAATATCAAAAGAGAATTCTAATGATGACCTTGACCGCACCAAAATGTGACTGTTTCCCGGACTTGAATTTTTCCTGGGGTGTAGGAACCTAGCTGGACGTAAAATTTTCCGCTCCCAAAATCTGGACTCAAAACCAGTGGTTTCCTATTAAAAAAAATCATGACCTTCAAATGACCTTGAAGGTCAACCTTGAGGTGAAGGTCAGGAGTACGTACAGGAAGGTGACACCCCTCTGTCCTAAATAACTTTTGTGATGGAGATAAATCGATAAATAAAGAAGTGGAGATAATCGCATCCATCTATTAAAATGGCTCACCCTGTATATATATTTTTTCAAGCGGCGCACAGTGGGCGAAAACGGCAAATTTTTTCTCAAAATAAGATAACCCCACAGAAAACTCCAATCATTGTGATTTTTTTTACAGATTTTGGTTTACAATTTTGGTTTACAATTTTCCTTTAATCTACTGGATTAAAGGAAAATTGGTCCGACACACGGTTGAGGTTTAAAGAGGGGGGGGGTTAAGCTCCCCTGACCTTATAACATAAGCTTTCAAAACCTCGTGAGCATATAACTTGAAATTTTAAACCCCCATAACCCCATAACCTCAACTTTTAGACCCCATCTACACAAAACTCAATTTTCGAGTCCTAAAACCGACAACTCTAAAACTGAAGCTCTTATGCCCAATATCTCTATAACCTAAGCTTTCAATCCACATGACCCCATAACTCAAACTGTCGAACCCCCATAACCCCATAACCTCAACTTTTAAACCCCCGTGTACGCAAAACTTAATTTTTCGAACCCGACAAATTGTGTGTCGGATCAATTTTTCTTTAATCTACTGTCCAAAACCTGTAAAATAAAACCAATCACAATGATTGGAGTTTTCTGTGGGGTTATCTTATTTTGAGAAAAAATTGTGGCGCTTTGTGGCGTTTTCTTGGGATTTTTCCTGTCTACTATAAGTTTAAGGTCTACTACTATACAGTTCTCCTATTTATTTGTCTACTTGGTACACAGTTTAGGTGTTTTACACATTTTCACCGCATTACTCTCACTATATTTTCTCATACCGTCTCTGTCTGCTGTCCTTAATAAATACAAATCTTTCCCATGCGAACACAATAAAACATATTGTTGCGTAATATCTGCAGCGTTATTAATCTTTCCCATACATTAGATTTGAAAAGAGAACGGCAAACAAAAGGAAAGCCGCGAGAAGTAACAAGTCTCGAGCCATCAATTCGTATTAGAAACACGTTTGAGAGAGATTCCGGCGAAAAATCGATGTTAATATTAGACCCGACTGGCTATTACCTTATTTCTGGATTTAAAATTTATGTGTAACGGTTTTCGAAATGACCGGAACGGGCTTAGGTGGCGGACCCAAGTAATTTTTATGTTGCGAACCGGATCCGGAGATTGATGGGCGTTGCAATTCATGTCACTCTCTAAATTTTTAACAAAACGAATTCAAAGCAGAATGAGACGCCGCGCCGCTATTATTATGAAGGGTACGTATAATAGATATCAGCGATGTACTGAAAAAAATGAGGTTAGTTACCTCATTTTTTCTTAACTACAGCAACTTACTATAATGTGCCACATTATAGTAAGTTGCTGCAGAAAGTTGGAACTCTTCAAAACATGGTGGGACTTCAGTCTAAACACGAAATATACCGCGACGATAGCTCAGTGGGTAAAGCGCCAGCTAAGAAGATGGCGATTACTCCGAGAGCTATTATCTGCACGGGTTCGAATCCCGCCTGTGGCAATTGGCACCTGTCACAGGATTTGGTTGTGTGTCCTACGTCTTTTCCATGTGTATTCTCCCTCTGCACAGTCGTAATGACTATTAGAGGGGGAGAATTCAATTTCTGTGGTGTGATTTATTATTATTTATATTAATAATTACTAAATAAAATAATACGAAATTAAATTTACTTACTATTATTATCACAGCTAAATGAATTTGGTTAAAAGTTTTTAGAAAATATTAACTGCATAACTCAGGTACTAACCATATAATTATTAGGATCTGAAAAGTGTGCTACAATTCAGGGTCGGACTCGTAATCATGTCATTGACGGAAAGACATATGAGAGACCAAAAAGACATGAGTAAAAATATGTTAATAATGTTCATACCTATCGCTTGTGTCATCCAGAAACACCCACTGTCTTCATTGCTTGAGCAGATGTTGCTACAACCAATAGTCTTTCTGCATTTCTTCTCGTTAAACGTTAGCGGTTAAAGGTCTCGTTAAATGTGCAAATTCAAAATAGTTCACATGGATAGAGGACGGCACATCACGCACATTATTTTCATGAATTTCGCACAGTTGTTTGTATCACAAACAGTTGTTTGTTGTCACTAACAGCAGTATATTATTATTTTTTACAGAGAACAATGCACGTGTTACTACTATTTCTATACTTTTTAGCCGTTGTTTACAAAACCCATTTACCTAAATGAAATACCTAAAATTCGTATCAGAACATTAACGACCTTATTACCGCAAAAATGTGTTGTTTCGTCAACTGTCAGCCACAGAAATTTATTGCGTACGTCTTCTTTGATATTTCCCATGACACGTTGATATGTGATCTGTAAATACACCCTAGGAAAGTGCACCTTTACATATTGGCGATATATGTGTAGAAGAGAATAAGTATAAATAAGACACCAGTAAGGACAGACAAAGAGAGTTAGATGCAACAGTGTTTCACGCTTGTGCACGTATTAGAAACGTATGAGACCTGCGCGTAATAGAATGTGGAGAGGGGTATCACCTACACGCCTATCGCCGAATTTGAGTGGGACTCAGTACTTTTTCGCAGCTATGTACATCGACTTAGCTGTATGAAACGAAATTCTTACGTAATTCTGACTTTTACAATTATCCCATACACTTAAAAAGAAGTGTACGAACATAATTGTATTTATTTTCAAATATTTGTATTCCTTAACTAACCGGTCTGCAGGAAAATAAAATTTAAGTTCTATAAAAAATAAAAAAATAAAAATATAAATCAACCCTATTATAAGACGAAAGAAAGAAAAAAAATGTCCCGATGCCTACTTGCCTCGCCTCGGAAATGTGGATCAGGGGGGGTTTCCAAGAAATTTGTTACTTGTCGGCTGTTGTGGACCGGGAAGCCGTCTTGTTGAAACCCACATTCTCCAAGTTAATGCTCAATGCTCGAACGGCCGGAATAATTTGATATTAGAGCATAGTTAAATATTTGTTGGAATTTAAGGAACCGTTTATAAAAAATGGCCCAACAATGGAATCGACTAAAATACCAACCTTCAACTTCTCGGGAAACATTTAACTTCTCGGGATACTGCATACGCACAGGAATACTCAAGTGCTTATTTTCCGTAGACCAATAACGAGCTATTTGATGATTGTGATGCTTATGAAGGAAAAAAGAGGATTCGTCGGTAAACAAAACATTGTTAAAGAAATGTTCGTCTGAATCGGCTTTTTTTCCTCATAGACTCGCGGAACTCAAGACGTCTGTATAACTCCGGAAATAACTCTTGGGTCTCCTGTACTTTATAGCAATTATACCCATTTATTTTCAAAATATTCCGCACTGTTCGCGCTTCCACATTAACTTGTTTCGCGATGTGCGTACTAGTACACGGTTCATTTGCTTCAACAAACGCACAAACGGCTACTTCACATTCCAACCTATTTTCGGATAAGGGCCTAAGGATTGCCTTCTCAGGTTGGTCTCATAAACATTTTTTGCACCCTGTTATGCACCCCGATGTCTCAAATCTGTGGACGATATTTAATACGGTTTTACCGTAGGTACCGGCCGATTTTCAAATGAAAATGCAAATCGCCCACAACTTCTTCAGCGCTCTGAGAGATGAAATACCACTTAATAATTTGCACTTTTTCCTCCTTACCTTCCTCCTTCCGTGTATACCCGTCATCGTTATTTTTATTATAGTAAAAACGTTTATTTAATTACAATATGAATATTTTATTTACGCAGACACGGCTAAACTGATTCCTTATTTCGGTTATTGTACTTTAGAGTCTAGACAAGAATTCAATTCACACGTGCGCATTATGATGTATGGGGGCGGGGCGTCCGCCTACATAATTTTATTGGTTCCCTATTGATGTAAACACGAAAGACAAAGAATAAAAGAGAAGAAGAGACAGAGAATAATTCATAAAAGTTTTAAAATGACATATCAGTCTGGCCACTAAGGATATAATATTTCTCTGTCAGTTCCCTTTACTTGAAGAGTTTATTATTTTCTATCTTGTTATGCTCGGCTTTGAAATCTTGGACTTTCTAACCCTGTATGTTTTACGCGATGTATGGCTACCAGTCAATGGAAAATCGGATACATATTTGGCAAAAAACGTCTAAAGTGAATATTGTCGACCATCTTCTACAAAAAGGCTACATGCGCAAAACATTCTGCGCAAATCTATTCCAAAATTCCTTTTTTCTAAGTACCTACAAGTAATATTTTGTGGATGGATATTCGAATCTAAATGACTTTCACACTCTTGGCGTCTACGAAATATATGTCGACGATTGCAAGGAATACATAATACATGTGATCCATCTATTGTCAAATCTTCGTAATTTTCGTGCCATTATTGCAAAAATTACCACAAAAACAGATAATACGTAAATACACCACACAAACTCTAAAATAAACACGTACACAATACAAAATATGTATTTACACTTACAAATAGTTAGCCACTCACGGCACTTAAAATTATTATAAACTCGGCGTTCTTCCGTGCATCCGCTCGCATCGAGATAACGTACTGCGGAATCGTCACTGCAATATATCGATAAATTGTATCTAGTCGTTCCTGAACCCACACGGGAGTGGCGTACTAGAGTCCCAGTGCTTTGGGTAACTTTAAGGTTGCATTTGTTTTACTAATTATGCAATTTTTTACCCTTTTCGATCAACAATTACGTTTCGATTTTTTTATTTTAGAAAAAATAAATCGCTACTACCTACTTGTAACGGATACTTCGCAGTTTTCAAAACTCTTGTCGAATTTTCTGTGAGTTCCCGAGTATTGATTACCAAAGTCAACAATGACTTTTTTGCTTTGAGCGGTGATAACTCAGCGAAATATCATCGCAGAGGAGCTCAAAAATAAGTCAAATTAAAGAGAATTTAAGTATCCAAAACAGCTTAAAGATGAAATTATCAAAAAAAAATGTATTGAAATCAGCGGACCTCTTAAAAGGCAAGCAAAAATTTTGAAAATTTTTGTCGATGGTTTTTTCTTATGATTATTCAAAAACTGTTTAACCTGAAAAATTATAAACTCAAGATCCAAAAACTAGAAACTTAGGAGCTTCAATTTCTTTTCCCAGCGACTATTTTCCCCAAGTTACAGCTCTTTGAAAATCGACTAAAAATTTGGGATTTTTTTGTCTCTTAATTTCTGAGCCTAGAGTCTATGACACACGCGGTAACGAACGTTAGCAACATTAATAGCAACAAATTGAAAATGGAAAATTTTTCCTCGTATCGCGCCTATGAAATGTACCATGCAACTTTTGAGTTTGGAAGGGAACAACAATGAATGAATGGAAAAATAAAGAAACATTGTTAAAAACAGTGTGAAGGTTTCTACGATACCAGTTTTGTTAAGCGCCCTTTCTCGACACAAAATTTTCAGTTTAAAATTTCGGCGAAAGCGCAATTAACGGCTGGTGAAATTATTTACACCTTTACCGATACAGATGATTCATAGACCTTGTATCCGTTCATATATGTATAAAATTTACATCATTATTTTAACTAAACATCCATTCCCATTAAACCCCTAGTTAAGCGATCTGCAAAGTTACCAAACGAGTTCGGCAACACGATAATATTACTGGTAATTTATAACTTTAATCTCCGTATATCTGTATTCATTTTGTAGCACGCAAGCACTTTATAATGAAACTATAATATATGTGGATAATTTAAATCGGGAGTTCATTAGGCATCAATTCGAGGGATACGGAGATTTATTAAGTACGCAATAATGCACTCTACCAGTAAACCAGATTAAAATTTAAGTAGTATTTAAAACCTATATGTCGGTCTGTCACATTTCGAGAGTGATCGATCACAATCCGTTATAGTGTTAGATAACACAGGTCTACAATTTTTTTCTGCTCGAAGTACTGAATCTATCAAATGCGGAGTATTTTTTTGCGCTGACACCGAATTTTAAACTCAGAAAACATTCTACCTCGTAGATTTTTAGTAAATTTCGGTTTTTTGTTGTCAAAATACGTTTTTATGCGAAATATTTTTTTTAATATCAATCATATCTTAACCAGGCATGTCATTTCTGAAGTATTTTGAAGCGCTGAATACGATCCCGTTGTCAAAATTTTTGCTAGACCCTTCCATTCCCTATAAAATGAAAATTTAGGGTGGAAAACAGTCAAAATATGGAAGAATTTGTGTTTTTCAAGAACGTATGACCAGACGGGTCATTTCCGAAGTATGTTTACGACCATTTCTTCTCTGTAAAATTCCCCATAAATTGATATTACTTCGGAAATATTTACTGGATCGTGAGGATTCCGACTTTCTTATCTCTGTTGTACTTTCTGATCAAGGCCCGAAGTAGCTGGTTCCAGAAAACCTGCGATAGCAAGTAGATTAGCAAAACAAACTCACAGCAACAATAAATATATTTTCAGAAGCAATCGAGCCTTTAAATCTGTATAATACTAACCATGATAATTGTAACACTATTTTAATATTAGTAGACCCATTTCAACCTTTCAAAATAAATTTTATGGCATGATCATCTTTTTATCTAGCACAAATTTTGACAACGGGATCGTTTTCAGCGCGTAAAAATACTTCAGAAATGACATGTCTGGTCATACGTTCTTGAAAAACACAAATTCTTCCACTGTTTTTCACCCCAAATTCTCATTTTATGGAAAATGGAAGGGTCTATCACAAATTTTTGACAACGGAATGGTATTCAGCGATTAAAAATACGGAAAGACTTTCGCTTTGCCCAACCCTCCGATCTTGAAAAGGGATATATCATTTGAAAGCGTTTTTAATTTGCTGTCGATTGGCACTAGTCCCAAAGTGCTGGAATAAAGGGTTAAAAAGTTATGGCCCACTAAATATTCGAAAATTTCTCACCCCAAAATACATTGAAGTCAATGCAAAATAAGCTGCGAACTTTTTAATAAAAAAAAATGTATGCAATTGATAAAAAAAAACCGATTTATTTGTTTTGATCGTGAATTACGTAATTAAGTGTTACGTTACGCCACGTTTAAGTGTTACGTTACGATTAAGTGTTACGTAGGTAAGGATTACGTAATTTTTTGAGTCAATTTTGCTCAAATTACAACAACGATGGACGACGATTACTCTTCGGTGAGTTTTTAATTCTGATTAATTGTGTTTAATTGTGATTAATTTAATTTAATTCATTTGTAATGCATTAGATCATCGAGCACATACATACGCCGTCCAATGGCCGTCCAGTCGTTCTCTGGAAATATTTAAATTCTTTTTCTCTTTAATTTCTATTTGTTTTCAATTATTTTAGGTTGGGTTAGGTTAGGTTAGGTTGAGTGGTTTCATAGCTTATAGATTATAATTTATAATTTAGGTAAACACAGCAAAAAAATTATTTATTTTTATAATGGGGACCTATGGCATGTTTCAACTTTGAACGGCTGTAACTTTTGAACCTTGCGTTTCCGCACTTTGGGACTAGTACCATTCGACGGCATTTTGAAAACCCTTTTGAATGATAAATATCTTATCAATCGGAGGGTTGGACAATGCGAAAGTTTTACCAAATATTCTTCAGAAATGACGTGAATGGTCATACGTTCTTGAAAAATATGTTTTTTTCCATTTTTGGACATACATTTTTTCCATTCTCATTTTATGGAAAATGGAAGAGTCTATCACAAATTTTGACAACGGAATCGTATTCAGCTCGTAAAAATACTTCTTAAATGACATGTCTCATTAGGAAAGTATCAATATTTAAAAAATATTATTTTGACAACAAAATAACGGGATTTACTAAGAATCTACGCGGTAGAAAGTTTTCTGAGTTAAAAATTCGGTTTTAGCACAAAATATACTTGATAGGTTTAGTTCCTGGAGCAGACAAATTTTTTTTGTAGACCTATGTAATGCTCCAAACCATTCTCGATTGCTAGAACGACTACCGTCAAATTCATGGAGGTAAGCGTATATTCTTCAATGGATAAAAAAACAAAAGTCTCAAACATGAAGAGGTTACAACAGGACCTTCTAAAAATTGCAAAAGAAAATAAGACACAGTTCAAGAAATAAGCAGTCGGTGAGATGGAAAATAAATGGTATATCACTTTGTAATTGTTTCGCCGGTTTCTAACGCGTAACTGATTTTATTATTATTTCCTGTTTCTAACTAAAGAAAGTGTGTAGTAAATTAGAAGAGATTAAGACAAAACTAAACAAAAAAAAATAGCAGGTAAGAGTATAATTTGCTGTAATTTAATTTAACGAAGTTAGTAACTACTGATGAATACATAATGCTACTACCTACGTATTACCTAAAATGCATGCTTAAAAAGTAATCATTCACTACACTTCTTTCCCAGGAGGCATCTCGCTGGCAGGATTTAATTTATTCGACATTTCTCCCCTTGTAATATACGCCGCTATTTTTGTGTACACCTTCCCACAACTCATACATTTTTTTACTTAAAAATTCATAGCCTTAATCCATCACAACCTCTCACGTCATTTCCTATAAGTATACGAATACGAATTAGAAACTCTATACAAAAATGGCGCGAGCACAAGCGAAGAAAATGGCGCAAAAGGGATTTTATTAACCAAACTCGTTACTCCCTCGTGTGGAAACTACTGCGAGACGTTTTAATTACCCCAAATTTTCCCAGCTAGACGGAATTATCATCAATTGTCTCCTCAGAATAAAGAACAGTTTTAGGTTCGAGTATGCCGTTTCGTGCCAAATTACCTAGTTTTATGTGAGTTATAGAATTTATTTAGCTGTATTAGTCTAGAAGGTACGCCAATTTTGTTACCATGTCCGCGTATTAGAGTGGGACAAAGTTTAAACAGAGAAAAATTTATGTCAGTCTATCTATCTGTACATTTAGCTCAAGAGCAATTAAATACGGCAAACGAAAGTTAGTATACATACATACATAGTGAAATGTAATTTGAATCGTGGATCTTGTTTAGATACAATAACACACTAACTCTTAAAGATGACAATTTAATTTTTAATATAATACATAGTATGCCATGATGAGACCCGGAGGTGATGGAGTGCCATAATAAAATGTGGAGCTTTATTATGGTAACATTTTGGAGTATTAGTTAATTTGTTATGGTTTGGAGGACTGAAGACTGAAAAAAATTGTAGGGGTAACTTATTTTTTATTAAATTTCAGAATCTGCTATCAGAAGAACAATTGAAACAAAAATATAACAGCTGTATAATTGACATATTTGTTTTTAAATAGAACACCCTTTATTTTTTTTTTTTTTTATTTGTTGAATTCTAAAATCTATTTACCGTACGATTTTGATGAAATTTTTTTAAAAGATAGGTCTCATAATAAAAAAGCATTAATTGCGTTTAATTGAAGTCATGGCCAACTAGGAGTTCTTTTTTCATTCGAATATTCAAGAAGTACTATTAACGATTTTTTTTGGGTAAATAATTGACATCGGATTCGTCGTACTTAGGACCACCTTAACCGGATTGTATCGATTTTTATTGAGTGTGAATACAGGGTGTTCGATAAAATTGAACTTTAGGGCAATATCAATTTTTCATCACTTATCAAAATGAAATTAAACTAATGCCATTTTAAATTGTAAATGTCAATAAAAGTGCACACTTATTTTTTATAAACAATGGTAGTACTATTTAGAAATTCTCAGCAACATAACATTTTTCACAATTTTCTGGATTATTGACTTTTAAGAAAAAAAAGAACCGTGGTAACGACTAAAAATGGTATTTAATTTCTGTTGATCTGATTTTTTTTATTTATGGAAGCATTTGTTGCTGATAACCATATCAACAGAAATGAAATACCATTTTTAATCGTTACCACCATCCATTTTTTTTAATAAATCGTCAAATAAAGCAAGTTTCCATATTATCGCCATTGGGTTTGTTTAAAAAGGCCTTTTAATGACATAGTTTAACGCCATTTTGTGACCTCTTTTTTTGACCCCTTATACCAAAATTTCAAAATTAAATTTTAATGGGAAGTCACATTTATTATTAAAGAATACGTGAAAAAAAAACTCTAAATAGGAAAATAAAGTACACAATGTATTTTTGAGGTTTTTTTATTATCTAAAGTATTTGCCTGATAACCAAGTATTGTATTAGAAATAGCTGTGTTTACAATAAATCGTCTATAATAAAAAACGTGGAGGATCCACTTTTATTTAACTCATGTCACATAAATACACGAAACAAAAAAAACGACGATTTTAACCGGGGTAACTTAAAATATTTCATATGTTTTCGTTTCCAGGAAAGAATAGGAAATCTATAAAGAATTATGGGATACTCCGCAACCTGGGCGTCGAAAAACCTATATCATGAAACAGATCTTTTTGTTTTAAGGTAGAAGACAATTTGCCATATTTCTCCGGAAATGCGTCCACTCGTGTAATAGTCTAGTTTTCTTTCAGCTCAAGAGAAAAAGTTCGCTATTTACTGCTCACTAACTATTTATTTATGTGATGGAACAAAGAGGGTGTCTAGAAATGGCTTTCAGAACAACGACGTGTAACAGATAGCTTCCTAATATTTATGCGGGCCTTCTCGGAATAACGGATATCCATTGTTGCATCTTGAGTTTCCAGAAATTTCTATTGTTTCGCACATCTCGGAAGATACATTTTCTTTGCCTGAAAACGGCTAATTGCCGAAGTAATCGTAGCAATCATAAACACAGTTCACGCAAACGTGATGATAGTTTTGTTTCAAACTGTGGAGTATTCACTTAAAACATCTGAACATTATTTAAATAGCATAATCAAAATTTTTAATCAAAAACGGCACTGCCTTATGTATACAAGTATACAGTAAGCGGCACACTGATGCGTTCATAGCCGAATGAAGGGCACTTGATAATTTCACTTCTTTATTGAGCAGATGTAAACATGAGGTGAGAACCAATCGCGATCCAGTCGCTAGCACAGGCACACGCATACGAAAGGCATCCGGTTTGTCGGTAGGGCTGTTTGAGTTAAAATTTAAAATACCATTTATATTTTATTCTGATCTAGTGCCTGATTAGAAGGTTCGTTATTACTAGCGTAAATACATTTAATGATATTATCGACAAAAAGTTCATTAAATGTATGGCGCATAAGGAAATTTGAGATGATGTACTAACAGAACAGTTATACGGAACAGTTAGGGGACTCGGGTTATTATTATTAAAACAAGTTCATTAAAATACCTACTAAGAGGCTAACTATTAAAATGACAATTTAAATTATAATGACCAATCATAAAAGTGGGACATACAACATTTAAAGTAGATTTTTAAAGTAATTTGAGATCCGTGTTGTTGCCATAGATCACAAGTCGGTGATAGCAGTACACTATTGCTTTCTTCGTCTCTTGATAGATAATTGCGGTTTCCTTACAACTGATTAGAGTTTACTTCATCAATTTTACCTTTAAACTGACAAAATATTCGAGACTTACTTGCCAAATTTTTATATCTGCCAAACGGATATTTGGAACAGTTCTGCCTTTGAAGGAAGACTCGTTTTTCCAGGGTATACCTGTTCCAAATTCCTGCTCCCATAATACCTGTTTTGAGACAAGGAAGACTAATATTTCGTCAGATTAAACTAAAAGTAAAAGCAACACAAAATCAATTGTAACAAAACTGCAACTGTTTAACAAAAGAGGAAAAAAGTGGCAATAATATTCCCTGCAAAATATCATACGCTAGTTAAAAAAGTAAGGATACTCTTTGTATTAAACAATTTATGAGTTTTAATGGGTAAGTCCTTTTAAGTTTCATTTTTCGTGACCACTGACATTACCACACCTAAATACTGTCGTGTATTAGTACGCTTCCTAGTACGTTTATTCGAATATTCAGTAATGTAGTCTGATGTATTTTCTGTATATCGCTTTGCCATAATAATGACCTGAGCCCGACTCTGACCTGAGCTACGATTCGCCGAAATTTTATAAGTCGAAGCCGACGCATTCAGACAAGGCAGACCATTCGTTCTACCTTGTTATGATATCAACATAATATTCCTATTAGATATTTTAAAATTGTTTCACAGCTGTTTAAAGTAATATTAACTGAAAATTATTTCACAGTAGTTGGGTTGAAAAAAGATAACAGTAAACTTTATTATACGATATGCAACGCAGTCTGAAAATTAAATTGGCTTATTATAATTGATCGTACATCAATGCATTTTGTAAATATAGGGTTTTTTATAAAAAAACTTATTGTGCAGAGTTAAGAGTTACAGTTAGTTCTGGCAACGTTGCTCTTTGGATTTCCGCTAAAACCCCCTCTTAGCTTTATGTACTATCTTTCCATTCTAAATTGAAAATAGGTAGAAAAAAGCAAGGTTGTCAGATTTATTTTCTAAAATTGCTAAGCTCACTATACAAGTATACTTCATACTTCAGTAAACTGTTAGTTCGTGACGTTCTTAGAAAGCTAGTTTGGAAATATTTAAAAAAAAATACATAGATAGAAATTTATTAGTTAGCATTAAAATAAAGCTTTAAAAATGCTGGAAAAAATATTTATAAATTAAAACAACTTTATGTATATTACTATACTCAAGAAAATTTTAAAGAGCCGGCAACGCGCTGGCCGGCCAACCAGCCGGCCGCTGGTGGCGCAACGTAAACCACTGTCGGTAAACCACTTTGCATATAATACATTGCTAATATTTGTTCGGTCCACTGTGCCATAAAATTTTAACGACGTCGTTAAAATGATTTACGACTTAATGAATTAGGAACTTCAACTACTTGTCTAAGACGCCAGTGACGTGTATTTCAGCTAGGTTTATTAACAGAGACAATTTTTTTGAGATTGTCTGGCTAAATTTCAAATTTATATCGTGTATACTTAAATCGGCATATTTTAGATTTGTCCACTTAATTATACCTCTATTACACTTTCAGATAGCCGTGAAAAAAATAATTTACTATAAATCAATATTTGTAATATATGTCATAAAGTTATGTCTTTAGAAGACAAATTCATTAGACTAAATTAAATTTTGCTGTGGCGAATGTTGGATGGGAGTTTCTCCTGGAATATCAGGATTCAGATGCAGCTATATGTGGTCGAAATTTGCCTCACGCAACTGCTGGTGACTTTAATGCAACTCAGAAGTTTATTGAAACTTTTGGTACTGGTACAAAGTTATGATAGATTAAGATGCGCGATCATCGAGGTCATAAGTTCAAGACTCGCTTTAAGAAATCACTCGCACTCGCCTTAAGAAATCAGTGGCGGAGAAACTTAGGAATTCTTTGATAAAGGCTATACTATTCGAGAAAAAAATGTGTATTATTTAGAATAAGAAAATTTCATTTCGGCCTCCATCTGCGATTTCGGCCTCCAATTTGCGAGTGGAATTTCCCAAAAATGTCCATGGGATTTTAAAGAAAAGATATGGCACTAGACGTCATGATTTGAGCAACCAGAAAAAGCTTTTTCCGACTCAAAATACGAATTTAAAAAATAAAGGAATGAAAATTTCGTACTTATAAAAAAAATCGATTATAACTTTTTTAAATCAAACTAGGTCGAATTCGACTATGCCAAGAGGAGGTTTAAAGCTTTCGAAAACACTTGCTACGATTTTTTTTCAGGACATAGCGTTTAAAACAGATATACGATGAAAAAATACGATGAAATAAAAAAATGAATTTTAAAAAAACGCACATACATACGCACCTACATACGCACATATGTACATACGCACAAACGAGTCATACATATGCACCTAATAATAGCATTCTAATTAAAACACTTCCTAATATGACGTGGTTCCCATGCCTTCTCATTAATATGTGCGAGAATTTCTATTTCCACCAGCAGCCACTGACTTTTGACATGAACCATTTGGCCGTACGTATTCGCAAAATAATTGTTTGCGCCATATAAAACCGAATAACCGACGGTTAGACGAGTGTTTTCGTTGCTTATTTGCCGGATTAATCGTTCCCGTACTACCCAATTAGTTTCAATCAAACTTTAACGTACAATTTGAGCCTGTGCCCCAACTCGTGCGTGACTCTCTGGCTGAATTTCAGTAGGCATTTCGGAGCCGCTGCGTGACGTAAATATCTTAATCAACACTCGGAATGACAGCCCAGTGTGTTTTAGATACTTGTATCTTGACGTTTAATTGTCACGAGCTTCACGGGACAATCATTCGTAATTCACTCTTCAGTCGGTCTTGCATTCCGTTACATTTGCATAATCACGTGATAGATTTCTTGAAAACTGCCAGGAGCAAACACGAGGTGTAGTCGAGGAAATTTAGCATTCCACCTCCAACATTTCCGCAGTAAGATGGATTTTGACGTTATTAGGCTCGTTGGATTCCTTGTAACATTTAGGAAAAATGTTACCTATTTTTGTCATATACAAATCAGAAACTGCATTACTGCACCTAAAAAATGCAATTTTTGGGTGCAATTTTTCCAGCCAATTAAGGAAAAAACCATAATTCGAGGAAATCCTCGAAACCATAGGTCGAATTCGAGGGAAAGCCTCGGGGATGGGCCTGGCGACAAGGGTTTCTGGTCCCCCCCCGGTATAACAGACAACAAAATTAACAACGTATTCATGATCAGCTACCCCAAAAACCCCCGAGTAACCATTTTCGTTTAGATTCAAGTCGAATTCGAGGGAAAACCTTGGGGATGGGCCTGGAGACCAGGGTTCCTGGTCCTCCAGGTTTAACGGACAAAAAAACTAACAACGTATTCATGATCAGCGACCCCAAAAACTCCCGAGTAACCATTTTCGTTTAGTTTCAGGCCGAATTCGAAGGAAAACCTCAGGGATGGGCCTGGTGACCAGGGTTCCTGGTCTCCAGGTTAATCCGGTGAATTTCTGATCATGAGATTCGTGATCAGCGACCCCAAAACTTTCGAGTAACCAAATTCAGCTCGTTTCGACAATGTATTCTCGAATTATGTTCAATTGGCTAGAAAAATTACACCCGAAAAATGAATTTTTTAGGTACAATAATGCAGTTTCTGATTTGTATATGATAAAAATACGTAACATTTTTTCTAAATTTTACAAGGAATTCAATTAGCCTAATTACGTCAAAATCCATCTTACTGCGGAAATTTTGGAGGTTTGGCTCTTTTTTGTGCTAAATTTCCTCGACTAGTGTGTAAATTAAGTAGTGAGACTGGCAACGTAGCGTCAGATTTAACAACACTGCGGAGAAGGTACTTGGAAGGGCGGTAGGTCAACATGTATTGCACCTTCAGTATAATTTGAACTTGATATAGTCATTTGTTTGTTCTTTCTGACTGTTTTCGTAAACCGCTTTTTTCTCGTGCGTTTTAAAAATGAGTAAGTGACATTAATTTTGAGCAACGGTGTGCTATCAGATTTTGCTTCAGACAGCGCAACGGATACTTTTGCAAAACTTCTAAAAACACGCCTACAGAGACAGTGTATTTTCAACAGCCCAGGTTTTTCGGTGGTTTAAGGCATTTTCAGAAGGAAGAGAGTCGATGGAAGATGAACCACGCAACGAAAGGCCTTCATGCAGGTACAAAAGGACATAAGAAGAGAAAGGTGTCGACTTTTTGTGGAATCAATTGAAAATGATCCCCATTTTATGGAACGTGTCATTCCTGGTGATGACACTTGGGTGTTTGAGTACGACCCGGAAACAAAGCGCCAAAGCAAAGCAAAGAATGGCACACTTCAAGCTCTCCAACACCCAAAAAATCAAGAATGAGCGAGTTGAAGATCAAATTAATGCTGATTTGCTTTTTTTGATAGCCAATGAATTGTCCACAAAGTCAACAGTTTTACAGAGAGGTTCTTGAAAAACTCTGAAAAAGGGTCATGCGTGTGAGACCGAACATCGGAATGAAAACATTCATCTGGCTCTTCAGCCTCCTTATTCGGCTGACTTGAGTCCGTGTGACTTTTTTCTCTTCCCGAGATTGAAAAATCACCTCGAGTGGTCATTTTGGGACCATAGAAAACATTCAAACGGCTGTTACCGACCAGCTGAAGGCTATATGAGTTCCAGCACTGTTATGAGGAATGGAAGAACCGTCACCAGCACTGTGTGGTTTCTCAAGGAAGTTATTTTGAAGGAGACAATAATGAATTGTAATTCTATTCGAATAAAAAAATTTAAAAAAAATCAGTGTCATTACTTAATTTATACACTTCGTTTTTCGGTACATTTCTGTTATCCCGGACTACCTTTGTTTTTTGGGTTTTTTTTTTGCATTTTTGACTTGTTTTGTGATATTGTTGTGAAGTTTCTTGATGTTTAGATGAATATTCTTAAATTGCCGCGTACCGAGGAAGATGTCGTTGCGTTCCTCCAATAGAAGGGAATCTTGCCAGCTGAGGGAGCTTGCCCGAACAATCACAAAATGAAGCTTTTCATTGGCCGGGAAATAATTTGGAAATGCAACACCAAATCTTGCCAGAAAAAGGTCAGAATTCGAGTCGGTAACTGGTTTGTTGGCAGCCGCTTGTTGAGAAAATTGGAGGCGAAGACAAAACTGTCGAGATTGACGAGTCAATGTTCACTAAACGTAAAAACAACGCTGTCCGAGTTTTGCCTCAACAGTGGATCTTTGGTGGATTGTATCGTGAGACAGGGGAATGCTTTCTCGTGCAGGTTCCGGATCGCAGCGCAAATACTTTGATGGCCGAGATCAAGAAGCACATCAAGAAGAACATCACTATCTACTCGAACAGTTGGTGCGTCTACAAGACTCAAAAACTGGAAAAGGCTGTATTCGAGTATTTCAAGGTGAATCACAAGTACAACTTCATGGATCTAGACAGTGGAGCGCACACTCAGACTGTCGAGCGTGCGTGGGGCTCGGCCAAGTGGCGATATAAGAAGCATAGAGACACTGCACGTCATCATTTGAAATCGTACTTGGCAGAGTTCACGTAGCGCAAGCATATCGCTGGAGAGGATGTTTTTGAGGCTTCTTTGGAGGCAATTGCGTCGTTCTGGCCCCCCGAGAATCAAATGCAATAGTTGGTATTTGTTGAATAAATAATTTCATTAAAAATTGACATTTTTTTTATTTTCTCAAAGGTAGTCCGGGCCAACAGAAAAGTACAAAATACAAAATACAGAATAGCGAACTTAACGGGAAAGAGTTCAAGCATCGGAGTTATTATAACAAGAGTTATTTCGTTGACTAAGGAATCTCAGTAACGTAAAACTTTAATAACACTGATTAGTTCGCTAGAGGTAAATCTGGCACGAAGGTATTACAAATAAATATACTTTAAGCATTCACAGTATTGTCTGCGAATCTTCCTGCAGATGAAATAAGCTCCCAAGAATTTAATATACCTCGGCTTGAGATCGGCTACGAGAAACCTACCTATTTATTCTAACAGTGCGATCAATATTTCATTACAAATACCTATATCATTTTATTTATATACGTGAATATTTCTTTGTTCGCGCTATATTGAAGATTTGTCCACATTGCGTTTAAAACGGAGATGTAAGGAGAAAGAAGAATTTTACATATTTATATAGAACATAATATTAAACGATGATATAGAGAGACGTATTACTCCTTTGTCCTCTCTGTACTCCATTCCGTGAAATACAGTCTGTTACTGTTAATATAGGATTAGCAACATGTTTGTATGTAACTGTCGTTAATTAGTGGGATGAAGTTATAAATACTAAAAAAAAAAAAATTTCACTCAGTCGACGTTTCGCAAAATTTATTTCCATGTCAGACGAACTATAGCTCTTTTGATGTCGTGGTATAAAATATATATAAATGAAACATTCATATACATAAAAGGAAAACATACATAAAAATAACTGAAATACAACGTGTTGGATACCAGATGTGGATCGGACATTCAGTATTATAGCTTATTATAGATTTTTCAGATTTAATTACCAATGCAATAGTTTGATATCATAAATTCGTTTGTCTTCTTAGGAATTCTCAAAACAATGTATGTTAATCAAGAAATAAATGACATAAAGTATCTAAAACTGAAAAATGGGGTATTATTGTGGTCAGAATAGCATTTTAAGTGAAAAAATATATTATAGGATGCGACATTAAAAATAGGAAGTTAGAAGAATTTCCGGTTAAAGTGGAAGTCAATTCTCAAACCTCGTTATTTGATTTTTAAGACGTAAAGGAGGGGTTTCGATAAGACCCTTTACCAGCCTATTTGAATTTTTTTATTTTAATATTGTGTTTATAGGACTACACAAATTTACAAATATATATATAGCATCAGGCAATATTCGCTCTATTTATGTGTTTAAGGTATATGTTTGATTTACAGTTGAAGAGAATGAAGTGACAAAATATACTAATTAATATTATAATTATCGTTTTTTTTTTTTTTGGACAAAACAATCTTATACAAGGTGTAAAGAAACGGCACGGACAAGTTGCTGGGATTTGAACCCATGCCATCAGATTCAGAGACAAAAACTTTTTACACCAAACTACCTGCAACTCTGCCTACTACCAATTAAAAACTTTTTACATGTCCACTGTATTCCACTGCCAACTTGAACGCTCGTTATAATAATTTATCTTTGGATACTTATTAACTCTGTACAGATATTATTCTGTACAGATTCTGTGAGACACACTGTATGCTTAACAACTCGAGGAGCAACTCGGAAATCCAAAATTTCAACACTTACGCCTCACGGCTTTGCTCGTATAAGTAGAAAACGTCTTCACGTTCGATTTCCCCTCCCAACTCCATTATGCAGTCCATATGAATTACAAGGTAATGCAGTTGTTCTGACAAACAGTTCTCCTTTGCAAGATTAAACCGTCATTGTTTCGCATATCCTGGCGTTCTTTGTTATAACTGAGGCAGGCAAATTTACCCACAAGTTTCGCTTTTCAATTAGCATTCAAGCAAATTATGTAAGTTTAATGGAATTTACGGAGAATAACGTTGCTATTATAGGTACGGTTTCTCTTATAATACAAACAAATGCACTTCGCGTGCCGTCGGCGGCAGTGCACTAAGGGTGTACGTACAATAAATTCAAATTTAATTAAATTATGCCCCGGGAGTGCCCTTCAGCCTTGCACTCGAATTTTACCTGCGTTTAATAAGGGTTAACACGAAGTGCATCCACTCCAACTTCTCGTAACATTAATTTGCATACTCTGTTAGTACATTTTGATTAGTAATAATTGTTATGGTTATACAGGAATTAGAAGTTACATTATCCTGTTATACTGAAATAGATTATAAAAGTTTTTGTTTTGTAAGAATGGTTTGAGTAGGTATATTTTAAAAGTCGAAAACACACTCCTAATTCTTTAATGAAAACAAGATTGGTAAACGGTTTTAAATAACGCATAGAACCAGATTGTAAGATACTAAATAAAGATAAATTTAGATTTATGGGATAAAAACAAGACGATATAATCCAACTTACCTGTATCCAAAAATGTATCCCCTTCAAGATACAGCCCCTTAAACGAGTATGGGAGAGTCTGCAACAGTGGCCTCGCAGGAACAGTAATCACTTTCGTGCTATATTTTTATTTATAAAGAGAAGTGGCTGCCACCCACTGCAGAGGAGTACAAGTAACATCCTAAGAATATTAACGGATAGTATCCTTGAGCTTTAAAGTTTCTTCTTTTTGTATGAACTTAACTTTAACTTTTACTACCACATGTAGTAAAATACAACGAGCTGTGGAAATTATGCGTAGCGAATAAATACCTACAGGTATAGTCCTTCTATTTTTAATTGAAAATGATAAATACGCCTGGGGAACAAAAAAAGCGGTGCAACTTTATGATTCCAGTCGTAAATCATTTTAACGACGTCTTAAAAATATAATGGCACAGTGGACCGAATAAGTATTTAAGGAGTATTAGATACAAAACAATCCAATAGTATACTGGATCGGCATTCGCAGGGCATTCGCAGGGCATTCGCTGCTGCCGGCAGCTCAGGCGTTGCAGGCTCTTCAAAAATTTATAATTATTTTTTTCCAGCAATTTTAAACGCTTTATTTTAATGCTAACTAATAAATTTATATCTATGTATTTTTTTTAAATATTTCCAAACTAGCTTTCTAAGAACGTCACGAACTAACAGTTTACTGAATTATGAAGTATACTTGTATAGTGAACTTAGCAATTTTAGAAAATATATCTGACAACCTTGCTTTTTCTCCCTATTTTCAATTTAGAATGGAAATACAGTACACACATATCGAAGTGAACTAATAGTGCCGATTTATGCTTAAGGGGACTAGGAAGGGTTGAAATTTCGAAAAAAATCGGTTTTCGGTTTTTTGCATATTCCGATACTGTGATCCTTTAGGAATATCTTTCCGGTTTTTTTTGAAAAATTCCCAAAATGGAGGTCAAGAGAGCGTAAAACGTAGTGTGGCGCGCGGCCGATCGCAGATATTCGCGCGGTCGGCCCTGACCGAACGGTGTGAGCATTATTCTAATTTCTAGGGTTCTCTATGCAATATAGAGAGTAGAATTAAGTTTTAAGTCGTAACGACACACTGAAGACGATCTAATAATAAAGTCGAAACGTTTCTGTTTTCGTACGACTGTTCTAACACAAATATTGTACCGGAACTTTGAATGCGATTTTCTCGAAACTACATTTTTTGATGATTTTACCACGAAAGCTCGAGAACCGCGAGATATATCAACTTGAAATTTATACAGGAGTTGTAAAACACTATGACGCATGAATTAAACCTAAAATGAGATCGAAAAAAAATATTGCTACAATTTTATAATAACAAATAACTGGAATTTTTCCAAATTTTTTGTTTTCTGGACGCCATTTTGTTAATTTTATTTTTGTTTTTAATTTGTTAGATATAATCAATAGATGGAAGCGTAAGGAGAAGAAATATTTTTAGAATTTGCCAAAAACTATCCGTTCGACTGGAATCGTGGGAAAACCGTGGATTCGACAGTTTTCCTTATTACATTGGGACGCCGATATTATTGTTCTGGGAACGAATTTCAATGAATTTTCTCATTTTATAATGTTATAATTAATACCCTTAACAGTAAAAAAAGGTTTATATTTATTCGCGATCTTTTTATAAACCATTAAACACGAGCCAATGTTTGCATTTGCAACCCTCCCTAGTCCCCTTAATACATTTAAGCGTTTATTGATATAACAATATTTTGATTATATTAAACAGCTTTTGTAATTACCCATTGTTTCAAAAAACATGTAGGTGGTGGTCAGGTTAAAAGTAGGAACTGTAGCCACTGCTTTATCATATTAATAAGTTGGGATAACTGCTGTACCACTATTAGAAAGAGGACTATTTAGAACGGCATTAGCAGGTAAATTAAATTATACTCTATATTCTACCCTAGTTTGTCTATGTGTAGTATTTGTTAACGATTAGCAGTTAAACTACTTTACTGTATACATTTAAGTTGTTTTTTTTTTAAATAAATGTAACCTGCATTATTACTATTATTATTTTTGTGACATATTTTTTTACATAATATATCTTTATTCTAACAAATATCGTCCGTTTGCATTGTTTACTATTTTTTAAACAGTGAAGGCCACTGTACCATATCTTAATTGCCATCAGAGTAGGTACAGTGGCCATTTTATTTTAAATTTTTGTAACTCCGAAATTTTAGTTAAAATATTATTTTTTTCAGTCTTAGAGTGAAAATATGAAGAGAAGAATGTAGAATTTGTAACCTAGTGCTATCAGGATTGAGAAAAAAGGTTAATTCTGGCTTTTATTACATTTTTTTTAAACGTGGCCACCAGTGGCGGTGCGTGATATTTCTGTTAGCCATATCTTGAAAACGACGCATGGGACCCACTTCACTTTTTAGGTGATGACTATACACCTCTTACAGAAAGGATTTATAGTGAAAAAATCGTCAGCAAAGTTTGCGAAAAAAAATTTTCAAAAACACTGGATTCTCAGTAACGAGCGGATCCTCAGAAAAAAAAATGGGGGGGTTTTTTTCTTTTTTTTCCAAAATTTTTTTTTCTTCCTTTCTAAAAGGGGGGGCCCCCCCCCCTTTTTGGGTTGTTCCCCCCCCCGAAGGGGTTTTTTTGAACCTTTTTTAAAAAAAAAAACGGAGCCTGGGTTCTCAGTAACGCTCTGTGGGATATTTGCAGTATATTTTTTTTTCATAATCTAGAAACAAATATAAGGAGACGTTTTTCGATTTGTTGCAAAACATTTTTTTTTTTCAAAAAGTTATGGCCATTTTAATTTTAATTTTATAGGAACATTTTGTTTGCCAAAACGTAAAGCGCGGGCTGGCGCGTACAGTCTCGAAAAAAAATTCACTGACATTACTTTCCGGACAAACCCTGTATCTTAAAAATAAAACATGAGTTAGTTTAATAACATATTGAATTTTATTTTACGGTCTGTCTAGTAAATGGCAGGAAACATGTTAACAAATGAAACGATAAAATAAGAAAAGTTAATTTAATGATAGGGAAAAAAGTACAGTATTATAACAATCAATAAACATGTCAGAAAAATCGTAACAGAAATACATTATGTCAAAAAATGCTGAATATGACCACAACCTTCCTGTAGACAGAGTCGTTTTAAAAAATTGAAGTGTAATCTTTGAAACATCCCCATTTTTAATATTTCTAATAGATCTGTTTTCATTGACACTCCTATTCCAAAGTTCTTACGTACTTACCGGCGTACTACAAATTTTGGATGTTATTGCACCTTATAAACAGAAATCGCAAAATAAGTAAAAAGTTCATTAACCGTATACCTACTCGTATGTGTATCTGGGTGTGTTATGAGGGTTGTATTAATTTCTTAACTCTTAAACTGCAAATGATTCAATACACCCATGCTTGGAAAATTAAATATAGCACCAAATTTAATATAGGTACATATAATTTCATTTGAATCTAGTTGAGTAACTTCTCATTTACCCGATATACACGTTGCATATCAAATTCCAGTGAACAGACGTCAAATAAGAATTCCACTGAGTCAAGGAGTATAACTTATCAATGTACCAACTTAAATAAAAAAAAAAAACTGAAAATAACGACATAAAAATTTAATCGGAAAGGAATGATAAGAGGGGCCTTTTCCTCACAAATCCTTTATTTATGACTTGCTACCGATTTCGGTCACTAAATGACCATCATCAGGCAACACAAGTTACAATAGGATTATTTAATAGGATTTTGTTGCCTGATGATGGTCATTTAGTGACCGAAACCGGTAGCAAGTCATAAATAAAGGATTTGTGAGGAAAAGGCCCCTCTTATCATTTCTTTCCGATTGAAAAATGATCTCACATTTTGCCATACTCCAAACAATAAAAATTTAAACTCTCAACTAAGAACTATTACCGTCCCGCTGCGTCCATTAATGTATTGAAAACTAATAAAACATCGATATAGGAAACAAAATCAATTTGAAAATGCATTAATCTTAAACCGAGCAGCCAACTAATGGAATACACAACTGAATAATGGATATACTTTCAGCTTCCTCAGACCTAGGAACTTTTTTCTAATTATCTGAAGTCATGCATTATTAAATGAGCGATCTACTCGAGAAATCCTGCCATTATGTACACGAGAACGGGAGCTTCTGACGCAACGGTTCGCCTTGCGTTTTGGATTTAAACTTGACGATAGTTGTGGAAATCTCGTAAGCCGATTCGCCAGCTGAATACATCCTCTTTTCGAACATCTCTGTTGTCCGTAATGTATTTGAAAACGCTTGACTCTAACATAGCTTTTTCAGGAGGATGTTTTATTTCGAAAAGATACGTCTCATTCCTTTCATTCTATGAAAACTGCTTCGCTTTTAATTTTTTCAGCCACTTTAACGGTTATTTATAAAAAAGTCGCCCCCTGCGACCGCAAAACATATCTGGAGGATTTTTAAAAGCTTAGAAGATTAGCGATAAAAAAATTAACTTTCAAGCTCGAAACGAAATTCCATATAGGAGCTTAAACTGAAACGCTTTTCAACTCTCATTGTTGAGAGAATGTATGGACTATTATTCATAACTTTTATATGTATGAATTCTTCCACAAACCAAAAGCTAGGAAAAAATGTTGAGCAAGCATATTAATTGTACAATAATAGGCTGATTGATTGAACTTTGTTATGCTTGCTTGCACCAAAAGGCGACCCTGTGCAAAACGGAGTATATGTACCACGATTGTGGAAAATTGTGCAAGCAAAAGGCAGTTTTGACTTGGAGTTAATGTCTAGTTCGCATTTAAACCAAAACCAAAACAGACGAGGTGTGTAAATTAAGTAATGAGACTGGCAACGCAGCGCCCGGTCTAGCAACACTGCGGAGACGGGACTTGGAAGGGCGGTAGGTTAACATGTAATGCACCTTCAGTACAAGTTTGAACTTGTTAGAATCATTTGTTTGTTCTTTGCGACTGTCTTCGTAAACCGGTATTCTTTAATGCGTTTCCAAAATGAGTGTCATTAATTTTGAGCAACGGGTTTTTATGGAACGTGTCTTTATTGGTGATGAAATTTTGGTGTTTGAGTACGACCCGAAAACCAAGCGCCAAAGCCTGAAATGGCACACTTCAAACTCTCCAAGACCCAAAAAAGCAAGAATGGGCAAGTCGAAGATCAAATGCATGCTGATTTGATTTTTGATAGCCAGGGAATTGTCCACAAAGAGTTTGTGCCTCGACTGACTTGAGTCCTTGTGACTTTTTTCTCTTCCAGAGATTGAAAAATCACCTCAAGAGACGTCACTTTGGGACCATAGAAAACATTCAAACGGTTGTAACCGGCCACCTGAAGACTAATCTCCAGAATATGAGTTCCAGCACTGCTATGAGGAATAGAAGAACCGCCTCCAGTGCTGTGTGACTTCCCAAGGAAGTTATTTTGACGGAGACAATACTGAATTGTAATTCTATTCGAACAAATAAAATTAAAAAATAAGTCTCATTACTTAATATATACACTTCGTATAGTCCACACAAACAAACAGTATGATAGCTGAAATGGTTTTAAAAAATTGTGGGAGTGGACAGATAGTAATGGTAATTAAATAATTAATATAGTGATCAATAAAAACATTAAATTCGTTATAAAAGCAGAAGTCAATCGTTAATTCATGATGTGTGCTTGTGGCGTGTTGCTTTATCTCGGCACTATTAAGAAAATGTAATGCAGTAAATGCTAAAGGAAAATGAGGAACATTGAATATACCCACAAACCTCAATTACGTACCACAAAATTTGCAAAATTAAGGAAATCGATCTATAATGGATACTGACTTTTTAATATACAGAATGTGCTAGAATGAGTTATACCTACTCGTAGGTACAAGTTTTAATTCCTCTACTAATAAAAGTATCCAAGTGCAACAAAAGCGACGTCAATTTGTTGTAGGAGGAAGACATCATTAAAATGCTGTCTTTCTCTTTACTACATCTCCTTATCTCTTGAAAGCATTTTTCAAAACGATATCGGTCCATAAATAGTGGACCCTAAACTACTCCAATATCTTTATTAGAGTAGAAATTATACCATTGTGGTACATCCGGTATAAATGTGTTCATTGATCCTAAGGGAGCAAGCCGATTTAGAAATGTTAGTCCTAATTAAGGTAGGGTAGACCGGGGCACGTTTACGCATGGGGCACGTTTACGCAGTGCACTTTTTCCGAAACGAGTTATAACTGACGCGCCACCAGTCATGACAGATTGATGCTGCTCCCTAGCGGGTATTCTCACAAGTTTTTGAGCGTCAGTCGAGCTTCGGTCTAGCATGCGGAAAGGATAACCTGTTTTCTGTCGAGGTGTGTAAATTTTGTGTTGAGCTTATTGAAACTTATTGTGAACTAATGATACTTAGTTCAGGATAAACAAATATATGAACATTAGCAGTATTTTATCCTTTTTTGAGAACTGTATTTGTATGAACATAAATGTTATTAATTTTCGTTGCACGTTAAAAATAAATCCAAACATGGCGACGGAGCACGTTTACGCATTGACGTCGGTACACCTTTACGTACGCTTTCTGAGGCTGATTTCATGCCATCGTACGTGACTGACAGAGCAGAACCAACATCGCCCTCTACTAATAGGTCTACTAACGCCTCTGACAGTGCAGCAGAAGTCTCTAAGACGTATATATGCCTATCTATCCTCCAAGTATTTCTCCCAGTAGGCCTTCCACTTCGTCACATGTGGACTACCCAACACCTGAACAACTGAGACCATTTGAAAAGGCAGGACCAAGGCTTGGCCACCAAGAAAGGGAAGAAAAAGAGGAAGACAGCAATCCTAACTAATAGTCCGATTAAAGAAGCCCTCAGACAACAGCAGTTAGAAGCGAAAAAGAAAAAAATGAGGCACAACGAAACAAAAAGAAGAAATTACGTAAAAATTTACTAGTTTCTATGGAAGCAGAACAAGAACCCAGCAAAGGAAAAAGTATGAAACCAAAAACTGCAAAAGCTGGTACACTCTGGAAAAAAGAAAATAGTGAAGGAATCTAATGACGAAGATGAAAACTGGCTGTGTATTTATTGTTTGAAACCATACAACCAATCCAAAAAAGGACAAGACTGGGTGTAATGTCTTAGATGCAAAAAGTGGTCCCATGACAAGTGTGCAAAAGGAAATACTTTATTTTTGTTTGTAAAAACTGTAACAGTGATGATGAAGATGACTAAATAGTTTCTGTTTTTAATTAGCAATAAGCCCTATGTTATCAGTTTAGTCTATAAAATGGTCTTTAATTAATTATCTTCAATTTTTGTATTTTTAAACAGTATTTTAAGTTATAAATAAAACATTTCAATTTGATTAAATATTTATTTCACTTACTCCTTGGTATCACTTATAATATGCGTAAACGTGCCCCACTTGATGCGTAAACTTGCGCCGTTCCCGGGCAAGTTTACGCAACAGACTTGGACATACAAAAAAAATGTTTTACGGTAAAAAACACAAATAGGGCAACAACTAAATACACAAATTTTGACTTTATTAACTGCTTTATAAAACCACAGTGTCTAAAATTTCCTAAGTTAAAACATAAAAATTAGAAAATCCATTGAAAAAAATCCGCGTAAACGGGCACCGGTCTACCCTACCATTTAATCAACTTTAGACCATAAAAATTATTTAATCTTACTCAACTTTTTTTAATCTAATTTTGGCAAAATTTCTGGACAATACCGAAGCACGCGACTTGACAGAGTGTTTCGTTATTACGCCAATTAATTTCAATAATTAAAATCAACAATTAACGCCTGCAGCGCAGTCGAAATAATTAATCCTAATTATTTCTCGCACTGTTATAGCAACAATTAAATTCTCCCGCGTCCGACTGTCACTATTTCGGAGACGGAGAGAGAGGGAGATTCAATCGATACGGGGGTGGAGTGGATGCTGACCACTTGGGAAATCCATTATGGGAGTATCCACACACGTTTCCCAAAATAATTCATATATACATATATCTTTCGAAATTAGACGGCCTTAAAACTCAGGAGACCGAATCCGGAGAGCGATCTCTGTAAATTTAGTTACGAAACCCCCGTTTTAAGGTGAACATACCCAAAATCGAGCTATAAATAACTATTGTGTTTTAAGCTTGCATGGTACAAAACGGTTCGCATTCAAGTCGGGTTGCTGCAAACGGAATTTGCGAATATATTAACGGAAGCGGCGTTATCTCCCCTGAGAGTCCCTCTTTTAGACGAAAAATGCCACTCTTCGTTTATTTAGTTATCTCTTTGCAAGTTTGCTGCAGAATTTCCTTAGAAGGTCGTCATTATCCTAATCCTAGACCATGTATTCTGTTTCGTATAACGTAATAATACCAAAGTACCTAATAATTGAGCTAGCTAACGATAGCTGAACTCTTCGGATATATCTGAGCAGCTATAAAATGTACTCGAGACTTATAACAATGCATGTACAGAAAAGAGTAATAATCGAATACACAACCATCAAAATTCGTTTTTAATTCGCGTCCAATTTTTATTTCCATAAACCGCCCAAAATTACTGATTGACTAAGATATAAGAGAGTTTACTTCTTGAAAAAAAGTTCAACCAACTTCTCAAATTATTCTTGTTAATCGTCCATTGGTAGAAGAAAATGATAAATAAATTGAAATAGTCAGTGTTAAACTACGCTCAAAAAGCAACCCATGAACCATGAAGCCACCAAAAATCGTACCAAGGGCTAATAAGAAAACCCTGGTATATTGTGATTATTTTTCCGTTGACTCTCCTTGGCCTATTTGCTTAAACAAAAAAAAACCATTATCTATTTGAACTCGTTTCCACGCCACCCACTAAAGCTCTTGACTCTTTTTGTCGTTTTCTGCATTGTTCAGAATTCCTCTAAGCCTGATTGAACGTGACCTAGAGAGCATGGACCTAGCCTACTCCACTATTGCTTGATTGTACTCATTGGTACTCCTCTTTAACCAATCCCTTTTCAGTTTTTGGAACTAAAGGGTCTCGACATTGAGGATAGTTCAATTCAATTCTACCCAGCAATTTTTTTCCCATTTTTTTTTTCGGATGTATGAACTATCTATTATATTCAAAAAAATTTTGGAGGGAAAGCTTTTAAAAAAAATTTACAGCTTATTTTCCGAACAGGTCTCAGCGGTCCAGAACGTTCGAAAAGCCACTGCTGTATTAATACAGTTTTATTGGTAGTTTTCGTAGGTACAAATGAGTTATACTTTCTCGAAATATACCATATATAGATGGCGTTATTCAATCTTAGAGAAGCTAAGAGGACGCTACAATAGCCGTATTATTTATATGATTAAATACGATTTCAAACTTTAAACGCGTTTTTCTCGAAACTGTGTTTTTCAAACTGGCGTACAACATAGCTAGCTCAGTTTTTATCCGATAAACTTTAATTGTAGCTTCTTATATAAATTATCTATCTAAGTACGATTTTTGCTTTTGATGAATAATTAGATTACAATAAACAACTTAAGATCATTTTTTTAGAAAATAGTGAAAAAAAAAATTAAAGTGGATGTCAATTTACGAATTTTCAAAAAAAAAATAAAAACCCGGGCACTCATTTATAAAGAAAAACTAATGTAGATTAAGAAAAAAAATTCCTCCTTCAAAAAATTTGTTTTATGTTACCTGAAGCTACGACGCCATTTTGTAACTTTAATCTAAATAAACAATACTTTTCTATACACTAATACTCATAGAATCAAATGTCAAAATTTCATTTTGACCCATTACATAGGTATCGAAAAAAAATCCCAAAAAGCTTCATTTTGTATTTGAGTGGCATAAAGCATTGTGAGGGTCGTGAAGTGATAGAAACCTTGCCTCATGTGAGTCGTCCATCCACTTCTGTTAACGACGATAACATCGAAAATCAGTGTTGTCATTAGATAGATAGCAGAGGCTCTCAACATATCTTATGGATACATTTTGGTTGATGTTTTGGGTATGAAGCGCATCGCAGCCAGAAGAAGAAGAAGAATTTATTTAAATAGGCAAGCCTAATATACAAACAGTAATTTCTTTATATACAAATTATATATATTCACACGCATACACACTCATATACATGAGCACATAAATATAAACATAATATATAAACATGAACACATACAATAATTCAAATATTTACCTTAAAATATAATTATATCCTTATCTGAGCCATTCTAAAATTCGTCTTTTAAAAATATTAAGTGATGGACTTTCTTGAACATAATTGGGTAATGTATTATACTGACTAACTCCTTTATAAACTAGCGACTTCATAATCTTTTTAGTTCTAGTTATTTCCAAATAAATATTTTCTCTGTTCCGTGTTACATAATCGTGTATTTCATTTATATATGTAAGATTGTCAGTTAAGTATGCTGGTACCATATTATGTACAATTTTGTATATAAATATTAATTGTATATAAATATTAATGTCATATATGTTATTCTTTTTTCTACATTCATCCACTGAAGACATTCTAACATTAAATTTATTGGAGTATATTTATTACACCGCAAAATTATTCGCATCCCTCTATTCTGTAATTTTTGTAATTCTGATATGGAATTTTTATCTAACATATACAATATTGTCGCACAGTAATCAAAATGGGGTTGGATGATACTTTTATATACAGTTATACAAGTCATAATTGATAAGGAATTTGCTATTCTAGAAAAGAAATATAATTTTTTTGAAATTTTATTTTTTATATACGTTAAATGTTCTTTAAACGTTAAATTATTATCTATAATAAGGCCCAAATATTTAATCTTTTTTTACTAATTCTATTTGATTGTTTTCATACACGATATTAATGTTATTTATATCCAGCCTTTCATATTTATATTGTGTAGTAATAATCGTACTTTTTGTTTTGTTTACGTTTAACACTAATTTATTCATTTTCAAATAATTACTTATATTAATAAGATCTTCATTAATTTTGTCTAAGGCTACGTTTAAGTCACTGTGCGCCATTGCAATTAAAGTATCATCTGCGAATAGATTCAGGAAATCAGAATTCGTGTAGTGTACAATGTCGTTTATCTAAACAATAAAAAGAAACGGTCCCAAGACACTGCCTTGGGTTATTCCACTGTTATTTCTCAATAAGCGAGAATAAATATTATTTATTTTTGTGATAATTTTCGAACCAATAAAGTACTTTACCACCTACTCCATACATCTGTAATTTTTTAAGTAAAATTGATCTATCAATTGTTTCGAATGCTCGTTGAAAATCAAGGAAAACAGTTACCGTAAATTTATTATTATCAATATTCTTTAAAAAGTTAGAAATAGTCAACTGTAAAGCTGTTTCGCAAGAATGACATTTTCTGAAACCTGACTGATTGTATATTAAGAGCTTATTTGAATTAAAATATTCAGTTATTTGTTTATACACAGCCATTTCTAGTATTTTTTCAACTGGTGGTAAGGAATTTATTGGCCTGAAGTCTTTGGCATTACTTGCATTTATTATTTTTGGAATTGGTGTTATTGTACTTGTTTCCAGTTTGTCTGGGAAACACCCCCAGACTCGTACAAATAGATATGAAAAAAAGAACGTAGAGTAGAGGTCGCAAAAGAGATGCTTGCTAACGTAGCTGATGACCCTACATTCATCACACGCGTCATTACTAGGTGACGAGACGTGGGTTTATCAATATGACGTCGAAACTGCCCAACAATCTAGAGAATGGCGCGCCAAAATTGAGCCAAAACTAAAAAAAAAAAAACACGTCAAAGTTGGTCGAAAATCAAGGTGATGCTCATCGTTTTCTTCGATTACAGTGGTGTGGTTCACCATAAATTCATTCCAGAGGGTCAAACTCTCAATAAGGAATACTTGGCCGTTTTGAGGCGTCTACATGAAGCAATTCGTCGTAAACGGCCGGATTTGTGGGCAGACAATTCATGGATTTTTCACCACGATAATGCGCCCTCACATTCCAGCCTGATTGTGACTGAATTTTTGGCCAAACACGAAACAAAAGTCATCATTATGGCTTACCATAAAAAGTAATTCGCTGAAGGAACTAAAGGCCATCCCGGCTGAGGCCTATAACAAGTGTATGGAAAATTGGATTAACCGTTGGCATGCTTTGCATATTGACAAAAGGAGACTATTTTGAAGGCAATAATAAAAATTTGTATTAAAATACATAAAAATTTTCAAGTTTGTCCGGGTCAAATCTGATCAGAGATAGTATTGTTTTTTATTTCACAAGGTCAGATCAAAAAGACTGAATGTTTATGCATATTAATATTATTGTCGCCAAAACATTTTCGGCCATTAGTTTAAATGCCCACCGACGAAGATGATTTCCAGAACGTTTTATACCTAAAAGCTTTCTGTATAATTTCCCGTAAAAACACGGAAGCGGCACGTTCTCCCTTTCTTAAAATTCACTTAAACTAATTTGTTTCTCTTAAACGTCTGACGGAATAACTGCGGCGGCCTGAAAAAAAGGATAACCGGAAAATACATTACGGTTTCCTTTCATTATGTAAATTGAATATAAGCAATAAAATGAAACTAATGTCACGGAAATAAGCTGGCTTATTGTTTTTCTTCCAGCCGATGAAAAATTGATGAAAAACCAATGGAATACGCGCAGATTTTCCGGGAAACGTGCAGTAAACTGTTCCGTTAATAATGTTAAAGATGGGGGCCTCCTTCCGCCTTTTATTTCTTTGTGGAGAAAATTTGTACAGCAACGGATCGAAGGCTTCCATCCTACCGACGCAAATAAAATAGAAAACAAAGTGATTTATCAGACGAATCGAATTATTAAATGATGAGAAAATAACATTAACAATATTTCTTTTTATATGCCGCCATTTCATTCAAGCCGTTATAATTTAGAAGCAACAAATCAAGTTAACTGTTACAGTTCAAACATTTATATTGTAATATTAAATTAAATATAATCATATTTCATTGGTGTTTTAACTTATACGTACAGTAAGCGAAGATCAATATTTACTTTGATATCTAATTAAATAGAAATCTACACGAACTTAAATGAATATCCCAAGTATTTAAACAAATAGTTACCAACACACTCTATGTAGCTGGTGATACTTAATCCCAGTAAGTAAGTATATATCCATCTAGTGCTTGTTGGGATTACATTAGATGTTTCCAATAAAATCAACTCCTTCAACCACCGAATTCAACCGTTCGAAGGTATATGCACTGCATTCACACTCTAAGGGAAGATTTATAAAATTTTTGGAACAATAATAACACAGCACCACAAAAAAAATTGAAATGTACCTCTGACCAAACTTGATGGATTATTTGTTTTTGGGGTGGCTGAATCCGAATCCGAATCCGAAGAACCCAATCAAAATTCATAACCATATCTTTAATCACATCGTCTTCACAATCAATAAGCCCCAAAGACCCCAATTAACCATATAATCTCAAACCAAAGTTGTGTAGTCATCCAAAACGGGTATTTTAACCATAAATGGCCAACAATGGTCGAAAAATCTCTTCATAAATGGTCGAAATATGGAGATTTTCTACCAGGGCAAACTGCAGGCCAGGCCAATCACCAAATAACCCAATGGACCCATTTTATAAATTAATAACTTCGAAATACCACGCTATTGGTCCGATCGCGACCAAATTCAATAGCACTTGAAACCACATTAATTGTAACGTGCATATCAATTTTCATCGAAATACAATGAATAAAAATGTAGTTATGGTTTAAATTTAAGTTTTAAATTCTAACTACCCCGTAATCCATCGGGTCAGTCCTAAAATTTAACTGTAAGGAATACGAGCACTAGTATATGTGCAAAATTTCATCTCTATCCGATCATTAAAACGTGAATTATAATGCGTTAAAGTCTGCGTACACACGAACGTACATACTTATGTATGTACATACGTACATACATAGGTACGTACGTACATACATATGGGGCATTTCATGTCAACTAAGTGAGGTCAAAAAAATTCTGTTTGAAACATATCACAATCGATAGTACTTGCTAAAAAACTAACTTCCCTAAAATTTTAGATTTTTTGAGCCACAAGGAGAGGGATGGTGAGGGTGAGAAAATACAAATTTTCGTTTCGACTCTAAAATTTCAGTCTTTCTCAATGAAAAAATAAAAAAAAATAAAAAGAAGGTTGCGATGTTTTTCAATGTGTTTTTTTTGCGTAGAATAAGATAAAAATATTTTCAAAATTATTGGGGGTAGTTTTCACCTTTATTTTGAGGATTGAAAGTTTAAAATCGAAATTTCGAAAAGTATGACGATTTCTTTTTTTTTGTACTTTCGATTAATTTTTAATTCATAATCGGCGTCGACCAGGAACTGGCCCAAAAAACGGCCCAAAGTGAAAAAATGTGGTTTTAGCGTATTTTCTCATCCTGTGAGATGGTAAATTGCAAGTGAATAATATATTCCAAGGTTTTTGGGGTCGCTGATTACGAATCTAACGTAGAAAATGTCCCGTAGAATACGATGGTATTTTTTAAATTTAAAAATTTAGCCATTTTTTAGAAGTTGACTACCATACTCGATCCGCCATTTTGTTTTTTGAAAATCTGACGTTAGATTCGTAATCATGGACCCCAAAAAACCTTGGAATATATTATTCGCTTGCCATTTACTATCTCACAGGATGAGAAAATACGCTAAAACCATGTTTTTTCACCTTTGGGTCATTTTTGGGCCAGTTCCTGAATTGTTATGAATTAAAGTACAAAAAAAAAAAGAAAGAAATTAAAAAAAAATCGTGTCATACTTTTCGAAATTTCGATTTTAAACTTTCAATCCTCAAAATATGGGTGAAAAAAACCGCCAATAATTTTGAAAATATTTTTTATCGTATTCTACGCAAAAAAAACACATCGGAAACAATTGCAACCTTCTTTTTATTTTTTTTTATTTTCTTACCGAGGATTGAAATTTTAGAGTCGAAACGAAAATTTGTATTTTCTCACCCTCACCATCCCTCTCCTTGTGGCTCAAAAAATCTAAAATTTTAGGGAAGTTAGTTTTTTTAGCAAGTACTGTCGATTGTGATATGTTTCAAACAAAAAAATTTTTTGACCTCACTTAGTTGGCGCTAAATGCCCCATATGTACATAGTGCGTGTAATATGGCTGGTATTTACTAAATCTTCTAGCTAATTCAGAAGTCGTGAGAGGCTAAAGTTCGAACGAAGTACTTGCTGTGAGAGAATAAAGAACTCACGTTAATCGAGAACTCCGAAACTTAAGAGACAAAGGGATTCACAAAAAATCAAGCACTATAATGTCGTATTGTAGGTTAATGTGGTTCTGGTCTTTGCTTTGACTCAGCTACCTAATTCTAGGCATGTATGAGACTGAGGATTCGGAGTGTTAGTCTCCCGTGAGGCATTTCGAAGTTATTAACTTATAAAATGGGGCCATTGGGTTATTGGGTTATTAGGAGTCTGACCTTCAGTTTCCCTGGTAGGAAACCTCCATTTTTCGACAATGTGACGAGGCAAAACGGGCTTCGGATTCGGATTCGGATTCGGATCCGGCGAAACCAAAAACATATAATCCACCAAGTTTGGTCAGAGGCACGATACACATGTGTATCGTGGGTCAGAGGTACATTTAACTTTTTTTGTGGTGCTGTGTAATTTTTTCCACTTCTCAAAAATCACCATCAGCAAGTATAGATTTGGGTTTCGACGATTCTTAGTAAATATCACCGGGGTATTAGCTTAATACCTAGCCAGAAGGATATGGCTGATGATCCACAGTAGGTATCGCCCTCTAGTGCTTAGTGGGACGAAACAAGTTTCGGTATATTGAATGACGATGCCTTTTTTTCTTTTGCATCACGCCACATTTATTTTGCAACAAATCGCCTGTGCAATTCATGTAATATATTTAGTAGAATCTACACTATTTTTTTTTAGTGTGAAGTTCATTTACAGGGCGTTCTAGCGCGATGTTCAGCGTTATTCGCAACGCTGCCAGGAGATGCATCTCCCGGAACATTTTGGTGCAACGAGGCATGAGCGAAATATATAAAATAGCGTAACAATACGAACTGTGGCTGGTCAACTATGTCGTGAAACGAAATTCGTGCAATGAAACTATAAACGTTAAACTGTTATTTCGTGACAAATTTATCCGACGTATGCAAACTGAGCATACATTGTAGCGGGTCAAATTAATTTGATATTAAAAACATATTGTCGCAGCCCAGTCAATTTAATTTTGTCGCACAGTTCGTAACGACGCGTATTTCTAAAATCCAATATTATTTTGACATAGTATTACAGACTCGTCCTTATATTGTATGTACAGAAAACCCTCATTGGATTCCCCATTTAGTCACTCATCTGTTCATCCATTTGATCTCTCATTTCGGATCACATTTAGGCTCCCATTTTACTCTACCATTGTCCAGCAATACCTTGTATACACAACTCTCCACTTCTTGAAAACATCTCCCCAAAGTCCTGATCTCAACATTATGAAACATTTATGGGTATTTAATGATGAAAATGATGAGGAAAAAATCCTGGTTCAATAAATCCATTTCTCCTTCAAAATCGGTTTTTTCAACTTTTTTTCATACATTTTCCTGCCCTTGTTCCCATGCATAATTCGAAATTTATTGCAAATATTTAATATACGATCAATCCTAACATTTTCCCGCGATAAAAGGGCTGAGAAATACCCATTTTGTAAAAATCGATTTTTCGTCCAAAAATTATTAAATTATGGTATTTGGGCAATTTGAGACCATCCATCCTAAAAACTTTGTTGCGCGTAGTTTGGACGGGGAATCGAATGCGCCATGTTAGAAGACGATCCGTTTGGGGCTAAGGTCATTTTTGGCCAATTTAAAAATTAAAAGTCCAAAAAAATGGTCTAAAATGGACCAATTCTTTTTTTTAGATATTTTCATTGGAAAGAACGGGAAATTTCCGCAAAGAACCTATATGGAAATCTCGATTCGTTGTACTTGACCAGAGTTATGAATTATCGAAATAATCAAGATTTTTAAAAATTCGCGTTTGTTCCAATATTAAAAAAATTATAACTCGGGAACGGAGTGCCCAAATGGGCTAAAAATTTTTGTTGAAATTCGGCCACACATAGACGAACATATTCCCGAAGTTTGAGCGATAATTTTTTGTTGGCCATGGTCCAGTTGGCGTGGACTACACCAAATACAATTATAATACTTTGATATCATTAGCGAGGAGATACTTAAACAAAAAGGAGTGAAATTTCGGAAACAATTGACAGCGCTACCACATCTTTTGTAAAAGGTCTGGGGGTCGTTTTTGAGTTGTGCCAGTATTGCATAAGACCATCGCTTTATTTTATCTTCATAACGTTTGTACCTAAATATCTACGTAAATAATAGTTTCCTGTGGCACTCTAAACGCCATGTAAGAAACACTATAGCTAGCACACCATGGCCACTTGAGCGATTATCAATTTTACAATTACTGTACGTGCTCTCCCTAATTAATTTTCTGTGATTACCCCATCATTAGGGACCCACTAATGACTTGTAACAACCAGTAATACGATGTCCAGGGCAGCGTAAATAACCGGTTGGCTATTACATAAACATGGCTTTAAGCTTTAATTTTAATACTTAAAAAAGATTGCCGCAAACATGCAAGCTCCTTGTATAAATTACGAATTTAAATTCGCGTACGAGCCAAGGCGAGTTTGTTTATAAAACGTTTGCTTGAAACCATTAATTTGACTGCTAAAAATATCGCCGCCCCATTTGTCTTCGGTAAAACAACGTTTATGTTGGTTAAATGGTCATTCAGTGGCATTTAAACTCTGACATTAATAATCGTTAATGTCTAGAGAAGTATCGACGTAACAATTTTTATTGCAGAGTTGGTGGATGTATGGTCTATCTGCATACGGCAATGTACATATGTACATATGTATAACAAAAGATTCAAATAGGCGTGGAGAAAGAAATCGCGTGTGAAAGTATAAACCGTATTTTTGAAGCGTATATGTCTTGCCCCTGTATACCCACGCCACTGACCGTGCGTAGAATGCCGTCCCCGAAGGAAGTCCCGTGCGAGAGCTCAGGACGCCGTAATATAATTTCTCCGTAAGACAGCGAGCTATTTCGATAATGACAGGTGTCTCTTTAGTTTGGCGTAGGTGTAAACGGGTCTACCGCCGCATTGATAACTATTAAACATAAGTCGTGAGTTCGTGTAATGTATTTACATATGACCTGATTTTGTGTGGATTTCTGCAATACTGGAAGAAGTCGTTACCATTTGTGAATTGACTTAAACATTTGATTGAAAATTACGACGATTTTACATTAGACGGATCACATATTTTATGTAATCCTTGCAATCGTCGATATATATTTCGTGATCGCCGAGAGTATAAAAGACATTTAGATTCGAATATCCATCAAAAAAATATACCTGGTACGGTTAGAAGAGAAGAATTTTAGTTTCATTTGTGCATAATGTTTTGCGAATGAACACATTCGTGGAACATGGTCGACAATATTTACTTTAAACATTTTTTTTTTTTGCCAAATATATATCCGATTTTCCATTGCCTAGTAGCCATATATATTTACAGAAAATATATCAATGTGACGTGGGAAATATCAAAGAAGATATACGCAATAAATTTCTGTGGCTGACAGTTGACGAAACAGATTTTTGCCGTCATTAATGTTCTGATATGAATTTTAGGTGTTTCAGATATTTCCCCCACGATACTGATAGCTTGTAAACGCATTTTGCAGACAACAACTAAAAGTATAGAAGTAATAGCAACTCGTGCATTGTCCTCTGTCCATATTAACTATTTTACTCCTGTTAATGTGAACACCTTTAACTTAAGTAGATGTGGAACAATCATTTTTCCTTCTACAACCGTACAAATCGCTCACGTTCAACGAGATGAAATGCAGAAAGACTACTTACTAGTTTGTGGCAACCTACGCTTAAGCAGTGCAGACAGTTGGTGTTGTCGAATGACACAAGCGATAGGTATGTACATACATTATTAATACATACCTGTTTCAAAATGTGTTATATTTTGATATGAGAATTCAGCACGAATATCAACAAATACGTGTATGTAGCAGTTTAGAAAGAAATTTAAGGAATCAAAGAGCCTTAAACGAAAACCCACAAAGGTAGTTAGAAACCAAGAGGAATATTTAAATATTTTACAATATAATACAATACACGAATTACATATTTCATATTTTGCTTCTTCATTATTAGGTAGGTAGGTATGTCAAAATACAATTTTCGCAATTTAAGCAAGACGAGTTATACTTATTTTTGGCTTTTCAGATTAACAAAAAAAAAGTTAAAATGAAATATAATTAAACTCCTTTTAACTTTCTAATAAAAAAAAAAAATTTTTTTTTTTTTTTTTTTTTTTTAACATGGTTATTTGTTTGTTTCAATGTTATTTAAACGAAACCTTTGTATGTATAGGAATAGATATATGTCAAATTACATATCTCACAAAGTATACATGCAAAGCTGTAACTCAAAGGACTGTACAGTGTACAATCATTCATGTACGTTTCCATATTTGGACAATAAACGAGACAAGTCACTCGTAGTTGAGGCATAAACGTAAACTCGGAAGAGAGAAATGATAACCTAGATCGCTAAGTGCTTATCTAAGAACTCTCTAGACTATAGAACAAGATATCTATCTATACTATTATATAAACTATCCTTAGCTCCAACGTTAATCTTAATTTGCGAGCATAGACACAGTCAAAGTCTCGTTGTTTCATCAACATCAGAGGCGAATCTTTTCTTATAGATTTTTAAAGAATATGCCTTTACATTTAACATGTCACCTTACACTTAAACCTCGAAACGTGGTCCACTTTTCTCAGCAAATTACGGAAAATGCAGCATTTCTTTTTTTCAATTGTGTATCGACCATAGATATCTACATATTCTAGATATCTTTCTTTTTGTTCATGTTGTATTTTCTTACCAAATATCCCCTAATTTATCTTCCCATCTCACTCTCTTCTCTATAATTACAGTCCTTTTTTACTGCCTATCTAACTTTTCGTCATTACATTCCTAATTAACCAAAGTAGGACCTTAATTATTTTCGTTCCTACGATTTCACACAAAGTTATTCAAATTATTCTTTCAAAATTATTTCATATTATAATATTAAATATCATCATCTCGCGAATTCGCGATTGTCGATTCACACAAGTACAAAGGAAGGTTCCGTCTACCCAACGAGTCCTCTTTCAGAAATTTTCATACACTCAAAAATTTTAAGGGGGGGGGGGGGGGTTTATGGAGATGTTTTATCATGGATGGTTTTAAAGATTGTGTTATTTTCAGACTTTTTTCTCGGTATTACAAAAATATTTATAAGTAACTGTGAGCTGGTGAACTGATTTAAAAAAAAATTATAACGGTTTATTATTAGTCTTTTTCCGATTTTACAACCCATTAAGTTTCAAATGATTTAGGACATTTCGTCATGGGCTCCTAGGCTTTTTTTAATAAAATGGATTTTAACTTTCAGTAAGGAAACAAATGTCATCATGTCATACATTTTCGAAAAGGGGATTTTAAGTCAGATAAGTTAAAAAATATACTCGGTTCTATATAAAATAAGAAAGTGGTTCAACTTCCGGTTAGGCTTTTTCGAAATAAATAACAGTACGTTAAAAAAAGGTTTCAATCACTTCCGAAGATACTAATGAAAAATAAATAAAAAACCAAAGAACATTCATTATCCACGTAATACAAATTTATGAGTAAAATCCTAAAACACGTCAATTTTTAATTCTAGAATGACATTTTTTGAGCATAATTTTATACCTCCCCCTCCAATCCCCTCGGAGTGACAGCTACCCCTTTAAAATTTTTAAATGAAACGAGGGTGATGTGACAAGGGTTCTTAATTATCTATTCAGCAATATAAGGTTTTTTTGGATTTTATATATTTTTTTTCAAGAAAATTAAATTTGATAATTTTAAAGTTATTATTATTATGAAATGTATACAATCAAGTGCGTATGTACCAAATATCTGTCAAATCTGACGTTTTTAATTAATTCTGTGTCAACATTAATTTAAAACTTAAATGTATCAGTTTCCCTGATACGCTGCGCAACAAAAAGAAAGAAGTAAAAAGCGTTTCTTTTTACATAGGTATCAGAAAAAATTATACATTTAAATTTCATTATTTTCTACATCTGTGAAAACGTATTATTCTATTATGTTATTTATCGCTGATTGTTAAGTTGATCATTATTTTAACAATGGGTCTTTCGGATACCCAAAGAATTGAAATTTTGATATTATTAGGATGTGGTGATAAAACAAAAACGCACAAGCAGGTATGCGACATATTCAATACTAAGTATCCTGATCGCCGCATTTCCCAGTCTACGGTTAATAGAATAGAAAACAAATTTCGTGAATTTGGAAATGTCACAGATATTCCTAAATCTGGTAGGAAACGCATTTTAGACGATGAACAGAAATTGGATATATTGTTAGATATTCAAGATAATCCACATAAACCTACAAGACAAGTTGCCGCCGATAATGATGTTAGTAAAACGTCCATATTGCGTCTTCTAAAAAACGAAAAATTCCGCCCATATAAAATTGATTTGGTTCAAGAACTTAACGACGATGACCCTGATCGCCGATTGGAATTTTGCGAAATCATGGCAAATAGATGCCGAGATAATCCTTTATTTATAAAAAACATTTTATAACAACATTCGTCTTAAATGGAACAGTCAACAAACAGATCTGTAGATACTAGAGTACAGAAAATCCACATTGGATGATGGAGGCCAATACTCAATATCCTGAGAAGATGAACGTTTGGGCTGGAATTATAAATACTTGGATTTCTTGCAAAATTTCTTAGTTCCAGGGTTAAGAATGCTTTTCCCAGATGATGACAACCCTAATGAAATTGATAGAAATATGTGGTTTCAGCAGGACGGAGCTACATCACATTTTAATTGGAAGTAAGAGCATATCTGAATCAAGGTTTTCCCAATAGATGGATCGGTAGACGCGGTGAAATTGAGTTGTTTGCTCCTTCTCCCGATTTGACCCCGCTTGACTATTTTTTGTGAGGTTACTTAAAATCAAAAATCTACTTCAACAGACCAAATAACGTAGAAGATTTAAAAGACAGAATAAGGCAAGAAATTAATCAAATCACCCAGGAAACAATACAAAATGTTTTAGAAGAATTTCAGTAACCCCTCCATTATTGTCAAGAAGCAACGGGCGCCCAGTTTGAACATGTGATTTAAAATGTTCTTCTGTTCTGTTTCATGTTCTTTTCTTTACTTAGCAACATTAAAAATGTAATATTTTTCAATAAAAAAAATATTTAAATAAAAAAAATCTTATATTGCTGGATGGAGAATTAAAAACCCTTTCAAATGAGCTATCACACGCACCCTCGTTCCATTTAAAAATTTTAAAGGGGTAGCTGTCACTCCATGGGGGTTGGAGGGGAAGGTATAAAATTATGCTCAAAAAATGTCATTCTAGAATTAAAAATTGACGTGTTTCAGGATTTTACTCATAAGTTGTAAATTACGTAGATAATTAATGTATCCGTTACTTATGGACCTCACTGTATACCGGGTGACTGGTACCGCGACGTATTCCTTTGAAGAGGTGTTAGTAGAGACAATTTGCAGTCGATTGAACCACCATATGCATAATCCACTTGTTGATAGTTTTCGAGATATTTTAATTTTTTGTGTTTTTTTATAAACTTCATTATTATTTTTTATTATTAATTGTAAAAAAAAGGAAAATTTTTTTTGTAATTATTTTTGCCTCTACCGTTAATACACATAGTAGTTCATGTTATGTAACAACATGAATGTCCTGCGCATTATTATCGGCCAATAGGAGAATTATTAGATCAATGGTTCTCTAACAGGTGGATTGGGAGAGGAGGGCCTAGGATGGCCTGCTAGGAGCCCCGACCTTACCCCCTCTGGATTTTTAAGTGTGAGGGCACATGAAAGAAGTCGTGTATGCCACCGAGATTACAACTCGGGAACAATTAATACATATGATACAAGAAGCAGCAATAATTCTACAAAATAATTTTTCAACAGAATTACTAGAACAGGAATAAGGAAGCAGCCTCGTATTTGCACAAGAAGTAGAGGTAGTCACTTCGAACATCTCTTATAAACTGGATCAAATAAAATGTAAAATAAATATTGGACTTTAATTTATTTTTCCAATTTTTAATGAGGACTAAGTTGTCTCCTGCACCTATTAATTTTTTATTATTCCTGGAAGTAGAAGTAGAGAAGTTTTTAAAATAATTTGTACGTTTAATGTATTCACAAATTATTGAAATAAATCCTGGTGAATCTACAATTGGATTAAACTTTCTAACAACCGTTGTAGGTTTTAGCTGCTGTATTTTTATCATATCAAACTATTTAACATAATATTTGTTACATAACATGAACTACTATGTGTATTAACGGTAGAGGCAAACAAAAATACAAACAAAAAATGTTCCTTTTTTTATTTTACAATTAGTAGTAAAAGGTAGTCCATTTCTAAGAAAACACAAAAATTAAAATATCTCGAAAACTATCAACAAGTGGATTATGCATATTGTGGTTCAGTCGACTGAAAATTGTCTCTACTAACACCTCTTCAAAGGAATACGTCGCGGTACCAATCACCCGATATACGATGATGCAGGTCTATTTGACAAGCTTTACGCCCGATTGTTTACAAATCAATATCGCTCGGTTTCCCTGCTCGCGGAGTTCCGTACAAATCTTTTCTTTCGTTAAAATTCTCGAGACAAAACTATCTGTCAATACGGGAATTTCCTCTTGGCGTTTTCGCTCCTCCAGACACGAATGTTCGTTCACCTCTTCCGTTCGCCCGCGATTATCTAAAAATCCAATTCCAAACACTGGAAACACTTGGATGAGAGAAAATGTATCGGTCCCCCTTTAGGGATCCAATTAAAGGGTAAATTCGACAAATTGTTTCGAAAACCTGACAAATCGCATTACGCTCTCCCAAATTACATGCAATCGGTAAGATTCCGACATCGTTTACATCTGGACAGTAACAATTACCCTGTTGTTTTCCTTTATTTAACACTGCAATGAGATTGCAATCCTTCAATCGAAATATACAGTGAAATGCAGCTATTTATTTGAAAAATTCATGTGAGCGTTCCATTAATAACAAAGGCCTGCAAATTGTAAGGTCGTGAAAGCTTTTTGACAACTGGAGACATTCCCTACGTAATTTTTGTGCGTCGAAAACTCGCACCAAAAAAAATGACTTTTTTAGCTATGTATAGCGAATAAAAAAATGTTTATCTCATTTCTGCCAATTACATCGTCTAGTATGTACCATGTTTTTCCTCCAAAAAGCTTTGATTCCCCATGAACCCCCCAAAGATTAATGACTTTGAATAACTGAGTTGCTGAATGAATATCAGAAAATTTAACATCCTTCTAATCGTCTCATTTTGGTTAAATATGATATACAAGGATTTTTTTGGCGTCGCTGATCATGAATCCGATATCACATTTTCCAAATTCAATATGGCAGATCCAATATGATGACAATTGTTTCAAATTTTGATATTTCTTAAACAGTTATATTAGATTCGCCAGCTTGAATTTAGAAAATCTAACACTGGATGCATCAGCGACACCAAAAACCCTTGGATTCCATATTTCATCAAAATCGGATTATTATGAAAATATTTAGTTCTCTGATATTATTCAGCAACTGAAATGTTCAAATTCATCCATTTTCAAACTCCAGTAAAAAACAAATCATCGTAGATGCACTATCAATAACTGATTTTTAAGAGGAAAGGTGGTAGGTACTAGACAGTGCAGTTAGCACAAATAAACTAAAAAAAAAAATGTATTTACCACACATGACCTCGAACACACATAGCAAAAGAACCCATTTCTGGTCATTTAACCACACATATCTAAAAATCCTCATGTAATGGATACATTTTCAAGGTCCTTTATGTAGAATCTGGGCTACATAAAGAACTATTTCAGGAATACCTTTTTAATTTTACCAGCTCCTTGCCTTGCAGATTTGTGCGATTAATGGAACACGGCAAAGCTGATGATTTTTGGGAAATATTGCGATTTAACTAAAGTTAGTTAAAGTTATTAAACCTTACCATAGTCCAAAAGTTAAACTCAAGAACAGGGTGTCAAAGATATAATTTTATTTTGGATCTTCGTAAATAACTTTTTCGAAAATCGACATTTTTGCAAAAAAATTCGTGAATGGAAGGTTTCTGAAACGAAAAATTTTAATTTGAAATATTTTTATGTGAATTACAGAGGGATCTTTCTAAACAGTAAGGGTACAGTAAGGGTACATAAAAGTCGGTGTTTGGACCTTTTTTTATGTCATGAATATTTAGGTGTCTATTTAAAATATGAATGTTTGCATTTTTTCGCAATAGCCTTGAAAGGCCACTAAAAAACTTTGAGTACAACGATTTGATGAAACGAAAGCGCTTTCAAACTTTCTTGCGGTTGGTCAGCATTGTGACTTTTTATAGAATTTGCTGTCCTTGTATATATTTGTTATTATTTCCATGAGTAGGCTGGAAAATTAATCTTTTTTGTTGTAACATGATTGTTATGAAAAGTTGAAACTTGTAAATGAACATATTTTAAATTCATGCCATCATTAAGCGAAAACAAGCAGTGTGCCGTATGTAATGGAATTACTCTGCTGGGCCGTCAAGAACATTGCAAAATCAGTCGGCATGCCTTTCATACACACCGCATCCAAACACCCTAATTGATAAATTAGGCGCACTTTTGAAATTTTCACAATGATATGACACAAATTTATATTTTAATTTCCTAAATAAATCTTCGTTATATTGGTTAAATTTTTGGACTTTTTCTTCCTGACTTAACCGTTCTGACTATTTCTTAAAAAATGCCTTAGTAATAGTTGCATTCTCATAGCAATAATTTCATAGCAATTTAATAATATTAACTTTTCCATATTTAGAGTATCTAGTTTAACTCAGATATTCGACGTTTAATAGATAACTCAAAAACGGTATAAGATAGGGTATATATGGTATATTTTTGAAAATCAGGAAAAAAGGATTTAAAAAAGTGTATTTTTTGTATCCCCTGAAATGAACGAGGGTCCGGAAATGTGTGCCAGAACACAGGGTCGGCACTATACAACTCAATGACAATTAAAGTATAAATCTAAATTTTTAAGCGCCTTGCAAATTATATACGAGTGTATTTCTTGCCCGTGCATACGCCACTGACCGTGCCTGGTCACACGCTGGGACTCTATGTGCGCCTTAGTCCCGATGCGGGAGCTCTAGATAGTTGAACACAATTTACCACGCGTTATGGCAAACTTTCCGGACCCCAGTCATAATCACACAACTTTTATTTAAAACTTTTATTATGGGCTATAATAGCGATAATAATGGGTGGGTAATTTATAATGAATAACCCACGAATTAGAAGCAGACATGCTGCTTAGATCAGTAGGTTGCTCTTCGTCTGACTAATTGTAAGTCTAGGATCACACAATGACAAGCGACTAGTGCATGCAATCTCTAGCAGTCCGTGTCTATGTTACATATATGCGAACAGTGACACACCTCTTATATCGTGTCTACAGCTCTCCTACACTTAAAGTACTGCTTGCGGATCCGTTCACCCACTAGGTTCATTAGATTAATACCGACCTTTAGGTACCTAATGATTAGGGTTCATAAATCCCTTCTTACCGCATGTGAAACTGCATTTAACTCTCCAGCGCTCCCGCGTGGGATCGGCGTACTACCAGTGTCTAGGCACGTGGGCAGGATCGGTCAGTGGCATAGGTATGCAGGGGCACGCGTACATAATTTACAAGGCGCTTAAAAAATTTGATTTATGATTTTATTATCATAGAGTTTTATAGTGTCGAGTCGTGCGTTGCAGCATACATTTCCGGACCTTACTAATGATATTTTCCATCCCTAGAAGCACTAAACGAAATCATTATATTTAATTAGGAAATTCCACTTTAAATTGTAATCGAGTGTGGGCATATTTAATCAAACGTAATAATTCCATTCCGCTCATAACAACTAGGGATAGATTCGCTGTACTTGAAGTATTGGGGTTAAGAGGAAAATACTAGGTGTAATGAAGTAGAAAGAAAATGTCTATTACTAAAATTATGTGCCTTTTGGATGATTGAATGGCTTGTGGTATAAGAACAGAACGAATATTGCGGATTTCTAAACTTCTTTTTTAAAGTCTGAAATCATTCTGAAGTGGAAATAAATTAAAGATGGGATTATATGTATAATAAAACTTTACTACGGTTAAAATAGAACTGCTTACTTTCTAGTGATCAATTCATCTTAATGCACGTTTCTATTAAAAAAAAAAATAAAAAGCATATATACATATGTATATGACATTTCCGAACTTGAACGGAAACTACTACTACTAAATTGCACTATATCTAAATATGTGTAATTTTTAAACAGAGCTGATTACAGAATCGCTACTTCCACATTGTTCAATGTACTTTTTAGATTGGCCTCAAAAAATCATTAAGGTACAACGTTACATAAATACTTAATTTTTTATAGTGATCGTTATTACTAGAGATCGCCAAATTGAGGATCATTGCAGGGGCGTAATAGGCCATACATGTACCTACGTATAAAAAATATACATAAAAAATATTCGTAAATAATAATTGTATGGGCTAACAAACCACACTCGTTATTTCCTCAATTAAAAACATTTTAAAGAATCCCTAGACTACACAACTTTTGTTTATAAAAAAAAAAAAAAAACTTTTTTTATAAATGTGATTTTTTTATATTTCATGTTTAACATATGACGTTATCGATATTTCCTAAAATGATAGTCTTTAGTTTTTAACGGATTTGGATAGAGGACACTTTTCTACATAAACATTATGAAAAAGTTTAATCTCGAAAAAGGAAAGTTTTCAGATTTCAATATGATTGGACACAGCCACAATAACAAAAATTATCTCAATTAAATTTTTCCCAACAGATGGTTTGTTAAAAGAGGAGCTACGAGTATCGAGTGGCTTTCAAGATCTCCAGATCTTATTCCGTTAAAATTATTTATTGTGGGGGTCGTTTAAAAAATGTGTACAAAACTAAACCAAATTACATTCAAGATTTAAAAGAGAGGATTGTATTGGAGATTAAGAAAATTACTACAGAAGTAATAAATAAGGTTCAAAACGAGTTTTTTTCCCGTTTGGAAAATTTGCAAGATGCACTAGACCGCCAACTTGAACATGTATTGTTATCAGTATAATTATTTTTATCATAATTTATTTAGTTTTCATTTTCTTATCGTCGTCGCTGACCTCATATATCAAAAATCAAATATATTTTTTGACAAAAGATTTTCTGAAAATGGTTTTAATTAGGAAGATAAGGAATTTATTCCATACTGTGTGGAAGTGGATCAAACAAATGTTAAACAACACAAGACTGGTGAACGATTTAACCGGTTCACTGGTATTGTATAGTATATGATAAAAAAAAACGTGTCAATTTTGGTATGATCGAATAGAATTACTTTCTTAATTTTCTAGGGATTTGAACTAAACTTGGTACACAATAGTTTTTGGGGGCGCTGAATCCATATCTGGCATGAGAATTATAAAATTCAATATGGCGGACTAAATATAACGTCTTTAATCCCCCTAGTGCGGAGCAAACTTTTTTTAATTTTTTTTTTAATCCGGACTGGAAATTGTTTTGATAAAGGGTTTTCGAGATTGCTGATCACAGTTTTTGGAGTTGCTGAATAAAGAATCAGATTTTTAAATTTCAAGACGGCCGAGCCAAAATGGCGATCGAAAATTCAGATATTTTCGGAATGTTAGAAAAACTGCATGTAGGGGATTTTTTGTATCGCTTATTGTGAATCTGGAATTATATTGTGAAAATTGAAAATGGCGAATCTAATATGGCAGACGAAAATTCAAAATTTGTGCGAATCTGAAAAGCGATGCATATAAAATGTGGAACGGTTTGATAAAGAATTGAAAAAACTGAAAAGTTCACCCTCAGCCCAAAAAAAAAATCTTAAATCTGAACGACATCTGAATCGAAATCGATTCAGATGTCGTAAATTATTCGAGAGTACCAGTTTTGGCACAAACAGTGACAAAAACTGTACCAGTGAACCGGTCAAAACAGATCGGTTAAGATACGCATATTTTAGGGGACTATTGTTGGCTGGTGATAATAGAAACTCAAAGAGTGGTGATAACAGAAACTAAAAAACTCATAGACAAATTTATACAAAAACAGGAATAAAGCCGTACGTTTTTAATTTTTTATTTTACGTGAACAATTTACTTAATAATAACAAAATGATAATAAACATATATTTTGAAAATATGACGTGGTCGAATTATATAGACAGTAAACTTGATTTAGAGATCCTAATAAACCCAATATAAACCTATAAACTACTGTTATTTTCCAGTCAATTCTAGCTGTAGCAACTGAACTTGAACAGTAAATCAAACATTTACCTGAACATTTTCTCGAAATCGAACTGACAGAAAAACAATGAAATCTGAAGATGCATTGTTTACGATCTTCCTCACTAGTAAATATTATTGAGAACGTAACATCTTGTAATTCATCGCCGTCTTGTTTCCTTCCCTTCATTATACGATGTGTGGCTATTAAATAACCGAACTGCTGTCATAACACATTTTTTTGCTACCAATTGCAGTACCAACTTTTTCGCCTTCATTGTACTCCCCTTGGCGAATTGTACACCGCTCCATACGACTTTTCCATTGTTGAAAGCAGTGCTGGAAGTCCGCTTTGTCAGCTGGTTCAGAATCTCCGTCGCTTTTGCTTTAACCGCTTCCACACTTTCGAATCATGTCCCTATCAGCGTCAATGTTTTTAGAATGTCAGCACAAATGTTCGTTCTTGATTCCTTTTGCTCGGGAGTGAGGAACAGAAACTTTGCGCATGTTGAACGATTCATGCAAAATCTGGCGAACTTTTTTTTTTGGAGGGTTTGGGGTGTTTTTGGGGAGATTTTCGCTGGAAAATGTTTTTGATGTTTTCGTCCTTTAACGCCGTTTAAACCATTCAAAAACTTGTGTGCGAGATAAACATTAATTCCCGTCATTCCCGTACACTTCTTTTAACATTGCATAAGCTTCTGTAAAAGTTTTTTTAAGAGCGACCCACTGGCTTGTACAGTGAACTCAGGGTGGGGAATGTATCACCAAACACAGTTCTGTTCAAACTTGTCGCGACACGCTCGCAGCGCGCTGATAGCAGCATTAGTTCTGTTATTTAATAGTCACGCCTCGTATCCCTGCTGCCGTCGCTAGGTCCAAATGAATCACGAATTCCTAGGGGATTAATTCCGACATCGACGTTGCCGAGTAATAATATCCGAACAACTCCTAATCCCCAAACAATTAGGTGAAATTAGGGTGCACGGAGTCCTCCGGCGTTATTGGTTTAAATACCTCGTCGGAGAGCACATACGCACCTAGGCGCTCCCGGAGACCGAAAGAACCGGGCCTCCGTTCCCTTTATTTTCGCTATCTCGATGCCTGAATACAAAACATCTTATTAGCAGGGCGGCAGACAGCTACCCGGATAGGGGACGGCGTCGGAGCCAATTTAGATATTTCAATAGGAAGATAAAAGGGGAGTTATTTAAGTTTAGCATCTTTGTATATCGAGAGGACTTTTGTCTTATTAGGTGTCGGGCGCTGAGTTACACGACAGCCGAGACAAGGGACGGATGTACGAAATAATTAAGGTTCGTTTAAGGGGGAATTCTACTTTTGAATAAAAAAGAAATTCTTTAGCGGAATATTTTACCTTAATTTCTTATTTATTAATATCTACATAATTTAATAATACTACGACAGAAGCATTCTACTTTTCATCATCTAGTACCGCACAATACATAAGTACCTAATATTTTTTTCAGTTATTCTTTTATTAAACTAAGAAAATGAGAATACAAATTTATTAAAAAATGAAATGAGATTGCAAATACCGTGGGACACACGGTCATGTTATCTTGTTTTTGTCTTTATTTATTGAGTCAATGTATTGAAATTTTGAACACATTATATCCAAAACAAATAATGTCAGTTTTTGAAATATAATTTCTTTTTTTGACATTTACACATCTGGTTTCACCAGAAGTGCTACCAACTTTTTATTTTCAAGTAGACCACAGAGATCAGTGATGAAAAATAAATAAATTAGTTAATAATATACTTGTGATCTTCTAATAATCTTGTAATCCTAGAAAATTCTTATGCCAGATCTTTATATAAACATATGATTTTTATACAGTCACTGGAATTGAGTGGAATTAATATGTGATCATGGCACACTTAAATTGAAAATGAAAAAAACTGGTTAAAAACATTTAATTCACTTATTTAATATTACTGAATTCAGACAATTACGAAGATATCAAATACACTTGAACCCCTCTTAAGTCACCAAATCCGTGCAACATCGTCTCTCTTAAGTCGCGAAATTTAGTCTCTCTTAAGTCGCGACCATAACCTCAACTTTTTCGTGTTTTAGCTGCAAAAAGAGATATTTAGAGATATACCACAGCACTTGTTATAACTAAAAATGAGCCAACTGAATGAAATAATCAACGTAAGTATACCCAGTCGTGCGTGACAAAGTTCAATTTTCCACTTGAATGAATATTTTAAAGGTTAAATATTTTTAAAAGACACCTAATCAATTTTAAAGGTTAGGTGTCCATATTTAATGTAATTACACAATCATTTTTTTCAATAAAAATTGTATTCATGCGAGAATCCAATTTCCAAACGTAGTTCTAAAACTTTTACAGGCGGCGACTTAAGAGGGACGGTTTCGTGAATAGGGGAAAACGTGGTGAAATAAGAGGGGATGTGAATTAAGCGAAGGTGACTTAAGTGGGGTTCGAGTGTATGTAACATTTAGGACGTTCCACGGTTACAAAACGAGGACATAATTGAATAATTTTCATGCAGAATGAAGCATCCCCACACATTTACCGACCAGTTAAACTGCAGTTTTTCAAGGTCGTGTTACAAGCAGACATTTTGAAAATCCATGGCCACCAAGATCGTCTGATCTGAACCCAGCGGTTCTGAATACAATCAACAACGCTGGAAGAATTAAAAAGTAGATAGGGACCAAATTTTTTTGTATGAAAAGCAACCTGTTATTTGCTGTTTTTACACCATCAAAATTACAGGTTAATCAGAGATGTTGCATAACAGATTCAGTTGTTGCCTTAATTTGCTGAAGTTTAGTGCGTTAAAGTGAACCGTTTATTGTTTATAAACATTGACTAGGGTGTTGCCTATGAAGCCACACAACATACAAAAATACGACGCTGAAAATGGTTTGTGCAAAACAAAATCAACGGCTTATGGCTCAAACATGTCCTTGAGCGGATAGAACATAAGGATAATCCGTAGAAAACGGTTGAAAAAAAAATCGGGAAATCGTGTTTTCAACAACTGCAGGGGGCAGACACCCAGGGAGCAACAGAAAATGTGAGCTTTATTTTTTGCCCTTATTTGTTTATTTGCATTACCTAATTTCTGAGTTAGGTATAATAAATTGCTTTCTTATAATTTTAAATCGCAGCAGGTAATATCGAAACCGTCTATTTATCGTTATGAAAATAAATCGACGGAAAACAGTGAAACATTGTTTCCACATAAAATATCATTTAATCAAAATATATCCTTACTTTGAAAATAAAAAGCCATCAAAAAACACCACATCAAATCTGGCTATGAACGAGAAAGATAGAATAGAGGTTATGTTAAAGCTCGATACGAAATTTTGTTGTCCAACTTTTGCAAGTGGCTGTCACAATTGTAAAATAAATAATGGCGCTGTCACAAGGTTATAAATTTCAGATTAAGAATAGAAATACGTATTTTTGCACGGCCAACTTTGATGACGTTTCTTTTTGGATGGCTCGTTATTATAATTTTTTTTTGCTGCCCATGAATAATTTCAGAAATGTTAGTAAATCACGTTTCTGTGAACTTTCCGTATAAGTATTCTAATAAGTCATATTAAAGATCGTGTAAATAGCCTCTTAAAAGCCTTCTAAAAGGCGTTTAAAAGCGATATCTGAACATTTAACGAAAGGAATTACTTTATACAATATGTGTTAGCGTCTGTTTTCGCGCCTTGTCTAAATTGCTGACTGTGTACTTCCTTAGAAGGGTTTGGGAAAAATACATCAGATATACTGGAGGTTTAAGTACTTATTTTTTTTAGTAATATATTAAAAAAATAAAATACTGATTTTAGATTAAACATTTCAATCTGTACCTACTTTCTAATATCAAAATAAAAAATGGGCATGTGCTATTTTTGCACAGCGTAAGTATGTCAAATTTTTGAAGAGATGTTCCCTTTATTTGCTAAGTTTCTATTACAGGAAACTGTTACAAAAAATCTTGAGATCTGGTAGATGGCTAATGCAATTAATGAGTGCACTATTGAAATTGTAAAAGTCTTGATATCCTGCCTCAAAAAAGCGCTAAACATTTTCTTGTATTTCCATTTTCTTCGATTTTATGGAGAAACCTGTATTTTAAACACATGTACCTTTGTACATCAATGTTCTGCAAAAAGTTCCCTGTTAGAAAAAAAAAATGGACACGTTGTTATTGTTCTGCAACACGGAATCGTTTACTGCATTTCCAGACTAAAACAAAAGCTACCTAAAACAATAAAGTCCTAGAAATACCAAAAGGAAAAATAGTTAAGTCAAATGGAAATGTTCGTAGTTTTATATACATACAAAACATTTGATTATCCCAACTATAGATACACGGGAAAAGTGTTAACGAACGCCGTCTGCCTGTTAAACCGTTGCTAAAATGTACGTATTTATTTTAATTTTATGCAACGTGATGGGTAATATAAACATACACTGCATGTCTCGTTGTCGGATAACGGAGAAAAAGTTTTCCTTCGGCCGACGGCGACGTCTGGCGGAATACCGGATATCGCAAAGGGCGGAAACCTCCCGCAAAAAACAGAAAACTCTGTACTAAAACAACATAAATGGCCCCCCCCCACCCCCCCAAACCTCCCCCCCCCCAAAAAAAATTTTAACGAAAAAATTTCCAAAAAAACCCCTCCCCCCCCCCCCCTTTTTTTTTCCCACCCCCCCCCCCTCCCCCCCCCCCCCCCCCCCCCCCCCCCCCCCCTTTTGGGGGAAAAAAAAACCCCCCCCCCCCCCCCCCCCAAAAAAAATTTGGTTCCCCCCAAACCCCCCCCCCCCCCCCCCCCCCCCCCCCCCCCCCCCCCCCCCCCCCCCCCCCCCCCCCCCCCCCCCCCCCCCCCCCCCCCCCCCCCCCCCCCCCCCCCCCCCCCCCCCCCCCCCCCCCCCCCCCCCCCCCCCCCCCCCCCCCCCCCCCCCCCCCCCCCCCCCCCCCCCCCCCCCCCCCCCCCCCCCCCCCCCCCCCCCCCCCCCCCCCCCCCCCCCCCCCCCCCCCCCCCCCCCCCCCCCCCCCCCCCCCCCCCCCCCCCCCCCCCCCCCCCCCCCCCCCCCCCCCCCCCCCCCCCCCCCCCCCCCCCCCCCCCCCCCCCCCCCCCCCCCCCCCCCCCCCCCCCCCCCCCCCCCCCCCCCCCCCCCCCCCCCCCCCCCCCCCCCCCCCCCCCCCCCCCCCCCCCCCCCCCCCCCCCCCCCCCCCCCCCCCCCCCCCCCCCCCCCCCCCCCCCCCCCCCCCCCCCCCCCCCCCCCCCCCCCCCCCCCCCCCCCCCCCCCCCCCCCCCCCCCCCCCCCCCCCCCCCCCCCCCCCCCCCCTTCCCCCCCCCCCCCCCCCCCCCCCCCCCCCCCCCCCCCCCCCCCCCCCCCCCCCCCCCCCCCCCCCCCCCCCCCCCCCCCCCCCCCCCCCCCCCCCCCCCCCCCCCCCCCCCCCCCCCCCCCCCCCCCCCCCCCCCCCCCCCCCCCCCCCCCCCCCCCCCCCCCCCCCCCCCCCCCCCCCCCCCCCCCCCCCCCCCCCCCCCCCCCCCCCCCCCCCCCCCCCCCCCCCCCCCCCCCCCCCCCCCCCCCCCCCCCCCCCCCCCCCGGGGGGGCCCCGGTTTGTTCACCACGTGATATAAATTAAATAATTTATATGCTCGCGCCGTCTGGCGGAACCGCGACTAACGAAGTTTTACGCCGAAAGTTACAAGACTTAATTTAAGACTCCGCTAATGGCGTCTAAATAATATCAAACGGAAAAACAGACATAAAGGAAACTCCCTGCGGAAAAGTTAGACATTGCTTGCCGGATACCCGCAGAGATTTCCTAGATCAAACAAAAAGGAGCAGGTTTCCGAGCCCTGTTACGAGTAACCCAATGAAACTTTTATATTTCACATATTTCCACCGAAGTACGGCAACAAACATAAAAAGAACTATTTCGCCAAGGGACTCGTTTCCTCCCTTAATTATCACTGGTATCAACATTACAAGTGGATAAACTTAAGTAACACCATATACTTCATTTTAGGTAATGTTATGTTAAATAGAGTAGTTAATAGTAAGTAAAGGAGAGGGTTTCGATAAGGCCCTTTATCAGCCCCCCCTAAATCATATTTTTATTATCCATATCAAGTTTATTATCTAGGTCATTCTTATGTTTTTTTTATAATGTGAAAAAGTGAAAAAGTTTTCAAAAATACATATATTTTTTGCGTTACTTAATAGAATCTTTATGAAAAGAACCACCTTGATTTGAACTGTTTTACAAAAATACGTCATTTTTGTAGTTTTTGCCGATTTTCATATATATGGTGCACAAGTACATAAGCTATTACATACATAAACACTGACGTGTTACTATACTGCGCTCATGGTAAAACATAAATGAATTGGATTTCGGATGATATTTAATAATGTTTAATAATATATTAATTGACTGATTTCACTATATTTTCTTTCCAAAACTTCAACTTAGCTATTGAAGACGTTGCGTCGGAGAATCGGGGAACGATCTGACGTGACAATATAGTATGAAAGACGCGGTTCACAAAAAAAATATTAACTGTTGGGTAGAATTATAGTGAATAATACAAGAAGCTGCCAATAAAATCAAAGGCAATCCAAAACAATTACTGTAATAATAGTACAAATTTCGATTCGTTTCAAAGAAGAAACAGTTTAAGTCAGAAAATATGTTTTAATACCACGAATAACAAAATTAATATAATTCGCAAGAACATTTAACAATAAAAAGAATGTTTTAATGCATTGTCAAAACGTATAGTACTGAATTGATTTTTCAATCTATTTACTGAGAAATCCGCTAGTACGAAATGATCTAAAGTGTCTTTTATTTCCACAATTTTCATTTTAATTGGAACAATTCCTAGCGTGAATATAAATAATTTTTGTTTGTAAACTACATATTTTATACGTGACCATATTAAGAAGTAAAGAGGATTAAATTCAGGGCATTATTTATGGTGGTTAAGTAATTTCTGAAAATACCTGGAATATCGTTATAATTTGACCACTAGGATTAAACGAGCAATATTATTGTTCTAGAAAGGCCTTATATATTTGCCGTGAATTAATTGTTTACCTTTACTTTTTATGGGCTTTTTTCATCTACGAAAGTTGCAGGAAATTCTATTAATATACGATATATTCTCGCACCTTATCTAGAAGGTGGAAAAATTCGTTCATAAAAATGATTCACACACCTGTAAACTTTTGGAGATGAAGAAAAACCCCATAAAGAGTGGAGATAAATTATTGTTCTAGTTTTCTCTGGAAGATTATTTATTTTTACGATTGCTCCATGCATATGATACCAGATGCTTCAGAAGATGAAATTATCGAACATAAAACGAACCCTTTCCGGGTCACACACAACGAATAAAAGACAAAACCGACCAGCAGTAATAAAACAGTATATTGTTATAAAACCGTGAGTAAATTATGAAGTTAAATGAAGATATCTAAATTTACTACCGTTTTATGTTCGTTTTATAACTTGGAAAACCATGCGGAAAGTCCTAAAGTTTCCGGATCGATTAAGCAATAAAAAGTATATACCGAATACACTCATGCATTTCCCAATTTAATGTGCTGATATGTTTTACTTTTACGAACAACGGCATTACAAAACCCAAATGCCCTAAATTTATATTTATTTGCTTTCGGAGTTACGTGAAAACAAGCATTAGCCGGGAGAGAAATTAAAACATAAAATGCGAAATTATTTACGTTTAATAAAATTCGAAATATAATATAAAATCTCAACCGCTAAAATGCTATTCGGTGCGTGGAAAATTTCTATGTCAAAAACAAGAATGATTTTTATAACTAGTTATTTAACTACCGGTCTTGAACTACCTGAAGTTGAATCAATACGGATTTATCATCCGGTAAGGAAACATACTTTCCTCTCCAAAAGTCCGTACGCTTGTTATTCAGCTTTCTGACTCATTTTAAACATACTAGAGGGCGATACCCTTAAGGTACCACCTTAGATATGCTCTCCTGGTCAGGATAGGGCCGACCTTCTCATTCTTGGTCATTCGCCTCAGATATGTCGCACTGGCAAGGTCTGATATGTGTATCGGGGTATCGGGGTATCGGAGTGGAGGCATGAATGGGGACATACAGGCTGAAATTCAATGGAAACTGGGGTTCTGAAGAATTAAGTCTAGATTGAGTGATTAAGTGAGGGTTGTGATGTGAAGTGATACCATGATAACATCAAACGACTACAACATCCAGCATAAATGGCAGGGGAAGGTAGTAACCAATTAATTGTCAACAGGAACACTGATGTGGTATACTGACGGGCCCTAAAACAGAAAACCTAAGAAAGAACAGGCAAAAAGATCCTTAACCTTAACCAGAACCACTGGGAAGTGGTTCTGATTTCTAAGGTTAAGGATCTTTTTTGCCTTTATATCCTCTTCGCGATGTTTTGCCATAGGCATATCCCAGTTGCATGAATTTCCACTTGGAATACCCAATTTTGCACATAATAAGAATAGTTAAAAACCAGTCTGAAATTGTCTACATTGCCTAAAGGAACTGTCAAATCACAATGAGGTTCATTCATACATTTAAGTGAGTGCTAGAACACAGGGTAATTCAGGATAATAAAAAATCAAAGCTCGTGGCAAGAAAAAAGTTCTGAAAATGAATTCGCGAGACCAGGACCTGTTTTCGGCATACCAAAAACCTTGGTGCATAACTGTATGTCAAGGTGGAAACACAATTCACTGGCAAAACATTCCAAGGCAAAACCACAACAAAACTTTGGTGAAAGCACCAGCAAAAACTCTGACCGCTAATTTCATATAGTTAAATAAGAATCAGTTAAGAGGGGTCATAGAGTACGGAACACTGTATCCTAAGGAAACATCTACATAAAATGATAGTATACGAGGTGTGTAAATTAAGTAATGAGACTGGCAACGTAGCGCTCGATCTATAAACAGTGCGGAGACGGCACTTGGAAAGGCGGTAGGTTAACATGTAATGCACCTTCAGTATAAGTTTAAACCTGTTAGAGTCATTTGTTTGTTCTTTGTGATTGTGTTCGTAAACCGGTTCTCTCTAGTGCATTTTAAAAATGAGTGACATTAAGTTTTAGCAACGGTGTGTTATCAGGTCTTCGGGGAAGAGTTACATTTGAATCGCCCCACTGTTCATCAGGTTTTGACTAACAATTTGGTGAAGAAAATAATCTGCGTAAAAATGGTTCCAAAAAACCTTTCGCAAGAACAAAAGGACATCAGAAGAGAAAGGTGTCTTGGGTTTTTGGAATCAATTGAAATTTTATAGAACTTGTCATTACTGGTTATGAGAGAGACATTATGGGTGTTTGAGTACAACTCGGACACCAAGCGCCAAAGCATGGAATGAAACACTTCAAGCTCTCCAAGACCCAACAAACAAAAATGAGCAAGTCGAAGATCAAATGGATGCTGATTTGCTTTTTTGATAGCCAAGGAATTGTCCACAAAGAGTTTGTGCCTCCAGGCCAAACAGTAAATCAACATTTTTACAGATAGGTTCTTGAAACGCTTCGAAAAAGGGTCATGCGTTTAAGACCGAACATCAAGAACATCTGGATGTTGCATCACGACAATGTGCCTTGCCACACAGCCATTTCAGTAAATGAGTTTTTAACCAGTAAAAACATTCGTGTGGATCCTCAGCCTCCTTATTCGCCTGACTTGAGTCCTTGTGACTTTTTTCTGTTCCCGAGATTAAAAAAAATCACCTCACGGAACGTCATTTTGGGACCATAGAAAACATTCAAACGGCTGTAACCGATCGGCTGAATGCTATTCCAGTATATGAGTTCCAGCACTGCTATGAGGAATGGAAAAGCGTCGCCAGCGCTGTGTGGCTTCCTAATGAAGTTATTTTAAAGGAGACAATACTGAATTGTAATTCTATTCGAATAAAAAAAATTTAAAAAATCAATATCGTTACTTAACGACATTTCAAACCCATATAAATTATGTAATGAGTAGAATGAATCAGCCTCAAAATCATGTTGGAGGGCTTTCTCGAGGTAACTTAGTGAAAAGGTTGTTGAAACTGAAAAAGGCAAGTAAGTTATTCGTATAATACAGTAGCGACACAATAAGTTAAGATGCTGCAGTGTAAGAGGTCATTTAAACCTGACTAGTTCCATTGCAAATCAAACCAAGCCAAGGCGAATTCTTCCCATTCCAATGTTATTATTCATATAACTGCATTTAAAGAAGCGGCTTTAAAGAACATATGAATTATTTAACCACTTTCTTCACACTTATGACAATATCTGATAGTCCGTAAACTATCAAAAAGTGACTATTATCCTGCTATGACCTTAGAGCGAAAGGATTTTGATTTCCACCTCTTCTGACTTTTGGAATTTACGTAACCTAGAATTTACGAAATACGATTCTTATTTATAAAAATTAACTTCTTAAACCTTTTTATTTTCTCAGGCCTTTGCTGCGGATGACTTTGTGATTACAAAATTTCTTAAGGCGTAGTTGCGTCAGTTCCGTATTCCGTCTGTAATGGGGGCGGCGGCCATTTGCCATTCCCTAAACTACGGTCGCCTTTCACCCGAATCTCGCACGTCTCCCGTCGATTTATCTCCCTTTTAAATCTAAAACACGTCTAATTTAAACCAATTTTTTAACGTTCGCCAACGCTAATACCCCATTTGTCTCGCCCGTTCCAGGTCGCCTGGGTGAGGGCCGAAGATCAAACTATCCTCAGTCTGCACACGAAGGTCGTAACTCACAACAATCGCGTCAGCGTGACCCACGACGATCTCGAGACGTGGAAGCTCCGGATCCGGCCGGTGAAGGAGTCGGACAGGGGATGCTACCTGTGCCAGATCAACACCCCCGTGCTCAAGTCGCAGAGAGGGTGCTTGGACGTTTTCGGTGAGTAGAAGAGCACACTAGAAGTACCGAATTTAATTAACAAAGAAACTACTTGGAGTGTACCCCTGTGGGTTCCATAAAATATTGATGCGTTGCGGAGTAGGTAAGTCAAAATATGATGTCGTAATTTCTTTATCTGCGCAAATACATACGAGGTGTGGCTATTAAATAACCAACGATGCTGGACCACCCAGCGTGTCAAATAAATTTGAACAGAACTGTGTCTGGTGACACTTTCCCCACCCTGAGCTCGCTGGACAAGTCAGTGGGTCACTCAGTTTGACTGTAGCAGTCGTTTAAATTAGTCTACGCACCAGTGACGCGTCGAAAAAATGTTAAGTGTTCAGATGGAGCAACGTATTCGTCTCAAGTTTCTTGTTAAACTGGGGAAAACTTTTACAGAAACGTGTGCAATGTTAAAAGAAGTGTACGGGAATTAATGTTTATTCCACACACAAGTTTTTAAATGGTTTAAACGGTTTAAAGGAGGATATGAAACGATCGAAGACTATCCGCGCGTCGCACAGTGATTCAGAATCAACGTAAAGCGGCCAAAAATCGTGAGTTAAGCCAATTTTGGCTTAAAAAAATAAAAACAGGGTTTTGTTCGTCTTGGACTATATTTTCAGGATCCGTTTCCCCCAATAGTGCGAGAATATCGTGCATGTGCTGTAACATCGCTCAAACATCGCTATTTGCTCAATTGTTGAAAAAGTGTTTCAGTTTTCGAAATTTTTTCGTGCTCTTTTATTTAAAAAAAAAAGCTGATATTCGTCCCAGATTCTACGGGAAAAAATACGTTAAAAACAAAGTTTTTTTTTTAATAAAAAAGTTCACTTTTTCGATTAATGTTAGAGCACATACACGATATTCTAGCACTATTGGGGGGAAACAGATCCTGAAAATATAGTCCAAGACGAACAAAACCCTCTTTTTATTTTTTTTAAGACAAAATTGGCTTGACTCACGATTTTGGCCGCTTTACGTTGATTCTGAATCACTGTGCGTCGGACGGCCCTCAACGTCAAAAACGGACGAAAACATTGAAACAATTAATAAATTAATTCGCGAAGATCGTCGTCTAAGCGTCCGAGGGCTTGCTGAAATAACAAGAATCGACAAAGAATATATTCGCCAGATTTTGCATGAATCGTTCAATATGCGCAAAGTTTGCGCAAAAATGGTGCCAAAACTCCTCACTCCCGGGCAAAAGGAATCAGGAATGTTGTGACGAAATTAGTTGTGACGAAAGTGTGGAAGCGGTTAAAGCAAAAGCGACGAAGGTTCTGAACCAGCTGACAGAAGCGGAGTTCCGGCACTGCTTTCAACAATGGAAAAGTCGTATGGAGCGGTGTAGAGATCGCCAAGGCGAGTACATTGAAGGCGAAAAAGTTGCTACTGTAATTGGTAACGAATAAAAAGTGTTATGACATCATTTCGGTTATTTAATTGTAACACCTCGTATTTCTATGGTTGTAGGTACTTGAAAGCGTTTTTTCCACCCTCAATAAAAGGGCTGTAGCAAAATGCAAAAAACACATCCGAAATTTCAATTATTTTTTTTATCTTCTGTAGATACAGTAAAGCAACTTTAATACATTATATTTTTGTTAGAAAAACATTAAAAATCGATTTTTATTGGTAAACTGTAAAATTAGGAGCAATTTTTAATTTCAAGGTCATTTAACTAATTTTTTCCAAATGGGAATAACCCGGGTACATTTGTTTTCGAAATCTTTGAAAATTCCTCATTTCATTGACAATAATCTTAACAAGGCAATTAATCTTTCATAAATGATATTTTCAGAGCACAAGCTTTGAGAGTGAAAAATAAAAACTGAAATTTTGAAGAATATACCTATTAAAAAATAATCATTTTGTAACATTCTCACTCAAAACGAATTATACAAGGTGTTCCATTTAACTATCCAAAGTTACTATATCTAGCTAGGATCTAGTTGGTTATGGAAAAACATAAAAAAAACGCTAAAACACTCAACATTTCAAGCTATTAACAATAGTGAAAATGTATACTTGGTGTACACAAAAAGTATATTTACTCAGATTCCATTCCCCATACAATATCTCGAAAACTATAAACAAAAAACTGGAAAAAATGTGGATCTAAATTCGATAAAGCTGTAGTATGTGATATTTCAAATGACACCATGTATCATTTTTAGGTTACTTTTAAAGTAACTTTTCTTCCGAATTCAACTATGTGCAATATTATACATTTTCTACCCAGAGACTTCCAAATTTTTGTCTTCAAAATATATCGGTAATGTTTCTACTGACAGAATAAAAGTTTAAAAAGACTACATATCATAATAATTTAAATTCTACAAAGTAATGTTTGGATCACTTAAAAGAGATAATATGCTGTGACAAAAAAGTCATCCACTTACAAGCTGCGTAGTCACATCTTTAAATTAAACTTTAAAAGGAAGTTTGACAACTCTTAAAGTAAAAAATTGAAGAACTCTTCTCTAGAATTGGGAAAAGAAAAACATATTTTTGTTTAAGGAAAAAAGGTTGTTGCAGCTTAGAAAAAGATAAATCAAGCTATCGGACCGTTTCGGGTCAATGAGTTTAACAGACAAAATAAAACAGACATTATCTAAAAGAACCGTAAACTGAACGAAGCGCTTACCTTGGAGTCTAAGATTTTTAATTAATTACAAAAACTTGAGAAGTAAGTAAAATAAATCTCCTTTGTATTCTGAAAATAGCGGGTCATTTCGTGACTAGACGGGAATCATGAATTTTAATTAAAATGTTTTATTCATCCTACGTAACGTAAAGTAAATACTGAAATGTAGTGGAATACTTAAAAAATTATATATCATACATCATTTTCAAATTTAATTTATAGTAAATTCTAATTCCACGTGAAAAAAACCCAAATAATATTAGACAACTCGCGTGAAAAAAATCTAAATAACATTAGACAAGACATACGCAAAAAATATCATTGTAGAAACGTTTTAAAGTAACAAGCCATTCAAAAAAGACCGTCATCAAATATGGCTATGAACGAGAGAGATGGAAATAGCGGTTATGTCGAAACTCGAAGCGAAACTTTGTTGCTGTCAGTTTGACAGGTGGCTTTCACAATTGTAAAATAGATGATGGTTATCGCATAATGTGCCTTGACAATTAAATAAAGTTATAAATTGAAGATTAAGAATTGAAATACGTCTTTTTTACTCGGCCAACTTTGATGAGATTTTTTTTTGGATGGCTGCTTATAATAAAAGGCCGATCAACTATGATTTAGGCTAAATATAGTTTGTACTTGTATATCCTAATAAATACTTAAATACGAACCAAAAAGAGTGAAAACCAAATCTGCAAAGCATAACAAAATGGAAGAAAATACCCTTTAAGTGTCCTTACACTTTACTTTAACTTGACTAACTAAATTTAAAAATGAATTTGACTTGAATTTAAAATGACTTTCCTCTCTGAATTCGTCACATTGAAAACTATATTAATAAAACAAATATTTTAGTATTGCCGATGATCAAATTATTAAAATAGTTTAATAACTTCTTGCATAATTTATTATAAGTTTATGTATGTGTATTTATATGTACTTCTATTTTTCTATTATTTCTCATATTTCTGTTGTAATGTTATAAGTATTAGCTTATACGTCAAGAAGATAATAAGCATTAATTTAGGGATAATGAATGCGATTTATTTTATAAAAGGAAGTTTTACTGTGTACTAGTTTTCATTTCATTGTCATACATTTTCATTTGTCGCAAATATTCTTTGCATAATAATTCGTCGGGATTCCATTATAGCCATCCGTTTATTTATTTGTTTAGTACTAAAAACCACACTTGTATCTTTAAACAATTATAGATATTTAAAATAAGTCTGAGTTTGTGGAAGCAGGTCCTTATTTTTAAGTCATTACAACAATGTAAAATTACCACAGTTTGCTATAACAAACAGTTATAAATAGTAATATAAATGATAATATAAAATAGTAATATAAATATACAATAGTGCCACGCCACTGTCTCGAAGCAACTAAGTAGACAAACATGCAGATGTTAGAAAGAAACAGAGCGACGAGTGAAACGACCAATGAACGTCACCTCCAATGAGTCAAGAATAATGGCCAATTAAACGCGTTCAGATTATGGGCCCGCCCATACGTCACGTGACATTTCCGTCCAAATCCACGTGGACTTCGTGTCAGTAGGGTCAGTGAAATATCGAGCATTTTTATGCTAAGTAAAAAGAGACCTTGGTTCTAGTGGCACGGTAATTTTTGTTTTTTAGTGTTTTAATGGTGGGGAGGTGGGTCATCGGGTATAGGGAATTTTTATTGTCCCCAATTTAAGGGAGATGAGTAAGTGGTAAAAGGGAAGATTTAAAAATAGTAAAATTAAAATCTGGGCTCCTTTTTCTTTTAATTAAATGGTGGTTTAAATGGTATGCATTTAAACAGGAAACGCTAGAATATTGAGGACTCCTTGTAGGCGCTCTCTTTCTCTAGTTGTTCCAATGGACTCTGGATACACTGTACAAAACATTACAACACAATATTACGTATTATGAAAGGTATCGATGATGTCGCGATATCGTTTTTTGGTCCACCTTATCTTATCGACGTTTTGTACAGCGCTGCCGCTTTTTGGTGTCCAACAATAACACACTGAAATAATGTCGGCATTTAGAGGCACATCGGTCGGCCGACCACACGAAGAGCGACCCACCCGCCTTTTACCCCGATTCCGACTCCCTAAAATATATAGTAGACATAATTTGGTTGAACGCTAGGAAGCGGTAGACAGTGAAGAAGAGCGTAGCGAAAGGGCACCGTAGCTGCTGTATTATTTACATATTACAAGAGAGGCCGGAGCTGCGGGATAATATATACCTACATCTCTGTTTAGTGTACGATAGCGATGGGCATAATCTGATGATTTTAAAAATCGGAATGTTGCATTTTGCAAGTTTGAACAGAACTGTGTCTGATGATACTTTCCCCACCCTAAGCTCGCTGGACAAGCAAGTGGGTAGTTCAGTTTGACTGTAGCAATCGTTTGAATTAGTCTACGCACCAGTGACGCGTCGAAAAAATGTTAAGTGTTCAGATGGAGCAACAGGTTAATCTCAAGTTTCTTGTTAAACTAGGGAAAACTTTTACAGAAGCTTATGCAATGCTAAAAGAAGTGTACGGGAATGAATGTTTATCCCGCACACAAGTTTTTTTATGTTTTAAACGATTTAAAGAGGGACGTGAAATGACCGAAGACGATCCGCGACCCGGACAGACCTCAATGTGAAAAACGGATGAAAACATTGAAAAAACTGGTAAATTAATCCGCAAATATCGTCGTCCAAGCATCCGAGGGCTTGCTGAAATAACAGGAATCAAGAAAGAATGTGTCAGATTTTGCATGAATCGTTCAACATGCGCAAAAACTCCTCACGCAAAAGGCATCAAGAATGAACATTTGCGCTGACATTCTAAGCAACATTGACACTGCTCCAGGCTTGTTAGACACGGTGATTACTTGTGATGAATCGTGTTTTTTGAATTACGACCCCGAAACAAAGCGCCAATCCATGCATTGGAAGAGCCCGAACTCGCCAAGGCAAAAAAAAGCCAGGATGAGCAAATCCAAATTCAAAGCGATGAGGATCATCTTTTTTGACATTCGAGGCAATTTTTACGTTCACTAGGTCCCTGAGGGTCAGGCGGTCAATCAACATTATTACATCGAGGTTCTGACGGCCCTTCGTGAGCGTGTAAGAAGACGAAGAACCGATTTGTAGAAGACCAAATCATAGAAGATTCTCCAAGACAATGCGTTCCCCATTTCAAAATGGGTTCAAAACCCCATCTGCTTTGTCTGTGAAGGCATTTTTTGCAAAATACGGCATTACTGTGTTGGAACATCCACCATACTCACCCGACTTGCCTTCTCTAACCCTTTTTAAAATCGGAATATATTCCGATTATTTTACATTTCGGACAAGTGGGTGCACAAGTAAGAATATTTAATTGTGTGGCGGAACCTTCTGTAATAGAATGATTCAAAATTATGTATTTTTTCCAATTTTATTTTATTTTTCGCGGTCACGTTAATATTGTGACGAGCGCGTATTAGGTCCGCCGCTGCTTCGATACCATCTGACCGAAGCAGCCGATAGCCCATGCTGCTGTAAACAAAGGCCCTTCTCGAGGCATCGCGGACCTTCGACAACAAACCAAAGTGTCCGAGACATTCTAGCCGACACTAGCGCATTCTAGCATTATCAGCGACAAATATAAGAAGCCTCAGTAGCGGCGGGAGTGGCAGTCTTCCTTTGAAATAAATCGTGCGGTCTTGGCTTCGTAAAACAGTCGAATATAAATTACTAGCGACCCGCCCCGGCTTCGCACGGAAATATAAAAAATGGTTATTGTGGGTTATCCCTAAGAGATAGACATATACCATCGCGGACTTTTTTGTAGACCTTTTAAGGTGTACAATATTGTAGTACATTATTTTGATCTATCTCGTAGGGTTCAGCCAGCGTTTACAATGTAAGCGCAAAAAAATGTGTTTATTTACGACATCACATTAGAAACCTCTAAAATTATCAGTGTTTCTCTTCCTCTTGAATCACTCTATCTATTAAAAAAAACCGCATCAAAATCCGTTGCGTAGTTTTAAAGATCTAAGCATACATAGGTAGTAGATAGATAGATAGATAGGGACAGACAGCGGGAAGCGACTTTGTTTTATACTATGTTATGATTAAGATAATGTACAAAAATAAATTAGTGACTGTTAATTAGTGCTTAATCCGTATTTGTATTTATTTCAATAAATATTGTTAGTTGAAAGTGATTTAATTTTTCACACTTTACGAACCTTAAACTGGACAAGACTTGCCTTTAACAATATTTTTATTGTACCGGGTGGCTCAGGAGGTTTGGCCAAGCTTATATCTTGAAAACTAATTAACGATTTTTTTTATACTTTATGCGTTTATACTAGAATTAATTTCCAAGTGACGAAAAAATCAAAGATGGTCGACTTCCGGTTGCGCCTAAAATGACACTACATCCATTTTTTTAAATGAAACCCCCCTGTATGTTTTTACATATTTGGATTCTACGCGGCAGAATACACGCAACCGCAGAAAATTTCTTTAGATTTTCTACATTTACCTCAACGGTAATAACGACAGCATGTACGTCGTTTAAATCCTTATTAAACGAAGAATTTAAAACAGTAATGGCCCACTTGATGTTCCGGTTTCAACTAAACGAGTTTTCCAAAAAAAAAAAAGAGGTTAATAGCTGATATTAATTAATTTGATCTCCAATAAATTGTAAATAGAGTATGTTTTTGAGAAGATCATGTTTTGTGGATAATATCAGATACTTTTTGAGTACTTAGAGCAGTATCGCAGTCCTCTGCGATGAATACAAAAAATTTTGAAAACACATTTTTTTCCATACCAAAACGACATTTGACACTTGAATTGTATGTTTTCTGACGCGTTGAATCCAAACATGCGAAAATATACAGGGGATTCCATTTGAAAAACTAGAGTTAGTGTCATTTCCGGCGAAACCGGAACTCAGCCATATTGGATCTTACCGTCACTTGGTTGGAAATTAATTCTAGTATAAACTCCCCAAATTTCAAAAAAAAAAAAGCGTTCAGTAGTTTTCAAGATATAAACGTGGCCCGACCTCCTGAGCCACCCGGTATACCATACCCTGCTTTTTAACTATTTCCTTTTAATCAGAATAATTCAATTAACTGCGAGCGCGTGTCAGTAATAAGTAGTAATTGACAATAAACCGTGAATGCCCGTACAGTATCCGCGTCATACCGAAATTTGGAATGTCGAATATGAAAAGAAATATGCCACATATACCTTAGTACGTCGATTCTCTCACAATCAGTCAAAACCGTCCGTAGTAGTCCGAGAGCTGGTAGATACTTTAAGGTATTTTAGGCAACGGGAAAAGTTGAGCAAAACTTCTTTTAGTGATACCTAAATACAAAAATGCAGACCTGGCTTAAGGGGGTATTCTAGTCTAGAGGCATGAATTTCGGGCGGTTTTTGAAGCTCTGTACAAACGAAACAAAAAATATTTTTACTATCCATTTTTTTATCATTTGTTTATTGATATTTTAAAATAACATAAAAAAATTAACTGAAAAAAAGACTCAAAATTGACAAAGTTATGAGCTGGCAAAGTGGGGGGTCCAAAAAAAGGGTGTCCTTGCGTGCATGATTTCAATCCTTCTGGTCAACTGAAACAAAAAATCCGAACGGATTCTTAATTAGCATAGATGCCCCTATAGCCCGAACCTTGGAAAAGTAAAAAAAATTTGTTTCACAAAATGGCAGCCGTTTGAAAAAAAAATTTTGTTTGCATGTTTTTTTTAACAATTCCGATTTTTTTAAAAATAGTAAAATTAAAAATATTGATCTGAGCGTGCTTGAGGCGATAGAGGAATGTATAAAGAATATTCACACCAAATTTCAAATAAATCGGTTCATTAGAACTTGAGATATCGTGCACGCCAACTTGAAAAAAGTGCCGCGTCACAAAAATGACTGTCACTCATAAAATAATTGAAATTTTGAAAAATCCTTTTAAGGGCATATTCTTGAATGTCTAAACTTTGGAAATATGAAACAAAAAAAATTTGTAGGCTAGAATACCCCCTTAAGGGTTAAGGGGCTTAAGCGATCCTTAAATTTTTTCAAGAAGCGAAATAGTTTTTTGCAAAAAATATTCTTTAGGCACATTGAGATTTTAACATTTTAAAATTTAATATGTAGAGTTGAGAAATCAAAAAGCCAGAACATTTAACCGGGTCAAAAGTTTTCCAGACATTTGCAAAATTATTTTTCAAAAAAATAAAAAAAAATACTTGAGGCACTTTGAAATTTTTGTAGGGTATTATTCGTGACTAAAAATAGTTATTTACAAAAAGACAGGTCGTTTCGATGGGACATTTTACCTGCCAGGTGAGTGAGAATGTTCAACGTAAGTGCGAGTGAGTAGTGCGGTGCGCAAGTTGAAGTGTGAGAGAGCGCGTTTATCGGCAGCTGTTTCAAGAGCACTCTGCGGTGTGATAGGCTCCCGCAAAATCACGTGATTAACAGCATTTTGGTTTTGTAGATTTTGGAGTATTAAAACGTTAGTGTAATTGTGTTATTTTAAAACTTTTTTATATTAATTTATAAACAAAGGATATATATATACATAGCCAAAAACGTTTTTTATTTACCTCTGATTACTTTGATTCAATTTAATTTTTATTAATTATCATAGAATTAAAAGATTGAATATAATATAAATTTTGTAATAAAATATTGAAATGAAATTTTGATAAACGTATATAAATATGTTTTTACCTTATTCATCGTAGAATTTGTGGTCTTCTTCAGCGAACTCTCATCGGATACATCATCTTCTTCTTCTTCTTTTCTTCTTATTCTTCTTCTGCTTCTTCTTCTTCTATTCCTTCTTCTTCCCTCCTCCTTTTTTTTTCCTTCTTCGTCTTCTTCTTTTTCTTCGTATTCTTTTTCTTGTGCTTATTTTGCATGATCTGAAAATAGTAATAAATGTATATCTAATAATTAATTGAATGAAAAATGCAAGAATGAGAGAAAACATTTTTTCAAACTCACCTGTAAGATCTTCACAGTTATTATCCGAATTTTTATTAACAATAGCAATAGCTATTACTAACTGCGGCAAACAATATCCGTGGAACCAACAACATTCCAGCGTATTTGACTTTTGTTGCCATTTCTGTCAGCTGAGTTATGTCGCGCATCAATAAATATTTACTACCATAAAACTGTCTACCGGCTTTCCTACTATAGCCGGTATTCGGTATCTCGGCAACTACGGATAAGAAGGACAGACCGAAGAATGAGTGGAAAGCAAAAACTATCGGTATCCGCCGCATTTCACATTTCGGTAACGATCGGAACCTTCCGATTATTTTAAGAGTCGAAAATTCTCCGATTTTACATTCCGAATAGGCCCAACACTAGCACACCTGTACGATGTCCTTACAGCGCGGTGGGATATTGAAATACACTCGGTCTTGTTTTATTACTTTAATATTTAATATGAGCCGTTTAGGCTGTTCACTTTTCTTTTCATTCTCCTGCGACTTTTCAATGTCTACCGTGCAGTACCTTTTTTCACTGGTCGTACTTTATTAGCTACTTTATATAAGTGAAGATGCTGGAAGGGCGTTACGCTGGTGAGTGGGAAATATTCGTCTAGGAAAAAAACAGCCGTCCAACGAAAGATAAAAGCTACAGGCTTCTAACCTCTTTAAATAACAACAGAGTACACAGAGTCCTCATGACTAAAGGGTCTAAGTAGCGGAGATGAACTGGTTCGAATTTTATTCACACAGAAGTCGTTAAATATATTTAGCTATTTCAGCATGTCAGTAGTAATAATGTTTTACGTAACAAAACAACTTACTCATTACATGTTCATGTCGGTTAAGAGTCATCCTCAGAATGGAGGTGTTCAAATGGAGCATATACCGTCAAGACACAAAGAAGTTTATTTAAATGTGACAGTACTTGTAAAGTTAATAGAAAAGTGATGACCGCTTTCCATCTCTCTTAGCCAGAGGACGTTTTTGGATGTCTCTATATAATTACTAATACTTTTTCTAAGTTAGTTGCTGTAAAATTTCGACACCTATCACTTAATATTAATTTATGTAATAAAAATGAGCGTTCACTGTCTACTGATGACACCGCACAGAATGCAAAGTTAGAAGGTAACCGACTCTTGATAGGTGCCATCTAGATAGTTGCATATATTTTCTAAAATATGGTATCCAAGATTCTTTTGAAAGACTTGATCAATTTGTCTTTTATCATAGTACTGACAGAACTTGTGGTGGCAGCATTAATCTTGTTTTATACACTTTTTCCACATGTTTCCACATGCAATGTCGCAAGAATGGTGAACTAATTTGACATGTGTTCAGTAGTTTGAAATTTCACCAAAAAATGGAGGTAATGGAAGTATTAGTAGTTTATATGTCCCCTCATAGGTACAATAAGCACTAAGTCTTCAATTTGCTATTTCAAAATCATAAGACTTGTTGAAAAATGATGTCCCTGTAGGTGGACACTGTGACTGAAAGGGTTAATTACACACAATATTATTTGAACAAGAAATCAAAAGTTAGTAGGTATTACATGAAAAAAATCACCACTATTCGTAGCTCACCAATTTAGATGTATATTAATTTTATGTAGTTTTTAATTCAAAAAAGTGGTGTCATACTTATAAGAACGTCTGTTTATGGATAGTGTACAAGTATATATATTATGTGCCTATTCTAATGTCCCTGAAGAAAAAAAATCAAAACTTTGACCTGAATCAGATTATTTTTTTAATCAAGGGCTACATACCATATCCCACCAATAATGTAAACTGAAAAGTATTTCTCCGACAGTAGAAATAACGAGAAAATTTAGAGGGCGACCCCTATTTCCGCCTGTTTAGCCACCTTCTAAATCTACCTTCAAATATATGCCAAATGATAGCTTATGATAAGAATTCAATCTTCTCGAAATTTCACATTGACGCTGCATTTGGTTCTTGAGATACTGGAGGTCAAAGTTAGCATTTTTACATGGGCTCGCAATCCATTACTGTTGAACTTATCATTACAAAGTCACTTAAATTTTAGTTAAACTCCAGTTCTATTACCAGAACTTAATTTTTCATTTTTTCGAAGTCTTAGATTCAGCAGTTTTTTTATATTCCTCTTTATTTTTTATTTTTATTATTTTTACCAAAATAGATTAGTCATAATTTTTGTAATTCTGTCAAATTAGTGACATTTCTCTTAGCATTTGTTAAGACTATTAAATAATTTTTACACATAGAATTACTTCTGAATTATTTAATAAACAGTACAGATCAGAAATATATTCACACCTGGAACAGGTGACTGAACGGGTATCTCATATAATTTTTATTTTTCATTCAAATCATACCTTTTAAAAATTCATCAAAATTGTATTTATTTTCAAGAATATCTTGATATTTTATACGTTTAGTATAGTTTTTCTTCAAATAAAAAGTAGGCAAAGATAAATAACAAATGCAATTCGCGCAATTTACCGACAGGCAGCTAAATGCATTGAAGTAGGAAGTGAATAATTTTAAAATTTACACGTAACTATTATTAAGCAGGAAAAAACTTCGTCTTGCTATTTCAAAGATTAAAATTATTTAAGAATACTGTTTCAAGTTCGCATAGCATAAATGGAGTAAATCGGACACATCTTGATATTACTATTATATTTTTTTACTTGAAATTATGCCAGGAACCTGTTTCTTGAACTCCAGGAGAACTTCATGAAATATCCTGTATTTACAGCGTTAACATGTAGATATTGTAAACAACTTCCTTTCAGCATAAATCATGCAAAATCCTTTTATCTTCAAAATATAAATTAATCTGGTCAGAAAAAGGGGACTCGTCACATATCAAAAACGTAATTTATTATTGACAACTTTACTTTGACAAAACAAACAATTTGCTTTGGAAAATATAAAATATCCTTCATGAAATATTTTATTTCTACAAATATTTGATATGCTTTTAGAGTGTCTTGTTCGCGTCGATCGAAGTCAATAATCCACTAGCATTTCACAACGTAATTACGAAACAGTTGATAAACATAAAATAGTACCTATATCTACCCCCTAACTAACTACTATACACGAGAAAAAAAAAATTATAAGATAATTTTTCAAACTGTTAAAAGTTCTGGCAAAGTTCCTACAGATATTTTACCTGTACACTCCAAAAGGGAGGAAAGTCTCCTGACAAATGTACTATATATTGTCGTAAACATTGGATTGATAAGTTCATTAAAAGTTACGGATGAATTAAAGTACATCGACAACCGATTTCAGTATTAAAGTTTGCAGTTAGTTTTTGGTCGGTAAAAATTGAATGTCTCAGTGTAAATCGAATATAAAATCAAACTAGTAGACATTTACTTCAGTAATCAGTAATATAGCCTAATATACTAACACAAGTTGCCATTGATATATCAGGAAAAATTTTAATTGATGGTAGCTGTGGTTTGACGTCCTATACCAATTTGGAGCTTTAGCAAAAAAAATATATCAAACTTATCAAATTTGCTCCTTTCCCTTGACTCACTGGGGATTATCAAAGTCGATTAGGTAACCGTTGGTCAAATTTCACGTGCATTTTAATCAGTGTCGTGCAACAAAAAGACATGTTTAATTTTTCATTGCTAACGTAAGTGGGAATACGTATTTCTCAAAAAATGAGACAACCAAACACCGTCTTTCGTCACAAACTAAATTAATAAGGAATTATTATTATTATTACATATGGGGTAGGTGCAAGCCCTGTGCACTTAAGCCGATGCTTTTTGAGCCCCTCAGGCTATTCCATTATATTAGTCCAGTTTGCTTAACAAAAAGGATATTTCCAATGGAGCGTATGTTACCTTTTTTGGTTCTATTGTTGTAGCCCCAAAGTTTGAATGCCTAACAACTACCAATGCTGTGCCTTCGCATAACATGTGAAAGGGGTTTCTTCATCCTCTCCACACCTCCTACAATCGGGATCTTTTTCACCCCAATTCGGCGATTACATAGTTTCGGTCATTACATAGTTGCAGTACAGCATTGTTAGAAATCTGCGATGATATACTAAGGAACTGTGATCAAGGCAAGTTTACAGCCTTAGTTTTACTTGCCTATTCCAAAGCGTTTGATCGCATCAACCATCAACTACTGGTTTCAATTTTACACTACATTGGGTTTAGTGACATAGCCATGAAACTGATTGTCAACTATCTAAAAGAAAGCTTAAATATTTCAAAGAGTGCAAGGTAATCTAAATAAGTTAATAATAACTTGTTATATGTAGGAATGGCTTGACCAAAAGCTGGGAATTATGATTCCCTAAGATTTTCGTAATGGTGCATAAAAGGAAAGAAATCAAAAAATTTAAAAGAAATTTAAAATTATTATATACCAAATAATCGGCAATTTAACGGTCTGCCTAAAAGTTGCAAATGTAAAAGGTTAAAGTTTGTAACATTTGAAACAATTATTACGTCCGGTTATTTATTTTTTTTTTAAAGTCACTTTCATAAATGGATCTGTGTAATAGTTGTTAATATTTATGTTTAAATTTTTAATTTGGTTGAGTGGGAGAACAACGACAAAAATAAAATTAACTCATTAATTTATAATTTCTCACTAATATGTTAATCACTTTAACTTTGTTTGTATAAGATAATGTATGTAAATTTGCATTATTATTAAATAAAGACTATTTATTATATTATTATTATTATTATTAATTGTGGTGGGAATCGCATGAGTGGGATAGTGAATGAATTGGTATTCACTGTCCATCTCAGCAAATAATCAAGGAAACAAACTGGATTATCTAAACTATGTCATCATCCAAAGTAACTACTTTTATAAAAGAATAGATTACACGTCTTGAAGTCAATCAATTACCAATGACTAAATGATTAGCTGAAAAACCTACGGGCATGCGACTTGGGTATTTTATTTCATACATGGTAGCATAAGTGTTGTTAATAATTTAGATATATTAAAATTCGAATATAAACTACTAGAATATTTTTACAATAGCATAACAATAACTCTTAATTGCACATACATGATACATTATACTATAAATATGTTTCTCACCTTAGTGATTTTTATTCGAAATACACTTTTTATTTATGAACAAAAAACTTCACAACTGATCCATAAAACATAATTCGCTGGAAATGTAATTAGCAAACGTAAAAAAATATCCGCAACTCTGATTAAATTGGCTAGGTCAAGTTTCTACTTAGGTACAGAGTAACCTTAATTATTGAACAAACAGCGAATGTCGATTACGCGCAATTACTATCTGCATAAGTCCCTGGAAAACAGGTGGAAATATTCTAGAGCATAGAGGAGTTTAAAATATGAAATATTTACCTGTTAATTTCAGGTGAAACTTGAATGATCGACTTATAAACAGAACAGGAAAATGTAAAATTTGCCTTGCACTATACAGCTTTTAACTTGATATACTTTATAAGCTCTATTTAAAGAACCGGTTTGTGATCTTTTCCAACCATCAGAAGTAGTAAACGAAACGCGTTTAAAAGTCATATACAACTGGTTCAATATCTCTGACGATTCTACACCACGTAGATGTAGAAATAAGTCTGTTCGCAGAAATTTTTCTGATAGTTTCCAATCGTCAGAGATATTGAACCAGTTGTATTTGACTTTTAAACTCGTTCCGTTTACTACTTCTGATGGTTGGATCACAAACTGGTTCTTCAAACAGAGCTTATATAGGTATATCAAAACTGTTGCATCACGCTAAAAAAAAGATAAAAAAAATTCATTTCGGTATAAACGGAAGTGCAGCTAACTTGAAAGTATATTTATCGAGTTGGCCATGGGCCTAAAAGTTTACATGCAAATTGTTAAAAACTCAGTAGTTTCTCCAAGTCCCAATACTCTGTATACAGTTCGTCCGGAATGGATGTACTATCTTGGAAACTATAACTGTTTATATATAAGTTGTAGACAATTTTGTGAGTAACTTAACGCCGCTTAGAGGATGCCTCATATATATTTTTTTTGTTTTTGAGATATTTTGGAAAAACCGAAAACATGTTTTATAGATAATCTGTTATAACTTATTTATTTTTGTAAGTTTTTAAAATCCATGAAAACATTATCAATGCAACTTTTTGCTGACATTTCACTTCTTTAATTGATTAACGTTTCGACGGATTACTTATAACTTAAAAATTACATTTGAATTCACTACACTTAAAGGATCCGTTGCACACAAGATGTAGTCTAAAAATGTAAAAATTGTTATATGGAAATAGTGATTGCTTGGCAGCGATTTTGTATATTAGAGACGAGTTTCTTTTTGTCTTTGCATCAAATATAAGAGGTGTGTAAATTAAGTAATGAGACAGATTTTTTTTTTATTCGAATAGAATTAGAATCTAGTATTGTCTCCTTCAAATTAACTTCCTTCGCAGGCTGCACAACGCTGGAGACGGTTCTTCCATTCCTCATAGCAGTGCTGCAACTCATATACTGGAATAGCCTTCAGCTGGTCGGTTGCAGCCTCCATAAAATGAGGATCATCTTCAATCGATTCCAAAGAGTCAAGACACCTTACTCAAGAGTCATCGACTCAAGCAAAAAGATTAAAAATTTAACTCTTAACCTTATATCTGTAAACGATCTAAAGATGACTCTATAGACCATCGGTTCTGAAGATAAGGGCTTCGTGGTGTTCTTCTTCAATCGACATGCCTTACACCACCGAAAACCTGGCCTCTTGAAAAAACACTACCAGTAGGCGTGTTGAAGTTTTGCAAAAGTATCCGTTGCCTTTTGTCCAAGTCTGAAGCAAAACCTGACAGCACAGCGTTGCTCAAAATGAATGTCACTCATTTTTAAAACGCACACAAATGTCACCAAACAGTCACAAAGAACAAACAAATTACTCTAACATGTTCAAACTTGTTCTGGAGGTGCCTTACATGTTAACCTACCGCCCTTCCCGTCCCGTCTCCGTAGTGTTGCTAGATCGAACGCTACGTTGCCAGTCTAATTACTTAATTTACACACCTCGTATGCAGTTACGCTTTTATGTAGTAGTCCTGTGTCATTGATTAGTCATAAGTTTTGCGCGCTTTTCGACCCGTAAAATTCACAGCCAATGCCCGCATGCAAAGTTTAACTGTTTATTTAGCTAAAACAAACTTTTTGAAGCATTTCGACAACGACAATTGTTTGTTCGGTACGAGGACAATTTTTCAACTACGCATTTTTAAAACATCGATTCCTGAGGGTCGATCGATCGAAGGCCAGATTACGGTCAAGCATCATCGAATTCCCCGGACGCCAGCCACCCCCACGAACTTTCTCTCGCTAAAAATAAAGCGTAGGACCACCCCAACCCCCCCCAGCGAACACGTGCCACACATCCGAGCCGCCGCACCAGAACTGCCATTCATCATAAGTTACGATAACAGATGATTATTATTAGAGCCTCCGCGCAAAATTCGCCAATAGATAACAACAAAACAGGCAATAAATAGAAAACTTATGTCGGAAGAATAGGGAGTATCTATTTATTGCACGACAGAGCCGTACTTAATAACTCAGTGATGGGCGATTGCGGCACTAAAAAACAATGTTAAAAAATGGCTTTTTGACCCCTCAAGACAAAAGCATGAAACTAGTATTTTTATAAAAAAAAAAAACCGTTTTTTCCGCGAAAACCCCAAACTCCTCCCCTTTCCCCCGCGCGCGGCTTCCCCCCCCCGGGTTTTGCCCCCTCAGGTGAAAATAAATTAACTAATTTTTGGGTGCTGAATACGGATCATTTATTTATTTTGCCCAAAAATGACGGGAACACCCTCTAACCAACTTCTGTAAGGGGGTAAAAAAGGGATAAATGGTTTGTTTGTACAATTTATTATATTATTTGTATACTAGTTTGAATAATTATATGGAATGAGCATTAACAATTTTAGATTCAGTAATACATTATTTTCTTTACAAAATTAAAACCAAAAATTTATATTTATACTAAAATATAAACGGAACTTGTTTGAATTAGAAATAATTAAGCATTGAAAGAACATCAGTGTTAATTCCATTATCAAAAAACTCGATGTCACTTTCAAAACTCATACAAAACCTTGTTTTCTAATGATTTATTTTATAGTTGGTTGAGCATCTCTTATATAGACCTAAAAAGTCATTTCATTTTCGAGAAGAATTTCAGTATAAAGTTGTCGAAAAAGCGCAAAGTTACACCTTTCAATAACAAGCTAAGTGTTAATTAAAGTTGATTAAAGTTGTTTCAATAAAAAATAAATAAATTATATTATTCTTTTTTTTCCTTTTGGGAAACTAATTTCTAGTACACAAATGATAAATTGCACAAACAAACCATTCATCCCCTTTTTCACCCCCCATACGTGGATTAGAGGGTGTTTCCGTCATTTTTTGGGCAAAATGAATAAATGATATCGTATTCAGCACCCAAAAATTAGTATAAAAATACTAGTTTCATGCTTTTGTCTTGAGGGGCCAAAAAAGCCATTTTTTTAACATTGTTCTTTGCGATCACTACTAGAATTCTGGAGGCATGGGAAAACCCTAGCATTTTGTCCCCATTGAGCGCGTTGTTCTTAATTCTTTGTAAATTCAACATTCCCATCCAAACCTTCAATCATCATGTTTTAAAAATTTTGACGAGGTTGCTTATGTTGATAAAGGAGGATAACGTTCATCCAGTATGGATTCTCTTGTCGTGTCAAGAGTGTTTCATTTAGCTTCGTGTCGTGGTAAGGTATTTTCTTAGCTGACAATGTTCAGTGAGAATGCGCTACAATTCGAATATTTTCCCTGTTCATTGCCACTACCACTTTGCCCCACCTTTGCTGGGGAAAAACTCCCCTAGCAGCTACCCGTAATCCAATTTCACATGGTGTCTTCTTTAATTTGTTGAGTTATTGCTGCGATCGGTAGCGGGCTAGAAGGATTCAGGCCGAAGATGATCTAGCTGGATGATTTCCTCGCAGACCTATCAGCTCTCTTACTGTCTCTGCACATGACCTTTCACCGAACAAGCAGAAATATTGTTGAAAGTATGTACATGTGTAGTCTGCCTTCGATTAATCTCTTTAGCGATAATGATTATTTCAGCCAGCTCGGTTTGTTGCATGCAGGCACGTTTATCCATTGCCCATGCATGTAGAAGTTGCAGGCTTATACAGGGTGTCCCGGAAAGTATGTCACAAACTTCAGGAGGTGATAGTACGTATAAAAATAATATTAAAAGTCTTTATAAACATACCCCCGCAAATGCTTCCCTTTGGAGTTATGACCTTCTTTATGTATCCCTCAGACGGAAAATATTAATTTCTCTTTTTTTTTTGGGCCCAGGTAGAAAGATGAAATTTTGAAAATAGAGTTGGCAAACAATGCCCTTGTTTGGTGAGAGTATGAATAAAATGCAGAAAACGTAAAGGGTATTTTTCGAACACCCCGTGCATATTTTTGGCGGGAAAACATTCTGGTTAATATACTATTTGTGGCTCAATTATATTTATAAAGATAATTCGATTTTGAAACTTTTTTTCTCTAGATATTTTTTCGAGAAACGTGTCGTTTTCCCGTAAAAAAAAGTTAAAAGAGGTCACCTCATTGTTCATCCCGAGACAAACGCTTTAAAGGTTTACATGGTAGGCATCTGTCACTTGCAGTGACATTTACGCTGTGGCTTATTTGACAGCGGCCTTGCATTCTGCAAATTAATAAGAATAATTAATTATCATTTCACTTATCGTGAATATGCAAATATGCATACTTACGGTAGGAAACGTTGTTTACGTAAACTTTAGCATTATGTATGTTTCTTGACTCAAGACTTCTGTTCTTCAATGAGAGGATGTTATAACGAATATTAGAAAAAGTGTAGGTACCTAATAATTTAATTTATTGTTAAATGATATAATTTAATACATGCTTAAAGATACAGACCTTAAAATAGATAGAAATAATATAATAACAATTAGTGTAGGAACTATGGTAGAAAGAAAACAATTCTTTAATATCATTATCGAACGAAACAAGTAAATAAATTGTATAGGTAATTATATTAAATGTTCAAACTGCCCTCCATGGGCTTCAACACATGCTCGCAGCCTTCTAATAAAATTAAATCTGATTCTAGTAAATACATCAGGATTATTTCCTAATAGCATTAAACGCTTCTACTATTCGCTGACGAAGTTCTTCTGAATTAACAGAACGGCTATAAACGAGAGATTTAGTATGTCCCCATAAATACAAATCCACCGCATTTAAATCTGGTGAGCGAGATGGCCAGTTTATTGGTGCATCATTCCCTCGTCCAATCCATCGACCGCGAAAGACTGTTTAAATGTCGTCGTACTCTAGTCGATGACTAAAATGGGCAGGTGCCCCGTCATGAAGGTACCATAAACGCTGCCGTAATGCAATTGGAACATCTTGCATTAACTCAAAAAGATGGGTTTGCAAAAAAATTTAGGTATTCTCTGGCACCAAATCTGCTTGGTAGAAAAAAAGGTCCCAACAGATGGTCGCCTACAATCCCACCCCATACGTTAACTGATATGGTGACTTTCAATTATAGCAAATTATGACAATTTTGTGCAAATTAAGTATGCCATGTCGTGTAAAAGTTGCTTAAAGTTGCTAATAGTTGCTCAAAGTAAATGAGCACACCTGTGAACAATGAGGTGACCTCTTTTAACTTTTTTTACGGGAAAACGACACGTTTCTCGAAAAAACATCTAGAGAGAAAAAATGTTTCAAAATCGAATTGTCTTTATAAAAATAATTGAGCCACAAATGGTATAATAACTTTTTTCCGACAAAAATATGTACGAAGTATATCGAAAAATACCCTTTATCGTCTTTCTGGATTTTTTATCTCTTCTATGGTCACCAAACTCTAAAGGCATTGTATGCCCAAAATTATTCTAACGAGTTTACAAATTTCGAACCCTGATCCCGAACAGAAAGTTTGGATACCCTTAATATTTGCAGTCTGGGGGATGGACCTTGGCCAACAAAGGGTTAAAAGCCCAGTCCGAAGAGGGACAGCGTTAAGGGGGGGGGGGAGGGGGTAGAAAGAGCGAAAATAACTATCGGGAAACTAGGTAAGGCAATCAACTCCTTTAGGGATGTAATTATTCTGCAGGAACCCTGTATAGCCTTGTACTATTATAGGATATAATAAAATACTAAGTCTATCCATAATGAAACTTTATTTCTGCTTTGAACCAGCCTGGCAGATTTGTGATTATCTCTTCTATGGTGACCTTACTCTCACCTTTGATGCACAAAATTTCCTAATCGAGTTTAACCAAATTACGAACCTTCATTCCCGATGACCATGGACGACTCCCTGGAAACCCTGAATAAGGCAGTCTCCGAGTCGTTAGATGTTTGGCGAATATCCCAATAAAGTGTTAAAAGCCCAGTCCGAAGAGTGACAAAGTTAGTGTAAAAGGAAGCGAAATAACTGGCAACTGTAAAAATAGGTGAGGCAAAGCAAATCCGTTTAGCGATGCAACAATACGTGGCGCGGAACCTGAGGCTACTCCCTTTATTTTAAAATAAGTATCAAATAACCAATAGCCTCATATATAGAATGTAAACTTTAGAACTGCTGAGCGGACATTTTCTCCCGGCGCCTGGCCGAACGTGCCGACGATCAATATGGCTTATTGTTGTTTACTGGACAACGTGCGCCGTGCGGATACAGACTGCGGAAGAGGAGCTAACACACGAATCTGTATACTTTATGAAAATTCCGGGATTTCATATACTCCGAAACAAGTACCACAGACGATCTTCGGCCGGACACCATAAAGCTGCTCTCCCAGTGGAAACATGTTTGCGCGAACAATCCCAATCAATTGTTGACTGTAAATACTACAAAGTTGGTATAAAAGGAATAGAAATACTGGGTCATGCTATAAACATACTAAGGAAGTCAACAGGAAAACGAACAGCTAAGCAGCTGCAGACAACAGCTGGTCCTGGTCCCAACAGGCTACTCCCTTTTATTTTAAAATTATGTACTTCATATATCCGTTTGCCCTCTGGGAGCATACAGTTTATCTCAAGTATGGGAAAATGCAAACGTTATTGCTATACACATTAAAAGTGATAAAATCCAATAGAGAAAACGACCGTCGAATAAGCCAAACACCCATTGAAATGGAAATAACGGAGATAATCATATCTGAAACAATGATAGTCATGTGGGGCAAGAGTGTGCATTTTTATTTTAATTGCCATAAAATTGAAAGTTTAAAGTGAAATAAAATAAAACAAAGTACTTTATTTTAAGTGTTTATTAATTTAGCAAGTACAAAAAAACCAAATCAAATTTACTTACTTGTGATTCTGGAAAAAAAAATAAAATAAAACTTTGGAGAATGCGTACACTTACCCCAACATAGGGGTATGCGTGCACAGTAGTCCGGGTGAGTGTACGCAGTTGTAGCAACTGAGACATTAGTTTATTTAAATATGTTTTAACCATATTTAACTTGAGTTTCGTTAAACCTCATTGCTATAGTAATGTTAGTTTGCGTGGGTTGTCGTAATTTTAAATAAGGGTGCCTTTTTAAAAAACCATATACCCAATCACGTCCAGCCATCTTTGAATTTCTATTAAAATGGTGAGAAATATGATTTGTTTCAGATTCAGTATCCGTAGATCAGTGTCCGTAGAGTGGTCGTATTTAACTAATAAAGATCATTACATCTTTTAAAATAATTATGTATATCATTTTCTTGTTCATTAGTAAATGTTGGCAAAAATCTTCCTAATTTATCAGCAGTTGAGTCAGATTTTAACCGTTTCCTCAAAGTACTTTCTTTCATTCTAACTTGTTCTGCTGCCTTCCTTTGACTTAAACCTTGAGCAATTAATAATTTTGCAGCATCAAATTGATCTTTAGTAGCGACGCATCTGTGTGGAGCCTTCCGCGTATAACTTCGAGGCATTTTGTTTTTTATAGACCGCCAGTCTTCAACCTGAAAAAAAAATATTCCAATAAATATTCAAAGAACTGTCGTAGTCGGGGTAAAAGTAAGCATTGAAATATGCGCACGCTTACCCCACACACTCATGCGCACACTTAACCCTAATCGCCTGTTCAGACTTAATTTGAAATTACACATTATTGCGTCACTTAATAAAGTTTTGTAATTTCAATCATCAAACTAGATACAGTTATAAATATATCTGTATACAATTAATAATAATTACTGTAATACAAATATAAAAGAATTTAAATTAGAAATTTGAAAATATCGTAATAAATAAAAGATTTTTAACAACAAATTTTACTTACCAATGCTTACAAAAGTACGTAACCAAGTCGAGCAAGACGCAAGTCTTTTGTCCAACGTCCACGATACTGACGGTCGTGAATTCCCCTTCTCTAATCTAAACGGTTTCAGAAATAATAAGACTGCGCACACTTACCCGCCTCGCACACTTGCCCCACATGACTCCATTTCTTCTAAATTATAATATTTCTAAACAACATGATTTTCTGGCAGGAAAATTCACAATTACTAATTTACTTTCTTGCCTTACTTACGCTTTCGATAAAGTTCCTCGAAAAGTGCTAACCTTATTAAAGTGGTCGTCTTCTAGGTCAGATACTATTTTTCCTAGCAACCATATATTTGCAATGTTGGTATTAACCGGTATTGGATCCACTTCTGTATTTAGTTTATATTTTAGTGTAGGCTTACGTCTTGGGAAAAATAATAAAACGGCCCAACTATTCCATTGGCTCCTTGGGATCCTCCTTGGTAGAGAAAAAAAAGACGTATTTCTATTCTTAATCGAATTTATAACCTTATTTACTTGTCAAGACTGTTACATCATATGACAGCCATTGTTTATTTTACAAATTGTGACAGTCACTTGTCAAAAGTTTGACATAACCGAAAAGCTTAGACATGACCGCTATTTCCATCTCACTCGTTCATAGCCAGAGTTGATGACGTTTTTTTTTGGATGTCTCCTATATAATAATAACGGTGGATGGTTGTTAATCTCTCGTGAATAAGAAACAAAATATATTTTATAAAGCTTACAAAATATATTTTTATTTTTATATTTATTATTTTTTTACATATACGAAGAAAAGATAAAAAACCAAAAAATAAACTAAAATCTTACTAATGTGTAAGAACACAATTTTATAAGAGCTCCTAATGATGAAGTCGCTTTTAGCATGGAATTAGACAAAAAAATTGACTTACGTTTTCAACGTTTAGAAAAAAAAAATATTTAAAAGACAAAATTATTACTCTAGACAAAACATGTTAGATATATTTCAGATAACGTATGGTTTAAATGAAGCTCTTATTTCGGTTGTGTGCCGTTACCTTGACTCGGTAAACAGCTAAGGGGTGTTGAATGTCAGGTGTACAAGATATTTGCATTAACCCTAACAATTTAGGAAATAACAGCATCCAAGAGATTACACCTAGCGCTCTAAAGGTATTCCCATGTCTCACGTTATTTCTTTATACAAACTAGGTATCCACTTCTTGGTGTTGTTAAGTTTCTAAAATGAAGTTTCACTTTATACTTAAAATACTACATGATATACTCGTGCATTCCTTTATGTATGTACGTGAAAAGTATTTGTGTATTTGAATAAATTTAAACAATACTACATGGTGTCGTTGTAAAAAAAATTGATGTTCCTAAGATGTCTAAGTAAAAAAATTCTAAAGTTTTCGTTCAATCGTCCTCGTCAATCAGATCAAAGCTCTTTCCAAAATTTGAAGGCACTTCAGAGAAATCAATGAAGGGTAAAAAAGTCAAATATTTTTCAGAAGCTATGGTCGTTTCGGATTAAGTAATCTAAGATGACGAATCCAATATGACGCCTACATCTTTCAAAAATAGTATTGATGATTGAACAATCTTCCTTCGGTCAACTTATCATTAATAAGTCGGCCTTAAAGTGATCTCAATAGGGGTTTTTGATATCGCTAATTACGGATCCATATTAAGAGAATTCAAGATATTGGATCCAATATGGCACCCAAAAATTCTACATACTAAAATAAAAACTACAAAAAAGTCGTACCACTTCAGAAAGCTCTTGACCACAAATAAATAGTGAATATGGATGGCTCTAGTTGATATATATACCACAGAGAGATATATATTCTCCTAAGAAAAGAAATTATTTTGGTACTAAGGGAAATCGGATCACATTTTGATGGTGTATAATTTGAACGGGAAATATTCTTGTTTATACCTAATGAATAATTTTCGAGTACTAAAAAAAAGTAGACTTGAGAATTAAATAATCTAAAAGGTGAAAAACAAAAAACTGCTTTTCATTCTCGAAATTAGTTATATTCATTAAAACCGGTGTGGAATGACCTAAATAGATAGTTTTATTCGCTCATCAAGAATCGAGGGCTAAGAAAGCGAAATCCTGGAAGGCTCCAATATGCCTCCTATATCTGCGAAACATAGCATGAGTAACACGGCTCCAAAAAAAATTAAATTTCTAATTCACCTTTTGTTAAGTTTCCCCTCAGTAAAGAGAGGTTTGAACATGAGAAAAATCGGTTACTCAGTCAATTTAATAGATACGTTAATAAGAAAACAAATTTAAGATAGCCCTGTACAATTTCATGACTTCGTAGAGATAATGACTATTCCCAATTTGTTTCGTCACCATATGAACCTAAATTCACCCGCGGACTAGATCAAAATTTTTAAAAATATTAATATCAATTTGGTTTATTATTCTAAAAATAAACTACAGACGCTTTTGGGCAACCGAAAAGATAAAATCGACAATAACGAAAAGTCAGGAATATACGATATAAATTGTAAAGATTGTGATCAAAAGTATACTAGGCAAACAAAAAGATCTATTTTGACTAGATTTAAAGGACACATGGTTCATTTGAAATATGGCAGAATGGAATCTTATGTTTCCAAACATGCATTTGAAAATTAATTAGAAATGTAACAAACAGTAGACAGTTGAATGCTTTTGAAAGTCTAGAAATCATTAAATGTAACAGTAATACGAATAAGGACAATGATCCAATACCCAACAGTCCACTATTTGCCCTGATAAACAAAGACAGATGTTACGTTAGTTAGAGCAAATGTGTAGGTTAGAATTTAATTTTAATCTTCTCCTAAGGCAACTTAGTGGGAGAAACACACGTCGAGAAAAGTATAGTATTTCGGTATTTCGTGGAAAATGTTCATTTTTTTGTTTATACGCTGAAGGTTCCAGTATCCACTCCAGGATCCAAAAATATAGTCGATCTCAGACCAAAGTAGTCACACCCAATGTTTTCGTGGTCACTGAATCCAAATGTAGAGTCGGTATGGTCACATCACGTCAGATTCCGACCCTAACCTCAAAAAAAAAACAATAAAAATCGCTATTTTTACACAAACTTAAACACGTTTCTCCACTACCACAACACTACCTTTAAATTTAAACTTTTTCGCCAACCATGTGGACATTATCAGACAAATGATAACAGCAATTAAACTATTTAAAAAACAGAGTTTTTTTTTTATTTCTGTTTATTTTACGTATTTCTAAATTGTTGCAATTTTATTTTTGCATAAAGTAATTAAAATTATGATTAAAAAAATGATTTAATTAATAATACCTATTCATAGAAAAATGAGATAAGACGAAATTAAAAAGAAATAACACATCTGCATCTGTGTGACTAATTTATTTTACATGGAACATTTATCCCGAACGCGGATATTTTCCTTCGTCGTTTTCCTAGTTTCAAGATCTGTGTGCTCGAAAAAGAATATAAGATGCAATTAAAAGTTTCTAAAGTTAACTGCATGACTTTCTGTAAAATTAAGGGGATAGAGAATAGTTTTCATTACGTTCCTTTAAAAATTGTGCCGGATAAGAAGACATCCAATTTAAGTACGAAAATTAAAATTGAGTTTATCATTAAGTTTATCTGCAATATTTTAAATTAGTGCATTGCGCCAAGTGGTAATAGATTCATGCAGAAAGGCTAAGCGAGTAATAATGTCCCTTCTTGATAATATTACAGCAGTCCGAAAAAAAAAACAAGTTTCCTGCATTTCTGTCCAAATCAAGAATTCCGGGCCATTAAAAAATTATTTAAATGTTTTGTTAATAAATGCGTTTCTATCCAAAGTAGGAACTTTGGATTGTAAAATGGAACATCCTGTATTTTCATCGACCTTATATTCAAACAGTGGCCAATATTTTAACTTTATCTGAGTTCCAACGATAGACACATTTATATAATTCAATAATAAAAAAAATCTGTTTCGAAGAACTACAAACGAAGAAATCATTATGGTCCGGAAAGTGTGATACAACGCAGGGTCAGCACTATACAACTGATTTGATAATTAAAGTATATACGCGTTTATTTCTTGCCCGTACATATGTACGCCACTGACCGTGCCTGGTAACAACCGCTGGAACTCGCTCGGTGCGAGTTCGGGAACGGATATACACAATTTATCCATATATTGAAACGATGATTTCGTTGTCGTAACTTAGTATTATACATTAGCTCGATGCGAGCGGACGGACGTCGAGTATAAAATATTTTATGTGTCGTGAGTGATTAACTAATAAATGTGTGTATTTCTTTTAGAGTTCGTGTAGTGTATTTACATATTGTCTGATTTTCTGTGGATATTTGCAATAATGGCACAGTCGTTACCATTTGTGAATAGACTGAAGAAGTTGACTGAAAATTACTATTTTACAAAAAGACGGATCATTTCTAGCATTTCTAGCAATCGTCGATATATATTTCGTAGACGCCGAGAATGTGAGACATTTAGATGCGATTATCTATCAAAAAAAATATATTACTGGTACTGTTAGAAAAAAGGAATTTTGTGGTCGAAAATATTCACTTTGAACGTTTTATTGCCAAATATGTATCCGACTTTCAATATAATTTATAATTATTAATAACCCCCAATAATTTTTAAAATATTTTTATCGTATTCTACGCAAAAAAACACATCGAAAATCATTGCAACCTTCTCTTTAATTTTTTTTAATTGTTTTATTGAGAAAAGATTGAAATTTTAGAGTCGAAACGAAAATGTGTATATTCTCATCCTCACCATCCCTATCCTTGTGGCTCAAAAAATCTAAACTTTTAGGAAGTTATTTTTTTAGCAAGTACTATCGATTGTGATATGTTTCAAACAGAATTTTTTTTGAACTCACTTAGTTGGCGTGAAATGCCCTTCCGTCAATGACATGATGGATTGCGAGTCCGACCCTGCGTTGTAGCACACTTTCCGGACAGTAGGAACAAATTTTCTCTGACATCTGAATGATGCCGTAATTTATTGTGCAAAAAAAATGAAAAAGCATATGAAATGTATAACTAACTATATGTTAGAAGAAACCGAATCGTGATTCTCCTTATATTTTTCCTCCAAAAAATCTGACAAAAAATTAGACTGGACATGAATTTCGAAATTTGCACGTCCTTGAAATATGTGCAGATTAGTTAACCAAACTGAAACTTTTGCGATAAATTACGGGTACTATTTCATGCATATGTAATAAACTATATTTATAGCGAATTAGATAAAAAAAAGGCTCACGACCGGCCGAAAGTTGTTCAGGGAGCGGGATTTCCGCCGTAAATTCCGTATAATCTCGGCTCGTAGACTCAACTGACTAGGGCCGACACATTATGCCGTCATAAATCAAAATTCGAGTGTGTGCACTACGCCAGATTCAGTATGTTACACGGGAACAATTTTTCATCCCTACATAGGTATCATAAACAAGTCAATGCGCTTTTCGTCGAACATATTTTGAATGTTAATCGAAATATACTGCTCCCGAAATTTAGCCGTAAGCGATCAGATACATACCTTCCCCGACGCATCTCCAGAAACACTCACGTCATCATGATGTGTACGTGTACGTGGCTGTTAAAAAAACACACATGGACAACTAATGTTTTAAAAGCACAGGCACACAAAGAATAATAATAAGATATTGTGACATTTGTAAAAGTGACATTTGTGACAGCTGACATTTGTTAAGTTTTATAGTTGACATATTTAGTCTATTTAGTTTATACACTAGCTGTTAGTAAAGAATTGTATGGAATGACATATTAAATAGTCTAGATGTCAAACGAATTTTCTAGAACATGTAAAATTTATAAACACTGGTGTTGTTGCTATGATAGAGTTAGTTGTGATTTGAATGTTACACAGTTAAGATCGGAGAGTTGTAGAGTGTTAATAAATGTGTTTGGATTGGAGAAACAAGTTATTTAAAGAGAAATTCGTAACAATATGTTTATAATAATGAAACAACAGAATGTGACTTTAATAAGCACTATATTATATCCGAAGTTTAAAGGTGAAGGTAGAATAGAAAATAAATTGTTTTAAATGTTTTTTGAACCTTTATTTATCAGTATAAATATATAATATGATTACAATATAATAGCTATGGACCATGAATAAACTAGTACTGTTTAATCATTCAAAATGGGCTAATAACACAATTTTAGTATACCTATACATATTGGGCATGTAACGCCAACTAAGTAAGGTCAAAAAAAATTTATGTTTGAAACATATCACAATCGATAGTACTTGCTAAAAAACTAACTTCCCTAAAATTTTAGATTTTTTGAGCCACAAGGACCACGAGGAGGGATAATGAGGGTGAGAAAATACAAATTTTCGTTTCGACTCTAAAATTTCAATCTTTCTCGTTAATAAAATGAAAAAAAATTGAAAAAGAAGGTTGCAATTGCTATGTTTTTTTGCGTAGAATACGATAAAAATATTTTCAAAATTATTAGGGGTAGTTTTCACCCTGAGTTTGAGGATTGAAAGTTTAAAATCGAAATTTCGAGACGGTTTTCTTTTTCATTTTTTAATTTTTCTTTTTTTTTGTACTTTCGATTAATTTTTTAATTCATAATGGGCGTCGACCAGGAACTGGCCCAAAAAACGGCCCAAATGTTGTGTTAGCGTATTTTCTCATAATGCGAGATAGTAAATGGCAAGTGAATAATATATTCCAAGGTTTTTGGGGTCGCTGATTACGAATCTAACGTCAGATTTAACAAAAAACAAAATGGCGGATCCAATATGGTAGTTAACTTTTTAAAAAGTGGCTAAATTTTGAAATTTAATAAATACCATCGTATTCTACGGGAAATTTTCCACGTTAGATTCGTAATCAGCGATCCCAAAAACCTTGGAATAAATTTTCACAGAGAAAATACGCTAAAACCACGTTTTTTCACATTTGGGCCGTTTTTGGGCCAGTTGCTGGTCGACACACTTTATGAATTAAAAAATTATTCGAAAGTACAAAAATAAAGAAAAAATTGAAAAACAAAATTGAAAAAAAAATCGTGTCATACTTTTCGAAATTTCGATTTTAAACTTTCAATCCTCAAAATAAGGGAGAAAACTACCCCAATAATTTTGAAAATAGTTTTATCGTATTCTACGCAAAAAAAACATCGAAAACCATTGCAACCTTCTCTTTAATTTTTTTCATTTTTTTATTGAGAAAGATTGAAATTTTAGAGTCGAAACGAAACGTGTATATTCTCATCCTCACCATCCCTCTCCTTGTGGCTCAAAAAATATAAAATTTTAGGGAAGTTAGTTTTTTAGCAAGTACTATCGATTGTGATATGTTTCAAACCGAATTTCTTTTGACCTCACTTAGTTGGCGTGAAATGCCCCATATGTAAGTAAGAAGTAATATTTTCAGAGAAGTTTATTTGTGAATGATAAAATTTCAGCGACGGACAGTGTATTGTAAAGCCGTATACGGTCTAATGATCAGTCCGTTTCGGATGTCCATGCATTAATTAGAATCGAACATGCTATTGCCCCATTGTCATTTGTGACAACAATGAATACGTATGTGAAAAAATTAAGGATAAAAAACAACTTTAATCAAATCTGGTAATAACAAAAACTGACGTCGGAATTGGACTGACGTGATCGAAATACTTACATTTACTCATACAGACGGTAATTGCTGTTGCCCGGATAATGTCGAGAAGGTATTTCATAAAAAAAGAAAACATTAATCAAAACACGTCGTTATAATAAAAGAAAATGTAGGCGGTATGAACAAAACGATATTTTCACTTAATATGCTGTTTGGAAATACTAATGTACATATATCTAAAAATGTTAAATATAAAAACTAATTACTCTGCATATCTAATGTGTCCATTGGTTAGTGCTTTTTAATGTAAACTGTGGTCAAATATTCCTCGTACTTCTCTGAAATCCCAATAGAATCAAAGAGTGTTATACAAACACAAATTGGCTATAAAACATATACAGGGTCAGCAATGGCATATATTCGGTGCTTGCCAAATCTGTTTCGTTTATGGGCGTGGTCACCGTGAGGGGGGCGTATAACTTCTATTGGAATCATTTTGTCTAGTCCCTCCCCTCTAACCAATGAAATACAATTACAATTCTATCAGACGGAAGATTGCCAACAGTGTAGATAACCGCTGTGACACTGCTTATCTTATTTTTTAAACCCTTATTTATCGAAGATTGATATTAGTTATTTTTGTTTATATTCTTTCGTTTCTAGTAAAGGATGAAAATACCTAAGGATTATTTTTCATCGGCCTTTAAAAAATCGTTTTAAACCAATGGAATCCCTTTTTTAAGAAATAATAATCAATCAATTCCAGTCCAAACCATAAACCCAAGATTTTCTATATTAAAATAACTGTATGTTTGTGCGTAAAAAATTTAGCTAACTAAGTAACTCAGTAAAAACACTGACTGTGTCAGGACTAATAACCTCAAAGTCCTGACTTGTGTTTTTCCGAAGGGTTTTTTTGTACATTTTCCATTTGTACATTTGACCCTCAACCATCAGATTTTAACTTTAAAGTGGATTTTAGATTTTTTTAACTAAATATGACAAAAAACTATGATTTTTTAGCCTTAGAAATGAAATAAACCTCAACTCTGTCCAAGTTCTCCGTATAAGATAGGTCAGCTATAATATATACATGTATGAACTTTGAAGAAGAACATTGCACACATGTAAGATGGAAAACCCTTGAAATCGACATATTGACCGGTTTTTTCTTTCGCATTTACCTCGATTTTTAGGTACAAAATATTTTCTAGTTACATTCTCAATATTTGAACATTTGATCAACATATGTTTTATGACTATTTCATCAATTTCGTATACTCCATAATTCCAATGCAGCGACGACTCCCTCAAGTTAATGATGTTTAAGAGGGTACTTGTTTTAAATTTTCGTTTAAGTATAACATTTACAACGAATAAAAATTATCGCAAGGACGCATACGCCACTGCACGTGGCACCGAATATCCTACTCTAGTAATAAGACTGATTTTTTTAATTTTCTTTATTCGAATAGAATTACTATTCAGTATTGTCTCCTTCAAAATAACTTCCTTGGCAAGCCACACAGCGCTGGAGACGTTTCTTAATGGAAGAACTATGAGGAATGCTCATAGCAGTGCTGGAACTCATATACTGGAATAACCTTCAGCTGGTCGGTTACAGCCGTTTGAATGTTTTCTATGGTCCCAAAATGACGTCCCTTGAGGTGATTTTTCAGTCTCGGGAAGAGAAAAAAAGTCACAAGAACTCAAGTCAGGTGAATAAGGAGGCTGATGAGCCACAGGAATGCTTTTACTGACTAAAAACTTGTTTACTGAAATGGCGCAGATTTTTCTCATCCCAATTCGTTAGTCAAAATCTGATGAACAGTGGTGTGATTCAACTCGGTTCTTGAAGATGAAGGCCTTCCGCTGCGTGGTTCATCTTCAATCCACTCTCTTCCTTCTGAGAATGCCTGAAACCACCGAAAAGCCTGGGCTCTTGAAAAATCACTGTCTCTGTAGGCGTGTTGAAGTTTTCAAAAAGTAACCCTTGCGCTGTGTCCAAGTCTGAAGCAAAACCTGAGAGCACATCGTTGCTTAAAATGAATGCCACTCGTTTTTAAAACGCACCAGAAAAAAACACTGTACTGTTTTCGTAAACAGTCACAAAGAACAAACAAATGACAAGTTCAAACTTGTACTGAAAGTGCATTACATGTTAACCTACCGCCCTTCCAAGTAACGTCTCCGCAGTTTTGTTAGATTGGGCGCTACGTTGCCAGTCTCATTACTTAATTTACACTCCTCGTATGACACAAGGGATCTGAAGAGGATAAAAAAAAATTAAAAAACCTAAGTGATTCTAATCGATATTTTTCCAGTTCCAGTTAATGTAACTAATTCAAATATGTCACTTACATTGACAAATGAAAATCAACATCTGAAGCATTAAAGAAAATATTTCCATAATCCTAATATTTCTGAAAGCCACCGCGGCGCGGCGATCGTAAGGAATATCAAAAATGAAATGATCCCTCGAGATGTTCATCACGAAGCGACTTCGCCTTACATTAGACACATTCTGTTCGACGAAAATTGCAGAGCATACGCGAGTAACGACGATCTTTTTCAGCAGCATTTTCTATTAAAGAGATGCGAAAGTGCACACAGCGCTCTTTTGTTTCAACAAAGGTCGACGATTCGTCATTATCTATTCACACGTTAGTAATAGGAGAAGCTTCGGGGTACTATTGGAGCAGCTTGGGGACGAATTTATTTGATTTTTTCGCCTGTCTAGGTCAGAGCTGCGGATGACGTTGTGATTTCTACATGGGGGCAGGAGTTTTACAAATAGGCCAAATTTTATCGCGTAGATGAGAATTCCCGACAAATTCTATTGCATCCGGATAAAGAGCCAATATATTACAGTCAAACGGCTTGAAATTCTTCCGGAATATCATGCTACTATCTGCCAGTCTTTTCTAAGACATGAAAAAAAATGAATAGTAGGTACAATAATTTCATTAAACTAGTAAAATGTTATGTTTACTGTTGGCAAAGAAATTGTTTTTTTGGGATATTGGACAAATAAAGAAGCACTCATTTTTGCTGACGTTTCCTCTAATGTACACAGACTTCTTCAGGACTTAATTAGTGTTTTGTATAATGATCTACATACACCGTGTCCCATTTTAATCTTTCCAGCTCAATATTTCGTCGTCGCCCCAAATCGAAAAATGACCTTTACAAAAGTTATAGAGTTTGAAGGGGGCCATCGTTTAGTGACCTCCAATTTGATCTTGACGATGTCCTTCAAGGTTATTTTAAGGTCAAATCGGATTTTTTAAATAGGAATCTCTCTATTTCTGACAAGGGATTCAGAAAGAGCACAAAATTTTACGTTATAAAAATGCCCTTGCGGTATTTTTTATGACCTTAGAGGTCATTTCAAACTCAAAGTCGAAATAACCTGAAATTCAAAGGTAAAAACTCATATAAATCGTTGGTTTCATATGAAAACATTAAATGATGACTTTTAGTTTGACATTGACTTTGACCTTGAAAGTCAATGTCAAACCAAATTGAAACCAGGCAGGCTGAAGGTCTGTGTTTCCAACTCTCATCTCCAACACTGCAAACTTTAAATAAAAAAGAAAAAGAGAGAAAGGCCGACTGCCGCGTTTCTCTCCTTTTAGTTTTATTAGTCATTATAAAAAAGAAAAAGAGAGACAGACTGACTGCTGTTTACAGTGTTTTTTTTACTGAACGATGTTTTGCATGTACTTGGAGATCGAGCTGGTTCATGGAATCTGTTTGCAACTATTGTAAACAAAGTATGCGCATACAAACGCAAGAGCATTTTCCAACATAAATGTTTGTGCTCTTTCTGAATCCCTTGTCAGAAATAGAGGTTCCTATTTAAAAAATCGATTTGACTTTCAGATAACCTAGAAGGACATCGTCAAGATCAATTGGAGGCTTGGCCCCCTACTATAACTTGTAAAGGTGATTGTTCGATTTGGGGCGACGATGAAATATTGAGCTGGAAAGATTAAAATGGGACACGGTGTATGTAGATCATTATACAAAACACTAATTAAGCCCTGAGGATGTCTGTGTACATTAGAGGAAACGTCAGCAAAAATTGAGTGCTTCTTTCTTTGTCCAATATCCCCATTGAACGAATAATTGCCTAGGCTCAATTCGAATTGAGCCTAGAATTGAATTGAGCCTAGGCAATTATTCGTTCAATGTGGAGTTATTATACAAACAAAAGAAACAAATACCACAAAATTATTAGGATATTCAAACACATGTACTTGCAGATAAAGAGAAGGAGCAAACATTTAACTGACATAGACCGTTATACAGTGTGGGGCTAAAGTTTGGAATAAAACTAAAAACTCAAGTTTTATTGATATTTGAAAGAAATGTTTCGACACGTCAATTTTTATTTTCAGTTAAGAGTTTCTCAAGAAATATTGAAAATACCAAAGACCTACTCACCTGCTAAAAATATAAACTAATACAATGTGTTCCATTTAAAAAAACTAACATTGGCAGCGATACCCTTTCCCCCCCGTTATATAATGATATAAGTTGGTAGTGAGCTTTTAGTAATCTTATATATGCACTATATAACTCCATAACCAATTAGTAACCTTATAAACCCCCTCGCAACCTTAATAAAACCCTTATAAAAATTGGCCGTTACTTAAGGTGAAAATTGCTCGTTGGGCTACCTGTGTAGCGAAGGCAGCGCTATCTGCTAGACGTCACTCGCAACTTTTTGATGATCTCTCATCAGCGCTGAAATATAAACGGAGCTGCCCGTTGTTGTGGGCTAAATTGTAAAAATAATGAATATAAGTATCGCGAGGTTCTTTTTTATATATTTCCCAGACGCAAACGGAACCAAGAGCGGAAAGAGAGTGAATTAACGTTGTGATCAAATGTGTTTTCGCTCTGTCAACAAATAACTCCACTAACATCAAATTATCGCCTATTTTTTCTACAACATTGGGCGCGAAAAAACTATGAACTGGTTGAGTTCCCTTTTTTAATACTTTTCATTTTTAGATTGTCGATTTTGATTGATTGAAAACTGCAATGAATAATAACTGTCATATTTCACAAACTTGATATACTTACACTATCAATAGCGAGTAGAAATCATCTAAAAGTTGATAATTGTAGTAGCTCAGATGGCGCGTAGTAATTCACGCGAAATACGCAGGTAGCCTCTAATTAAACTCGGGATTTGAAGATTTGAAAACATGCTGAATGATAGTATTGATCAGATTTTTAATAAATAAATCAGTAATCATATTCATTACTATTTGGCGAAGATTTGACCCCTCTACAACGAGGAACGCAAGCCACTGATGATTCCTTCTTTATTGCTATTGATTATGGCACTCATAGCTCCCCACGTAAGATCATTAAAAAAAAGTTGAAATTTAAAGAAGGGAAAGTTAAAGAAGGAAAAAATATTACAGAGTTGGATCGCTTTAAATTGAGACACACTGTATATATACACAACATATAATATCAAATTTCTTTAAGTTGTCTCTAACGGTTTTGGAACTGTTCTGAGAATACCCTTTGCTTACGTCACTTTCAAAGGCTTGTAGCTCCCTTATAGGCCAGTCAATAGAGCTTTTTGACATGACAGGATTGATACCTGAAATCCGACTACGGGATACTTTTAAGTTCAGTCCTTAGATGAAAACGTATATGAATTGAACTAGGAAATCGTTGCACTTTTTTTTAATAACAAATTAGTGAAAAAAAAAATGGAGTTTTTTAGTTTTTTGCTTATAGAAGAAAAGCTATTGGAAGCAATCACATCGCATCGCAAAAGTTGTAGAGAATTCGAAAACCTTTAAATTGAAAAAAAAATCAAGTCAATCGGTACATTTTTCGCTGAGAAAAACTCGGAAAAAACGCAAAAAATTACATTTTCTTAATAAATTCGTAATTCGAGTATTTTTGCATTAGAAGAGTCAATCTTGTGGGAAAATGTAGGTAATATCACGAAGAATGAGTGTGCAAAAACTGGATTATGTCCGATGAATAGTTTTTGCGCAATAGTCGAATAAAGTTTTTTACATCGTATTTTGAATATTCCATAACACGTCGAGGGATGGATTAAAAAATAACATTTTCTCGACGGATTCGGAAACTACAGAGTGTAAACTACAATTCGTCTATTTACTTTGTTTCATTTAAATGCCATTAAATTGGTGTAAAACGCCTCTGAACACCGCGCGAAATATGCTGGTCGCTACCGCCGCTTCCCCTCGCTCCCCGCCAGCTATACCACGCTCGGCTGTCAGCGCAATTCTCTACAACTTTCCTATTGGATGCGGTGTGATTGCTTTTTTTCTATAAGCAAAAAACTGAAAAACTCAATTTTTTTTCACTAATTTGTTATTAAAAAAAAAAAGTGCAACTATTTCCTAGTCCAATTCATATACGTTTTCATCTAATGACTGAACTTAAAAGTATCCCGTAGTCGGATTTCAGGTATCAATCGTCTCATAAACTCACCCCTTTTCGAGCTCTATTGACTGGCGTATTAGCACTCTACATGTTTCTAGGAAGAAATGATCTTTTTGAATGTAGAATACCCATTAAAATCTTGCAGGTTTTTTTGAGACACCCTGTATATCAAGACCAAGCAGAATTACAAGTAGTGCACAATGAAAAGACTTTATTTGAATCGAATAGATTTTTTAGTTTCAAAAGAATTTCTTAATTTGAAAGAATTATTTTTAAAATAAGCATTTTTTTACGCAAGAATATTATTTACTAGACGTTCTTTTTCTGTGTGTAATTCACACTTTATTGTTGCCCCACAACTTCCTGTTTTAAATGAATTTTACTCAACCTTCTTTGTTGAGAGAAAAAATGAGTAAATAATGCTTGACTAAAATGTAGTATTCAATTCAATGAACTATTTTACATACAGATTTATGCGTCAATAAACAAAGAAAATATATATTTCAGTTGGTTACATATTTATTCACCAATACATTCCAGCGTTATTTGTTTAGCTGAGTAATATTTTAAGTTCAGTCGTATTTTTGCAGTTTACATTTTATAAATTTATAATCATAATTTCCTATTAAAATGTAAAATACAGCTGTGCTCACTTTCATGAATAACAGATAGTTTATAACGAGTTTTGAAATACACGAAACAAACGAGGTGTCTCCTTCGAGCTGTACCCAGAAGTTCATAAATGCAACAATGTTTTAAATATTTAAATAAGTCTGGCCCACGAAAAAAGAATACCGGGCGAGTAATTACGATGACCTAATTATGTAGGTTTCTTTGGTAACTCCGGGCAGATGCTACTCTGCAGGAATTTTAAGTCGGGAATCCTAATTCAATTATTTCAGATAGAGGCAATAAAATTTCCTGAAATAGAAAATAAATTTTATCTCGACTTACTTAATTTGCGTCACTATTTCGCAGAAGAAACTAGAGCATTTAAATAATTTATTCCCGACAGGAGATAAAAAAGAAACGGACTAGACTTGGCTATTTCAACCAATGATAATTATGTCTTAAATATTTAGTAAACCTACATAAATGACATTAAAACAAAAAAACTTATACTTAAATATATACTTAAAATTATATGTTGTTTTTATATTCAAAAAAAAACATTAAAATTACATTAGATGCGCTCTAGAGGAAGTACGCTATTAGAATTTAGAAAATTTCTTGTAGTATTATACAATGTAGTGCGAATTTTGAAATTGCTTCATTAATACACAGTGCTCTTACGTGCACTGTCACATATAAAGGTAATTTTTTGTTTTATAATTAGTTTTTGCTTACAAGTGAGGGCAAATAATATGCACAGAACAGACCCGTGATTTTTGGTAACTGTTAAATTTGATTTTGTTTACCAAAAAATGACAAAAAAACAGCATAATTATTCAAAATTTCGAAGAATGTTAAATGGCAGTTGCTTAATTTGAATTTGTTGAAATGAATAATAATAATTTTGTTAAATCATTGATTATTAAACAATTATATACAATTACAAGTATTTTGTGTAATTATTTTATAAATTAATTATAATATAAATTAAGTTTGAAGTTATTCCAAGGTTATTTTCTATTTTCTTAAAAAAAAAAACCTGTTTGCATCAACATTTACTAACAAAAAATACATTCGAAAGAAAGAAAAATACATTGAAAATAAAAGTTTTATCTACAGGAGAGCTGAAACTTGGTGCATATGTATAACAAAATAAAAAGATAATCAATTTTTTCCTTTGATATCTCCAAATTTTGAAAAATCACGTCTTTTGGGGGGAGGAAGGAATCAAATTTACCAAAAGTCACGCGACAGCAATAATCACCTCTTTTTTAAGAAAAACACTGCGTCACCAAGTAAAAGCATTTTTAAGTCGTCCTTTTAAGGACCTTTATTAAAAACTAAAATCTGAATGAACCGAATTAAGACTGTATGTATTTTTAGTAACTCTGATTTAAAAAACTATAATGATTACGCAAAAAAAAAAAAAACAGTTGTTCTAATTTAAAGAACTAATTAAGAAAAAAAACAGTTGTTAAAAATCACGCGATTTTTTTGTAAATATGTGAATGTGACCATTTTTTGTAATTTCAATTTTTTGACACGTAACTACTGTTATTGTTCTATAGCGATACTTTTCTAAAGCGAAGTAATTTTTCTGAAAAGAATTAGAACTGTTTCACATTCAACAGGTTTATAGATTATAAATAAAAAAAAATAGTTTACAACAATAGAATAAGAAATTTTAGGCGCCATAAAAAATGATGAGGTCATTCTAACTTTCTATAAACAGAGTTCTATTTATATTCCACTGAGTCTTTCAAAGTATGGTTCGAATCCAAATCATTATATTCATTGGGACAATGGCAAGGACTACGAGTGCGAAACACGGAAGCAAAATCCGTAAAAGCAAAATAGGGAGAACGAACACTGTGTAGGCATGCGAAAAGACTATACGTTGTACTAATTAGATGAAATTCTGGGATTGGCATAACAAAACTATGTATAACTATCGTGCAAGCTGTTTACCGAGTCCTCCCAATTACTGCTATTGCGGAACTGCCGATGCCGCCGCGTTTATGGCATTCTGATGCGATAAAACAAAACGAAATGATTATTGTGGAAGGTGCCTCTCCTGTAATATTCAGTATCCGTCCAATTATTATTGGCGTTGAAGTGTATAAACGTAAACACATTTCGAGTTAAACGTTTATACTTTCGTTTGGTAAGTCTAGAAATTAAAGATAAAGGTTAGTATACAAGGTGTGGTTATTAAATAACCGAACTGCTGTCATAACACTTTTTATTCGTTACCAATTACAGTAACAACTTTTTCGCCTTCAATGTACTCCTCTTGGCGATCTCTACACCGCTCCATACGACGTTTCCATTGTCGAAAGCAGTGCTGGAAGTCCGCTTCTGTCAGCTGGTTCAAAACCTCCGTCGCTTTTGCTTTAACCGCTTCCACACTTTCGAATCTTGTCCCTTCAATGTGTAACAAGCGTGAATCAGTGCCAATGTTGTTTAGAATGTCACCGCAAATGTTCATTCCTGATTCCTTTTGTTCGGGAGTGAGGAGTTTTGGCACCATTTTTGCGCAAACTTTGCGCATGTTGAACGATTCATGCAAAATCTGGCGAACACTTTCCTTCCAATTCCTGTTATTTCAGAAAGACTTCGGATGCTTAGACGATGATCTTCGCGGATTAATTTACCGATTTTCTCAATGTTTTTGTCAGTTTTTGACGTTGGGGGCTGTTCGGGGTGCGGATCGTCTTCGGTCGTTTCACGTACCTCATTAAACCGTTTAAACCATTCTAACACTCTTGTATGAGCGATAAACATTCATTCCATTACACTTCTTTTAACATTGCATAAGCTTCTGTAAAGGTTTTACTCAGTTTAACAAGAAACTTGAGATTAACCCGTTGCTCCATCTGAACTCTTGAGATTTTTTCGACGCGTCACTGGTGCGTAGACTAATTCAAACGACTGCTACAGTCAAACTGGTTTGTCCAGCAAGCTCAGGGTGGGGAAAGTATCACCAGCCACAGTGCTGTTCAAACTTGTCGGGACACGCTCGCAGCACGCTGGTAGCAGCATCAGTTCGATTACTTAATAGTCACACCTCTTATGTACATCAAGCATAATTCTCTATAAGCACGGAATAATTTAGAACTCACTCTAGAAAGAGAATCAACCCTCATTAGAAAACAATTGATAGTTTAGAGGAGACACATATTGTACATTTTCAGGAATTGTTTTTGGTGATGTAAGTCAAATAAAAGAAACAGTAATTTTTTGCCGACGTTTCGTCCGGTGTACTTAGACTTCTTCAGGGCTCAATTAATGTTTTTTATAACGGTCTATGTCAGTTGAATGTTTGATCGTTTTCTTGGGTGATCTCTTTCTTGATTATTTTCTTGAGAGATGTACCTGCAGGTGCATGTGTTTGCAATCCTAATAATTTTGTGGTATTTAGTTTCTTTTGTTTGTATAATAACTCCACAATGAACAAATAAATAATTTGCCAAGGCTCAATTCACTTTCAAAGGCAATTATTCGTTCATTGTGGAATTATTATACAAACCAAATAAATAAGTACCACAAAATTATTAGGATTACAAACACATGTACCTGCAGGTAAAGAAAAGGATCAAACATTCAACTGACATAGACCAGTATTTTAAAAAAACACTAATTGAGCCCTGAAGAAGTCTAAGTTAATTGAACGAAATGTCGCCAAAAAAATTAGTGCTTCTTCATTTGTCCCCAAAAACAATTCCTTCGTCAACTTATATTTTATGGACGCAACTGTTAACTACTATGATTATTTATTTTATAAACAGGAGAAATTTAATTTAGAATGTAAGCGCCATCTGACTCTATAATTTGTCGCCAACGAGTAGCGAGTTGATTTACATAAAACACTGACTGTTCATAACCGGCAACAAGATTGTTCCACCAGTCAAAAACGACGATTGCGAGAGAGAAGTTGTGTGCAAATGTTACTCCTGGCGATCGGCTTTGCCTAATAAACGTCATCGCCAAGATGCAACAACGATATCACCAAGATGCAGCACATTAAAGATGTTATTACTATCACATATCCGAGAAAATAATTTATTTGTTTATCAGTCTCCTCGCGATAAGAAATAAAAAAAGTGTTTCTCTGACTCACTACATTCTCCGAAATCACCAATTTGGAATGGTTGGACGAAATCAACCAACTGTTTTAACGTTGTTAGAAAAGAAACAATGGTGGTTACTATGCTGATACCGATTGTATCTTGCAAATGACTATAATGTGCTCGCATTGAGATAAGCTGTACATGGAAATGTTATTTACCGAACCTCTAATAGAATTGTAAGTATATACGACTATAACTAAAATAAAATTAAATAAACAACACATTTTCTAATTTCTCCCCTGTTTTACATCCGCTTTACACAATCTGACGGAAAATCTGAAAACTGTATCCGCTCTCTCCGCGAAAATACCCACTCTGACATACTTGTTTCCCTTTTAGACATTTTAGAAATAATTTTACTCGCGAAAGGAAGACCGTTAATGGGATTCTTTCCAACTAAAATAAATGTTATTTAAGGCGTCGTTTAAATTTAGAGCCTCAAATTAAAAACAGAGAGTTCGAGAGAGATAGATAGGGAGAGAAACCAGTGGCGGTCGGTGAAGGTATTGACCTTCACCGACCAAAGTCACTTTCTCTTCCAATAAGGAAATAAACGGCTTTATTCTGTAACACTGTTATGAAAATGTACATGATAACAAGAAAATTTAAACAGCACATATTACATAAATAAAGAATGTCCCATAATTCACGCAAGATTTCAATTTGCCGCCATTTGTGCCAAAGTGTCAAGCGTTGGCAACAAAAAAAAGAAAGCAGTTTCACAGCTGACAATCTCGGGTTAGTAAAAATGGAGTATTTAGTAAAGTATAAAGTAAAAATGGAGTATTTAGTAAAGTAATTAGTAAAAACTACACGAAAGAACGACGCGTTATCATTGTTGAACAATATTTAAAAAATAATGAAAGTTTGACTGCTACAGTTCGCAAATTTCGTACAAAATATGGTTGGAATATTGATTTAACTTCGTCAACTGTGAAGAGAGTGTTTGAAATATTCAGGTAGACTGGATCAATTGGGGATGCTAAACACACTGGCCGTCCAATAACAAGCTGTATCAAATGATAATATCGAAGGAGTGCGTGAGAGTGTTGGTAAAAGTCCAGGAACATCGATTCGGCCTCATGGACAAAAATTACAAATATCAATAGGCTCTCTACAATGTATACTCACTAAAGATCTGCGTCTCCATGCTTACAAAGTGCAATTGACACAATAACTGCAGCCGAATGAACATGTATAGACAAGAGAGTTCGTTGAATGGATTATTGAGCAACAACAAGTAAATGCTGATTTTTTCAAGCAAAATCATCCTGAGCTATGAAGCTCATTTTCAGCTTGATGGCTTCGTTAATCGTCAAAATTGCCGCATTTGAGGTTAAGAGAACCCACATGTGATTGTCGATAAACAAATAAATCCACAACGTGTCACTTTTTGATTTGGTCAAGCAAGTGTTTGACCAACCTTTAATGTTTCAAGGTCGAATCTGAAAGTGCTGAAATTGCGATTCTAAAAAAGAATCTTAAAAAATCGCGTTTTTTAATAGTTTCTGTTAAAAATTGAAGGTTACATCAATTTTTTGCAAATTTTAACTATTCCATACGAAAGAGCGACCTCGAAAACATAGGAATACATGGTTTTAGTTATTTTTTCTTTATTTTTTTCTATCAGTAATATGAGCCTCTAAGTTCATGTCACTTGACAGTGCACTTGAGCGTTAAAGGGTTAAGAAAGCCTACTTTGATGTAAAATTTTGTTACATGCCAGCCTTAATAACTATATGTTCGTTTTTATATATAATGAAGCAAAAATTGACTAATGCAGCTGACAGTACATAAGAACTCCCACATTTTTTACCACAAGCCGCTACTGAAAGAGACAGAGCGGAAACGCAGAGAGAGACCAGTTAACATATAAATATATTTACATCCCGGCTAATTTGTAATCCGACCCGGCATCCCTAATTTTTTATTAAGTGCCTTTTAGAGGCGCTCCTCGTATCTGTCGCCCGTTTATCGGACGCCGTAAGAAATTCAGCGTCGCGCCGCGCCGCGTCGCTCTAATTGAGTGTCGTCAACTGGCTTTTACTTCCGGAAGAAATGGCGACACGAGGCGATTATTAAGTTACATCGTTAGAAATTTACGGCTGTATGAATAAAAATCAAATTCCTGCGAGTGGTTTGAGATTTTGTCGACGTTAGGACGACACACAGGCGTCACCATTTGTAATGAACCTTGTAATGAATCCTTATAATGAATCCTTGTAATGAATCCTTGTAATGAATCCTTGTAATGAATCCTTGTAATGAATCCTTGTAATGAATCCTTGTAATGAATCCTTGTAATGAATCCTTGTAATGAATCCTTGTAATGAATCCTTGTAATGAATCCTTGTAATGAATCCTTGTAATGAATCCTTGTAATGAATCCTTGTAATGAATCCTTGTAATGAATCCTTGTAATGAATCCTTGTAATGAATCTTAGTTCATTTAAATCTATTCACATCCGATGAACTGTTTCATCGCCACACAGCTCTAATTTACAGTGCTAGTATCCGATGAACAGATTTTAATCACGCGAGGCCCCAAAAAACATCTACTGAACAGTCTAAGAGTCAGTCCGTTTCGCCAGAGACGGAGTGCTGATCAGCTTCTTCTCAGGACGACAGGTAAGACATTTCCCTTTCCCTCTTGGCATCGCAAGTTACCTGTCAAAGTCCCCTCTCATTTTGACCGCTTGCTGTCGGCCCTTCCCATTCAAGCATTCCGCCTTCTGTGTCTGGTAGCAGAAATTGCCTGTCTGGCGTATTCTGACGATTCCGCCTCCGTCCGTCTGCCTGTCTGTACCCGACATCGGAAACTAGTCCGTCTGCATATGCCTGATATCGGAAATTGTCTGCCTGGTTTATACTCATCATAGTCCTCCATTTAAAATCGTCATAGTTCGCCCATAACCTTAAAAAATGGTCCAGAACAGTCAATTTTCCTATAAGGTTGAATCGAGACTCTAGAATAAAGAAACATATTGTGACTTCTTTGTCATAAGATACCATTTATGGATTAACAGAAAGCAGAATGACCTCCACAACCCTATAACTCCATAATATTAAACCCAATAACCCAACAGGCCAGGGGTCTGTGCATGAAACTAGAAACCACATATTTCGGGGGTTAGTAAGTAGACAATCTCAAATCCAATAACTCCATATTCCAAGGCTCTGAGTCAGAATTTTCACTCAATAACCCCCGCAACCCCATACTCTTTAACCCGATAACCCAATAGCCCGGTGGCTGCGTATATAGAACTAGAAACGACGTATCTCGAAGGTTTTTTGTAGACAACTTCAAACCCAATAATCTGTGATCCACTCCAATCAAATAAAGCTTGACCTCATTTCTTCAAATCTAATAACTCCATAACTCTAGAAATCAGATCCTTAGAAAAAAAATTGAATTTTCGCTAATTCTCAAACCGCGTAACTTTATGAATTTAAATCTACTGTATTATATATACAGTGCGTGACTAAAGTATGGAATAAATTCAGTAAATATGAAACATAAAATTTTTGGAAAAAATCCTCGAACAGGTCGATTTTGTTTAATAAAAACACATATTTGAGGGAACGTCTATTTTCAGATGTCATTTGTTTTTGAGTAATGACGTCATCAACTTATTTTTCAATAATTCGTTCCATTAGCTTTTCGCACAAGTTAATGACAAATCTTCTGATTAACTGACAGTAAAAACCATGGATACGTCAAAAAACTTAATCTGATAATTTTTTTGCTTAGCAACGTACTTTTTTGCTATGTATTATTTGTGTTCAGTTTTTTCAGAAAGTTTCGTTTATTATTTGTGAAAAATATATTTTTCATTTTGTTACATTGAATTGTCATTTACTCAAAAATTTTGTTATGTAAGGTGGCAACATTTTTAAATCGACAATGTCTCTCAAATTAAATTAAAAAAAATGGGGGGTTGCCATTTGAAAAATAAGTTGATGACGTCATTACTCAAAAACAAATGACATCTGAAAATAGACGTTCCCTCAAAAATGTGTGTTTTTATTAAACAAAATCGACCTGGTCGCGGATTTTTTCCAAATTTTTTTTTTCACATTTACTGAATTTATTCCATACTTTAGGAGCGCACTGTATATATAACTCCATAGTCTCCAACTCCATTTCCTCAGACCCAATAACTGATAAGAGAACTATAAAACTCTTTCGAATTAAATTTGGCAATGGAGCAACTCCCTGTACATAACGACATATGTACATATTTCCCTAATATCAAACACAAAAGCGCATGCCGCGTCGGTAGAATACAAACACTGTATCGTAATGCAGGTCACAGCATTCAACGCGTTAATTGGAAAATATTTATTCAATTCCAGTTTCACGTTGACGAACATAGTTGATTTTACTGTTAAACGGTATTTGTTGTACCGGTCCTATTTCCAGCGTTACAAAGCCGCGCTTGTAATACGAAACGTTTGTAGAAAATATTTTACTATTTTGGTATATTCTACTCGATTGTAGGTAGACACAGGTCGCATTCATCACACAATTAGTAAGTAGTAATTACTTAGCGATCAGATTATCATAAGGTATCAAATATAAATATATAAACTACATCACTGATCGCTTACCAGATTATCATAAATTTTCTTTGCTACATAAAATGTCTGCTGATAAGTGAGCGATTACTACGACGGATTAGTTCGAATTGTGGCGCTCAAATGTTATGATCACTGATCGCTCAGTGATCCCTTTGTGAACGCGGCCATAGTTACAGCCTAAGAAAAAAATTCGCATCCTACGCATATATCTTATATTAGGCGTATTGAAAATACGCAACTCATTCCATATTAAGATTACTCTTGATGAATGTCACAGATATTAATATATTTTTATACTTTATCGATAGATATTGATATCAGTGTCGTTGAGCTGCTTTTTTATTCTCTAAAATAGTGAGTGTTACAAATAACTTCGAAACGGAAGGATATAGATATATGTACTAGATATTATAGATCGAGATATCACACTAGGAGATACACATTCTAAGATCTAAGTATACTAAACATCTTTAGGTTAAAATAAAGAGAAGACAGATTGCATTGAAATATTTTGTGGTTTGGTAATAGAGCAAATCTGAAAAAATAGCTCTCCGAAATATTATTAAAAAAAATTGTCTTGAGTTTTTTAACAGTTCAGGCAATTCTAGAATCATTGGCAAATTCGTCGGAACATATAAAGCAAACAGTGCGTCTGACATAGTGAAATCAGAGCGTAAACATCATAAAAGATATGTACATTTGAAAAATTGATTTTGACGCGTTGTTTATCATTATTGCGAAAGATAATAAATGAGGTAGCGTATTGATTTATTTGAGGGTGTCAAAAATAATCTCGTATTAGGTCGCCGTCTACTCTCGCATCGATATTGACTTTTTCTTATCTTAGTGCGTAGTACGTAATGAGAGCAATGAGTCTATCGAATCTCTAACGGAAACGGAACGATATGTATCACACACGCTAATTACAAAATCCTTGTATGGTATCATAATTCGAAACAAAAGAAACGAGATCAACGTTTTGCTGATAGAGTACAAAGAAGTAGGATGATCAAGGCAGAGAAAAAAAATGAGTAAATATATTTATAAAAATAATATGCTGCTTGATTCTATACTAAATATGCATGACCTTCATAATTTTTTTTAATACACTTGGAGAATAAGGGTGTTTTCTGGCTTTCCGTGTCTCTATACAGTATGTACAATATTAGATAAATTACGTCTTAACTAAAACAAATTCATCAAAATCTTATTTAAAAAAATTATATGATAACCCTATTTGTGTACATTTCACTAATAAGTGTCTGTACTTATAAAATTTAAAGCCTTAAGAGGAAACAACAAATAATATTCTAGCACATTAAGGGCTCCCTTAGTACATTCAACAATAACGTTCAGGTCAACTCGTCGCTCACATTTAATATATTTTATTATACACTACATTTCAAAAGCAATTGCAAATAAGATCACCAAAGAGTGTCACTCCTCCCTTAATCCCCACCACATTAATATTCTGTATAAGTTAATGTCCTACAATTATTATAAACGTGAAACTGAATACGTAGTAAAATACAAGTAGTAAATAATATACATATGTATACAGGTTTTCATAAAGTAGTGAACGAAATTTATAAAACTGTCACGGATTTTTTTTGAAAATTCTCCCGGACAGTCGAAATATACGTGCGAAGTTTTTGATATTGGTTTTGAATTTTTTTGCCCACTTTTTTGCCACAAGGATATCAACGATATTTTTTTAACTGGCAACTCCTATTTTTTATAACCGAATTGGAAAGGAGACTTTTTTCACGTACAGAAAAGTATTGATGTAGATCATACAAGAATTTTTTTAAGAAAATCGACTTTAAAGTTAAAAACCGAATTTGAGAGATAATTACTAGAAATAAAAGAAAATTAACAAAAATAACTAACTTCAATCTCACCGTTGACAGCCTGGCATCATGCAACAAAAATCTTGTTGACATTATCAATAGCTGCCGAAGGTATGTGTTGTATTTTTGAGCAATGCTTACTTTTAAATCACCTGGGTTCATGGGTCGAGTAACGTATAACGGATATTTTAAATTTTAAACATCCCCACAAAAAAATAGTCTAGGGGTGTCAGATCTAGCAATCGGAATGGCTACTTAATTCTTACCCCCTTCTTTCTGTCCAACGCTTTTGGAAAGCCTCATCTAAATAGGCTCGGACAGTGGCTGCATAATGGGGGGAGGGTTGCATAATGCAAAAAAATACATAAATGTATTTTTTGACGTGTCTGAGCGATTTTTACGAAAAAAATCCATAGTTTTATTTTTTTTAATTTACCCGGCATTTTACAAAAGCACTGTGTGTACAAAGAAAAAAATGCCGAAGACAGAATTAACCACAAAATAGCAGTCATTAATTTAACGCTATCAGGCGGCAGAAAACACAAAAACTAATTCCCGAAACTTCAAATCTAACAGGTGGCGGGCATCGATTCAATTATTCGTCACTCCCCCCGCACAGAACGTTTGATGGAGTCGATTTATTCTGATCTTTCCTCGAGGTGTCACAATTTAAATTAAATTCGGAAGTTTTGTACAATTTAGGGAAAATGAATCCGTTCGATCGGCGAACATTATTTTTCGCGTGCCGCTAAGGGTTCAAACATTTACCGAGAAATGTAGCGAAATTAATGTAGAATTGGAGCTTTAAGTGCCTCTCGAGTGAAGGTGAAACCTCCCATCATATATGTCAAATTATCGCACGGCTTTTAGATACCAAAATATTCAAAAATATCTCGGAGCAAAATTCGTGTCCTTGTTATCCGTTAGTTATTTGTATCTTATATAAAATTACAATCTTATATGTGAAAAAAGAATGATTTCAATGATCTTATGATTTAAATCATAAGTAAGGTTTTATACAATGTGGAACAGCCAAATGGAATAAATTCGGTAACTCCATTATTATGCATTTTTTTAGAAAATCCTGAGACACGTCAATTTCTAATTCTAAAATGACATCTTGCGACGTAAAAATTTCATTCCTAAATTCAACCCCCTTCAGGTGACAACTACAACCCCTAAATTTTCAAATTGGAAGTAGGGGCTTGTGATACTTCATTTGAAAGGTCTTTTCATTCTCTATTCAAAACTGCTATGTCTTTAAATTTTATTGCAGAAATTAACAATAAAAAAAGATAAGTTTTTCCAGCGTAGAAAATTCGTTACATTAAAATAAAACTTTTATAAGTAACACTATTTGTCAATTTTAGGTTCTGAAATGTTAATAAAATGAAAAAATAAATAATAAAATAATGATAAATAAATAAAAAAATAAAAAGAGAAAGTCCTCATTGGATGAGGGAACTACACACGCAAAACCCTGAAAAAGTTAATGTTTGGGCAGGAATAATTGGAGAAAATAATATCATTGGTCCCTTCTTCATTGACGACAAATTGAATGAAGCAACTTATTTAGCGCTGCTCCAAAATAATGTTGTGCCGACGATAGCAAACTTGTATCCAGCTGAAAGAAACCCACAACTTCCAGGTAATGCAATATGGTTCCAGCAGGATAGTGCACCAGCACATTACGAAGTCAATGTCCGACAATATATCCACACAATCTTTCCAAATCGCTGGATAGGGACAGACATGGTTCTGTAAAATGGCCTTCACGATCACCTGATCTCACGCCGTTAGACTTCTTCCTACCGGGATATGTAAAAAGTATGGTCTACAAAACCAAACCCGACGATTTAGCTGACTTAAGATGAAGAATAACACTTGCAATTAGGTCGATTACCCCGCAGATGTTAACTAATTATAGAATTAGAAATTGACATATCTCAGAATTTTCTAAAAAAAATGCATAATAATGGAGCTACTGAATTTATTTTATTTGGCTGTTCCAAATTTATAGTAGTAGTATAGTTCAATTCATAGTAGTAGACACTGTACTCGTTTTATTTCATAAATCATAACTCCCTTTAACTCTTCAACCCTTACTTACTAGTTGAAGTAGATCTTCAACTAGTCTTTCCAGGGTCTTTCCGAAAGATGTAGCATAAATAAGTAAATAAATAAACAAACCAGTTGAACTTAACGCACCTTAGTCCTAAACATACCAGAGTACATAAACATTTTTATTAATAAATCTAGAATGTAAAATGTATTAAGGTCATTTTTGGTACAAGTTTGGGGCATCCCATGATATAAATAAATATTTTTTGTCGGTTAACAGAAAAGACATGGTTAGTGATCTAATTATTATGCATTTGTTTAGGTTGTGTTAGCGTACACTATAACAAAGTTTCTCATGATGATAAAGAAAAATGGTCGTGCTTGCTGTCAACTATGAGGCTGCCTATGAAACAAATGTGCTTTTTTTAGCTGGTAATACTAATTGATGTCACTAGAGTATCCAGACCAAATCTCAACTTACTACCAGGCTTTCTTGATTTATCAATGAAAATGTAGGTTGCCTCGGAAATGTTAGCATTGAAAGTTGGGCATGTTTAGTTCAATCGACTTATTTTGGGTTCTATATTCACTGAGATCATATATGTTACTTTCACTGAAACTAGCTCCTTAGTTAAATATGGAAGTTAAAGTTGTGGGTAACCTTACATAAATTTACACCTAAGGATTGAATTACTTCATTTCATTTAACACCATTAAATAACCATACAATTTTGTATTACGAATAATTGAGGAAACAAATGTTTTAATTAATATTTAAAACCAAGACTGTTTCAGTTTCTTCTAGCATTGAGAATAATCAGATTTTCAAATTCATGTACTTATAGAGTTCATAAAGACCTATTATCTTATACTATCAAGAAATCGTTTTCAGTTAGGAATCTTAAAAAAAAGAAGTGGGAAAAATTTCACAAGAGGCTTTAAACTTAGTCCCTAGCTCTATCAAGCAAGAAGTCAACAAAAAAAACTGTTACCAACTTAATATTGAAACTCGCCAAGTTCAATAACTTCCGAACCGATCAAAATTCGGTAATCCCCTCGCCCTCCGCACCTAGAACACACCACTGCTCCGTCTCCATTGTAACGAATAGACTGAAACTTTTCATCGGTTGTGGAGAGGGGTAGTGGAAAGACTTCAATCATCTTAAATCTGCATTTGACAGCAGATGTTACAAACAGCGGTCGTCAATTTCAACCCTTACGTAAGAAGGTGTAGTCTAGAAACTACGGTTCGGTATTTGGCAGACGTTCGCAACCTTGCTCAAGTTTTTTGCGTCGCCGCGTGCCTAATGTAGTCGCCGAACTTTCGCTACGTGCTATTAAGGTTTAGTTTTTTATCGCGCAAGTCAGCTGGTACAGCTCACCATTAGAATGTAATTTTATGTTGTACTTGTAGTTAGCACAGTAATTAAGATCATAAATTTATCATATATTTATATAATATTGATAAATTTATCATAAATTGATTATATACGGGTTGCTACCCGAATGTTCTCAAAATTTATTTTTAACTGAACTATACGAATGTTCAAAATAACTAATTGGCTTCGTCTCTTTCGAAGTAGTCCCCTGCTGCAATAACTACCCAATGCGACCGTATTGTTTGGAAATATTTCTGAAAGTAATTTTCCTTTCCATAAGTATCTCCAGTACGTTTTGTAATGCACATTGAATCTCTTCAACTATATTAAATCGTTCGCCCTTCAGTTCTATTTCATTTTAGCGAATAAAAAAAGTCGCAAGGGGCTAGATCGGGAGAGTTAGGGAGATAGTAAGTAATGGTCGTGTTTGTTTGTATGATTAATATACAACAGCATTTATAATTATAACGCCTACAACATTTGTAAATGATTTGAATCCCTCCAGATCTGTAAATAATTTCTCAAATTTCTAATTATATTAACGATCATGCCGCTTTTTCTCCTTTTCTCCTTATAACACATTTATTTAGGAGACAATTCTTTGTCGAATCATATTTGTCATCGTATATTGTTGAATAATGCAATTATTATTGCTTAGCCAGCAAAGAGGTTTTTTTCCAATCCAAGATGGCAACCATATTTTTCTGTAAACCAAAAGTCGTGACTTAACTGTGATGGACACATTTTTTGAGAAAAACAAAGAACGTCAGTAATTTAGAAACAATATTAACTAGCTGTAACAGAAACCGTAGAAAATGGAAAATATTTTATTACTCATTTTAGGCCCTATGCTTTTTTTAAGTATTATTGGGGTTCCGAACACCAATAAGAGCTATGGAGGTGATGCTATGGCTGCCATTGGCTATAAATCTGGGTGAGGTAGCTCTGGCAACAGTATCTCGCCTGAAATCGGTTGGTGTGTTTTGCTTTGTCTTTGACAGACCCATAAGAACATTACAAGTAAATCAAAAAACTTCTACATAACATAATATTGACCCTAAAACGAATAAGGTAGTGTCGGGATCAGTATTGGAATGTCATCAAGCACTAGAGGAGCCAACCAACTCTAACAGTATATGTGTGATTTGGATGCAAGACCAAAGTGCAAAGTGCAAAGACTATAATAAGCTGACACATTGGCTCAAAGGGCGGCAAGTATTTTTGGACCTGCTTCCAATAGTTTGATCCAAGGAAACACTTCCAAGTGATCGAAGGAAACACCCACAGAAAATTTAGGAAGGTGTGGGATAAAACAGCCAGCCAGCACTAACAGCCTCCGATTTGCTAGATAATTACTATAAGACCTTAGCGAGGACGTCGTGAAAACAAATTTCGCTATTACAAGGAAAAACCCACGCTTCGTAACAGAAATCCTGAGAGGGCACTGTGGGCTACGGAAGTACTTACACGATATCAAAAAAAAAACTGGATGTTTTCCACGAAACACCGAACTACTACACTTTTCTCGACGCGCGTTTCGCCAACCAAGTTGGCATCTTCAGAAGATTAAAACTAAATTCTAGCCTACACACTTGTACTATTTATACTAAACTTGTTGCCACGGTTCACTGAACCGTAACTGTCTGTTTATCAGAGCAAACAGTGGACTGGTGGGTATCGGACCATTATCCTTATTTATACTACTGTTACACTTAATAATTTCTAAACTTTCAAAAGCATCCAACTGTCTACTGTTTGTTACATTTCTAATTAATTTTAAATTATTTATGTCTATCCTATGGTTGTTGTCAAAAGCGTGTTGGGCAACACAAGATTTTTCTGTTCTGCCATACTTCAAATGAGCCATGTGTTCTTTAAATCTAGTCAAAATAGATCTATTTGTTTGCCCAATATACTTTTGATCACAATCTTTACAACTTATTTCGTATATTCCTGGCTTTTCGCTATTGCTGATTTTGTCTTTGGGCGCAAAAGCGTCTCTGGTAATATAACTACAGACGCTTTTGGGTAACCCCAAAGATGCTTTTTGAGCAACTTTTTGGATTTTGCAAATAGTCAATTTTTGCAAAATTTAAATTTAAAATTTATTCTTGACAATTTATAGTAAAAATGCATTATTTTCGAGAAAAAAATTCTAAATTTCGATACTAATTTGATTTTTAGATTTTTTTTCTTGAAATAAATGCATTTTTACTATAAATTGTCAAGAATAAAAAGTTCTTAAAATAAATCAAGGAATGCACTGGACTTTTTCAGAATTTTGTAAGCAATTTTTAAAATTCAGCAAAAAATTGACTGCAAAATCCAAAAAATTGCTCTAAAAATTTTGGAAAAAAATTGATTTGAAGAACTTTTTTATTTTTGACAATTTTTTGTCAGTGCATCATTTTCCTATAAAAATTTGTTGAATTTTTACGCAAAAATTTTGCAGTTCAGGCGCCATTTTGAACGCATAAGGGAAAAAATCGATCTTTAAACTACGTATACTTAAAGTTCAAACATTTATTCCACCGATTAGTGAGGTTCCAGGTCCATTGCAAATCGGAAACCCATTGAAAATTTGATTTAAAAATATCGTGTTTTTTTAAAAAAAAAAAAAACTGCTTTTTTTCTTGATTAATAATTTTTGGAGGAATTTCATGGACACCATCGGAAAGGGCACGTCTTAAACTTAAACATGTCCCTGTCAAATGAATAGCGATGTACCAGTAGTGGCGTTTTCTGCCGAAAGGCATGTTCCTCTGTTGTAACGCTCTGGAACATCGGCAATATTGCACCTCTATAGTTATTAGTTTTACAAATGTTTATTTTTTTCTACCAAAACAAATTTTATAATAAAACCCAGTACTATTTTATTACACACACTCACGTGAAAGGCCAGAGAGAGAATTTCTGGAAGTATTATATCCTCCGACAAGTTTTACGGTACGCGCAGGCAGTAAAAGAGACAAACCCCATTGCCCCTTATATCGCGACACCCCTACAAAACTTTACGGTTCCCGGGAACATTAATTTCTCCCCATAACTCTTATAATGAGCAATAAGCATTAAACCGAAAATGAACACGGCGACGCAGTTTGCAGTCGAAACAAAACTAACACAGCTGGATTTTTCATAACGTTAGAGTACTCGCGGGCAGACTCGGTCGTAAACCCCCTTTGTTAGATGCATTTTACGAGGATCGCCCGATAAAAAAAAAGAATAAAAGCTATTGTCCTAGGCGGCGTAAACGTGACATTGTGCGGGGGTAGAATATAAACGGATGGGTAATGCGGGTTTTATAAACAGAAGGAAGAGGATCCGATTAAGTGTGGGTTATTTTTTATAGATACTCAACACTCTTTGTTTTTATTGAGCCTATGGAATATAGGATCACACACAGCAACGATGTAGAAATACAGTACAAGACTGACATGTGACACCGAGCGACGAGGAACATAACCTATCTCGGGTAAAATTAAGACATTTATTGTTTCGAATGAACCGTTAATATTTTTTTCTAACGTTCTTAAAGTACTCAAGTCTCAGCAAAAAATGGTCGTATCGAGATTTAAAAAGAAAAGCAAATTGAAGCTGAATAAACAAGCTATCCGGTCCATATCATGACTAAGTTAGAAAATTTTTTTTCAAGCTCGTGGAGAAAGAAGCAAAAAAAATTCGCAAAAATTTCTTCTCACACTACTTCCTAAAATTGCGCGAAACATATAGCTCCAAAAAATGTTTTTGCCGAAATATCTCAAAACTAGAAACTTTAAGCTTCAAAATGCTTTTTTTAGACCTCGATAAGACCATTTTTCACTGAGATACAGCATTCTGAAAAATCACTAAAAATTCGGAACATATTTTTGACCCTTTAATTTTTTCCATTAGTGTATATTTTCGTTAAACTACTAGTTAGAGCAAAATTATTTGCCATCACGTCACTCTTTTATTAATGCTCTCCACGAAAGGAAATAAAAAAGATGATTTCTCCTCCCATATAGAGGACAGCCCGCAAGGGTTTTAAAAACTTATAACTAAAAGAGTTATTAAAAATTTTATGGAGTAAACTCTGTCGCACTGTTATAGAGGTCAGAGATATATTAGAGCAACATCGACTGTTTATTTTGAGTTTTATTAGTTTTAAAATGAACTCGGCAAAGTCTGATGAAACTTACTAGGTCCACATTTATTATTTACATCTTCCCTAGCAATATCTGTTAGAGTACTCAAGGTTAGACCAACTTATTCCACTGGCTCCTAGACTCACTTTCCAGATTTACTGGCCGTAATCTTTATTTTGTTTTTATAACTAAGACGTTTATTTAAACTAATTCAATTCAAATAATAATAGTGACTATCCATATTGAAAAAAAAAGCAGTTCTAGAAAAAATAAATGTCATCTAAATCAATATCTGATATACTAGAGTATTTTATCTGCTATTTCTAGAGAGTTTAGTCTGAGATATACGGTAAAAATGGGTCGATTAATATGTAAAGATGTAAGTATCTAGGACAATTCAGTACTGGTGTCGTAAGGGTGAAAACTTCGTATTTTATGTATTAAGCCTTTTCAGCGATACTAAATTGTCATTCTGCATCGAAAGCGTTACACCAATACAATAACAAGTTGGAAGTTTTAACATGTTATATGAACCTCTACCTGCTATAAACCTAATGTAATGGAGCTCGAGATAATATTTGCTAATAGAGTCAACACTATGTCAAATTTTGCAACCGACTTTTGAAATAAATTTAATTTAATTAGTTAAGCATAGGGACAAAACATGTATTACATTAGGGTGATTTTTTTCAATTATTTTTTTGTTTTCAGTCCCCACTTGAAATTTTGTTGAATATGTCGAAAAAAATCCCTGAAAGTTACAGCCCTTAATATTAATTTTAAGTACTTTCCCAAAGCGTGAAAAGATTTTCCAAATACACGTAAATTTTAAATGGAAAATTTTGTATTTTAAATGGAAAATCTTTTCACTCTTTGGGAAAGTACTTAAAATTAATATTAAGGGCTGTAACTTTCAGGGATTTTTTTTTGACATATTCAACAAAATTCCCAAAGTGGGGACTGAAAAAACAAAAAAAATATTTGAAACAAAAATCACCCTAGTATTACATACATCGATTGGAAAAGTATTTTTTTCATTTATATATATTCGGTATATACAAGAAAATATGTTACCGTCAATAACTGTTTTAATTTTCAAATAAACTTTTTTTAATGATCTTCGGTTAGGTTTTAACACCAATCTACAAGCGCAACCCATGAGGAACGTAGTTCGAAGGCTAGTGGATTTTCGTGCGTTATACCTTGCATTTAATTATGTCTTCCGCAGAAGAAACGCTGCTTTTTATTGATTTACAAGTTATTTTTAATTGATTTTATTGATTTACTAACTGCCGAAGCTTGTAAAAGTTCATTTTGGACATGCGTCTAAAATTTCTAAACTGGACACAATTATCCTTATCCAATTCTTTCATAATTTCACAATTACATTTAAAATACCCTTTCATCTATACCAGTGGCGGTGCGTGATATTTCAGTTAGCCATATCTTGAAAACGACGCATGGGACCCACTTCACTTTTTAGGTGATGACTATACACCTCTTACAGAAAGGATTTATAGTGAAAAAATTGTCAGCAAAGTTTGCGAAAAAATTTTCAAAAACACTGGAGCACTCCCTGGGTTCTCAGTAACGCTCTGTGGTATATTTGCAGTATATTTTTTTTCATAATTTAGAAACAAATATAAGGGAGACGTTTTTCGATTCGTTGCAAAATATTTATTTTTCAAAAAAGTTATGGCCATTTTAATTTTAATTTTATAGGAACATTTTGTTTCCCAAAATTAAAATGGCCATAACTTTTTGAAACAAAAAATATTTTGTAACAAATCGAAAAACGTCTCCTTATATTTGTTTCTAGATTATGAAAAAAAATATACTGCAAATATTCCACAGAGCGTTACTGAGAACCCAGGGAGTGCTCCAGTGTTTTTGAAAATTTTTTTCGCAAACTTTGCTGACGGTTTTTTCACTATAAATCCTTTCTGCAAGAGGTGTATAGTCATCACCTAAAAAGTGAAGTGGGTCCCATGCGTCGTTTTCAAGATATGGCTAACTGAAATATCACGCACCGCCACTGATCTATACACGCTGTCGCTTATTCCGCCTTTCTTTTGATTTTTTGATTATTACAAAATCTGCACTAATACCCAAGTGGCATCTGATACATCCATTTCTGCGCAGTTAGTTTAAACTGTAACAGCCCACTAACTTTAAGGTTAATTTTGAAAAAAACTGGACGTTTTCCACGAAACACCGAACTACTACACTTTTTCTCAACGAAGATTAAAACTCAGTTTTAATCTTTTAATTAAAACTGAGTTTTAATATTCTCCTGAAGATGCTAACTTAGTTGGCGAAACGCGCGTCGTGTAGTAGTTCGGTGTTTCGTGGAAAACGTCCATTTTTTTGTTTCTGCGCCGAAGGTTCCAATACACACTCCAGTTAATTTTGAACTTAAATTATGCACGTCTGCAGGTATATACGGCCGAATGCGACAAGTTGATTGGCGAATTGATGAGGACAGTTAGCTGCATGCGTTTCATGCATTCAACAAAAGGCATGCATTAGAGGCAAGATGAAACGCAAGATGAAATGCAAGTTGAAGCGCAAGTTGAACACGAAAGCCTTTAGACAGTGTAGACATACCTTTAGAGATCTAAGGGTGCTAGATGGAAGATCTCTGGGAGGAGGAAGAAAGTCCTCCTTATGGTCTAGGCATTGCAATGTGTTATAAATGTGTTAAAGAAAAACTGCAGCGACTTCCGGTTGGGCTTAAAATTTAGGTAATTTAATATAGAACAACATTCTAAATGTATGTGCTATAAAAAAAGTGCCAGGGAACTTAGGTATGTATAACGAATATGACCACCCCTTGCTCTAAGCACCTCAGCGCATCTTCTGGGCATACTTTGGATGAGATTGCTTACAGTATCTTGAGGCAGTTGCTCCCACTCTAAGAGTACATTTTCTAAGATATCCATGTTTTGTATTGGATAATGTTGCCTCAATCTTGCACCGAGTCTGCCCCAAAGATGCCCAATTGGGTTCAAGTCAGGACTATTGACTGGCCACTGCATAACCTGAATATGATGGTCATTCAGGTAGTTTCTGACTATTCCAGCCTTGTGTGGTCTTGCATTATCGTGCTGAAAAATAAAATCTCCACCCATATTCAAAGCAAATGGAACGACATGGGGTTCCAAAACCTCGTCTCTATAATGCACCGCTGTTAAGGAGCCATTCCTTATCACCACAAGTTCCGTACGTCCATTTAAAGCGATACCTGCCCAAACAAACACCTCAATTGACCCTCCACCAAAAGGAGTAACTTCTTGAACTGTACTGTCTAAATAACGCTCTCCAATACATCTCCATACACGAGTTCGTCCATCGTTATTGGAAAGACAGAACCTGGACTCATCTGAGAACATTACATTGCTCCATTGTTCCATAGTCCAATTTAGATATTGTTGTGCGAACATCCGTCTCGTTCTCCTATGAATTGGAGTTAATCTGGGACACCTAGCTGGTCTTCTAGAATGTAATCCAACTTCTCAAGTCTATTGCGGACAGTTTGATCAGATATCTTGATCCTGTGGTCTTCGCGGACCGTAGTAATTCTCGGACGATGAGGATATGGCTGTCTTACCGTAATACCATGCACTAAGTTCCATGCCCTAGTGATAGCGGAATGGCTTACATTCAATATTCTAGCCACTTCTCTTCTAGAGTTTCCAGCTTCAATTAATCCAATTGCTCTTGCTATTTGTAAGGCGTCTAAATATACCCTAGGAGTTCTCCTTCTTCCCAAAACATCAACATTCATTTTTGCACCCATTTAAGAAACAAAATCGAACTAAACCGAATTCATGTGAAATACGCTAAAGAACTGGCTTTTTTGCCAGTAAAGATAAAGACGAAGACTGTTGGAGGGTATACTTGACCAGTGTTTGTATTAAACTATCTACAGTATGTCCTAAGAATTTCCAGATGATTCGAATGAAAATAACAGAAGTTGTAACGAAATAATTAAGTGTCTCCTTTTTCATTTTGAGTAGTATTTATATTTATTAATAATGCCTCTAAAGCGTCAACATCTTGAAATATCTTCACCAAACGGACGTCTGCTACAAACTTCCCATAAAAATTAATAAGCCCATTTGCTCACACAAATCATATAAAATCGCAGGCTAATTCGCGCGACAGTAAAAATCTGTTGAATCCTGCGACAGCCGACTGCACAATTTCCATAACGTCCGCACTCCGTTTTATTTCGTCGCGAAGCGGAGTTTGCATTTCAAAAGGAGGAACGACGCTTTGCGATCCGTGACTCGACTTTTACTTAGGGGCATTCGCCGCCGGAACATCTTCCCGCATTCTCGGGACATAGTTTCCCATCGAGACTGCGATTGTTAGGTACCACGCGAAGTCACTAATGAATAATTAGCCTCGGCAGTGTCTCAGGTCACAAAATAGTCCAGTAGGCAGGGAGCTAAAATCATCAAAAAGTGTTCTTGAAACATATAGGGCTAGTTTTGACGGTTACCTATGTGTTTTTTTGCGTAGAACACAATGCGCGGGTCCGTAGAGCTGAAACCGTCCGCTAATTTTTTAAATTAAGGCAGAAAACTCCTGTATAAGCACGAAAAAAAAATGTTTTTCAAGAATTTATTGTGAAAGAACAAAAAAGAGAATCATATTACATTAAAGTACATCTAATACTACATATTTCAAGGTACGTTTTCAATTTTTTTTAGAACAAAATAATTCAAAATGGCGGCTCCACAGCCGTTCAAAGATGACACCTCAATTTTGCGCCGTGCAGTCTACAGGTCCGAATTTTTATCTGAAAAAAAATAAATAAAAAAATAACTGCTTATTTTATAAATAAAAACGCATGACTTGACGATTAGAAAACTAAAAAAATGAAAAATTGAAAATTTGAGACCACTTAACGAAAAATCACAAATTTTCTTATTGTAAAATTGTTAATAACAATTTAAAAAAAAAAATAAAAATCTTCATAAAAGATCTTCAAATCATAGATAATAGATCAAAGAATGTCTGTACCAAATTTCATCAAAATCGGTTGAAAACTCGCTGAGCTACAGTGCACGGCGCGCGAAAAAACATGTTTCGAGAAAATAATAATAATAATAATAAAAAAGTCTTTATTTGCGTTTAAAGTTTTCGATATGAAAAAGTATTGTTTAAAACGACTTACAAGTTCCTACACTCAATCTGCGATACCAGAGCCATAATAACGGTTATAAGAGAAGTATATATTGCGAATAAGTGTCCTCTAGTATGGATAACATGAATATTTGCTGCCGAAAATATAGCAATTTAATTTACCCCCGTTCAGTAGATCTGGATCAGCAAGCGTTCTTCTTTTTCCGGCGCACAGTGCCGTTTGGAGTACCTTGCTTGTATTCGAAATATTAATATTTCTACTTCGATTACGGACTTGAAATTTTTTGAGCATATTCTAGAGATAATGAACTATTTTTTTAGGCAAAAAAAATGCAAAAAGTTTCGTTCAACAGGAGTTTCCTGCCTTAACAATTTGTGAAAAACAAACGTCTTTTTTTCATATTTTCGCTTATATCCCCTTTCCTTGGCATATTTTATATAGCATATGCATTTAAGAAGTTATAACCTATTGAATTTCCAAAATTTTAACCACAACCCGAAGGCTCCAAGTGGTATTAGAACTTGCAAAATAACTGCTGAAGTTGAAGCTCTTTCTTCACTATTTTTTTATTTCGAAAGTAGGGCGACTCTGATCATACAATTTCTTGGAGGGACTGCTATTTGTAGTATGAAGTTACAAAAAAAACTTTCAGCTCGATCCGTTAATAACTTTTCGAGTAAATTAACGATCGAATTTTTTTTGCAAGCCTTAATTTATTGACCGGGTTGGGCTAGAAAACTCATAAATCTCTTCAAGTTTGCGAGACTTTTTTGAGATTTTGAAAAATATTAATTTGGGCCAGTTTTATAGCGTTTTCTACGCGATTATTATTATCGTCACAATTCCGAGAATTTCGAAGCAGCAACGCTAAAACAATATATACATATGTCGCGTCAAAAAAGATAGTCGCGTAGAAAACGTTGTAAAACTGGCACAAATTAATATTTTTCAAAATCTCAAAAATTCTCGCAAACTTAAAGAGATTTATGATTTTTCTAGCCCAACCCGGTCAATATCGTACAATAAACAAAGAAATGGAGTCATTGTTATTTAAGGCTTGCAAAAAAATTCGATAGTTAATTACTCGAAAAGTGATTAACGGATCGAGCTAAAATTTTTTTTGTAACTTAATGCTACAAATAGGAGTCCCAATTACATCATCATAGTCGCCCTACTTTCGAAGTAAAAAAATGGTAAAAAAAGCACTTTTTCAATTTCAGCAGTCATTTGCAAATTAACAATAGCACTTAGAGACTTCGGGTTGGGTTGAATTTTGGAAATTCAATAGTCTACAACTTCTTATATACATATATAAAATAAGCCAAGGAAAGGAGATATAAACGTTAATTTAAAAAATTAGCGGACGGTTTCAGCTCTACGGACCCGGCGCATTGTGTTCTACGCAAAAAAATACATAGGAAACAGTCAGAACTAGCCCAATATGTTTCAAGAACACATAAAAAGCCTCTGCCTACTGGACTCTCTACTGGAATATCTCGCTGTATTATGGAGAAATTTTATTAAGGCGTCCTGTGTTCCCGCACGGAAATTGGTGGATAAGAGTCCAGTGCGCATTCTACGCATGGTCAGTGGCGTAGGTATACAGGGGCAAGAAATATGCGCTTAAAAAGTACGGATTATACTCTAATTATCATAGTTGTATAGTGCCGGCTATGCGTTACAGCATACTTTTCCGAACCCTAATCATAACATGTAAACTCAGTTTGCATTTCAAAAGTTTCCATGACATACCAATCCCCCTCCCCCCGTAGCTTTCACTTAAGGGCATTCGCCGCCGGAACATCTTCTCGAATGGTTTCCAGTCGAAATTTCGATTGTTAGGTATCACGCGATGTCGCTAATGAATAATTTTATGCGACTATGTCTCGGAACACAAAAGAGAGCGACCATTCACTGCTTTAGTCAAAGGCTATAAGTTTATCAATTGTTATCAAAAATGTTGAATCACCTTCCGGCACAGCGGAGACGTCTGTCGTCAGAAACCTATTCTTTTGACGCTAGACAATAAAAACAATGAAATTCTCTTCTTTGTTGTATATTTAAGCATTGTTAAGAGAGTTTCAATTTTATTTGAAATGGAATAATACCTATTTTTAATAATTTTTTTTATGGAACACTTTCAAATAAAAGTTGTTCGACTTATTTTTAACATGTTCTGGCGATCTTCTTTTTTTACTTCGTCAGTTATCCAGCCATTTTATTTTTTTTTAAATTCATTTTAAATAAATTCATTCATTGTTTTTTTAATCGGCCCATAAAATTTTCATGAGGATAGATTCGAGAAAATTGAGTTTCCTCTCAATTTGGTCAATATGGGAAGTCGCCCAATAGAACCAATAATTTAACATAGTATATTTGATGACAACCCAGAGTATAAATTAGTAATTACTTTATATTCGCTAGATCATTGTTAAGATCTAAGGAGATCTTAACAATGTTATGTTAATGTTAACGAATATAAGGATATTCGTTAACATTTCACCTCTTATTGTTATCGTTACACGTTACACCAATATCGGAGGTCTGAAGTCGCTTCCATTATTTGGCTGTCATTCACATTATCTTGAAATACCCGTTATGTAACCTCATGAAACTTTTATACATATAGTCGTACACAGTGTAGTATGTGGATTTAGTACGTATGTTTAGAATGTGAACATTCAAAATAGTGGGCTAATTGCATTAAAAATAAAAAAATCAAAGATGTCTGACACAGCTTGAAAACAAATGAAAACCCCAAAAAAATGAAGGTCGCTTATACACGCACAACGTACGAGGTGTGTAAAATAAGTAATAAGACAATATGGCAAAGTAGCACCCGATCCAACAACAGTGTGGAGACGGGACTTGGAAGGGCGGTAGGTTAATATGTAATGCACCTTCAATACAAGTTTGAACTTGAGTCATTTGTTTGTTCCTTGTGACTGTTTTCGTAAACCGATTTTTTGTAGTGCATTTTAAAAAATGGGGATGCGCAAAAATGGTTCCAAAAAACCTCAGGAGAAAATGGTGTCTTGACCTTTTGGACTCGATTGAAAATGATCCCCATTTTATGGAACGTGTCATTACTGATGATGAGACTTGGGTGTTTGAGTACGACCCGGAAACCAAGCACCAAAGCATGGAATGGCACACTTCAAGACCCAAACGAGTAAGAATGAGCAAGTCGAAGATCAAATGCATGCTGATTTGTTTTTTTGATAGCCAGGGAATTGTCCACAAAGAGTTTGTGCCTCCAGGCCAAACAGTACATCAACACTTTTCCAGAGACGTTCTTGAAAAACTTCGAAAAAAGGTCATGAGTGCGAGACCAAACATCGAGAACAACTGGATGTTGCATCACGACAATGCGCCTTGTCACACAGCCATTTCAGTAAACGAGTTTTTAGCTAGTAAAAATATCCATGTGGCTCCTCAGCCTCCTTATTCGCCTGACTTAAGTCCTTATGACTTTTTTATCTTCCGGAGCTTGAAAAATCACCTCAAGGAACGTCATTTTGGGACCATAGAAAATATTAAAACGGCTGTAACCGACCATCTGAAGGCTATTCCAGTATATGAGTTCCAGCACTGCTATGAGGAATGGAAGAACTGTCTGCAGCGCTGTGTGGCTTCCCAAGGAAGTTATGTTCAAGGAGACAATACTGAATTGTAATTCTATTCGAATAAAAAAAATTAAAAAAAAAACAGTCTCATTACTTAATTTACACACCTCGTAGGTCAAACAACTTTTATTTGAAAAATGTTCCTTTAAAAACAGAGGGTTAAAAATATATAGGCATAATTTCAAACGTTACCCTGTACATGCAGAACTGACTGAAAAAAACTTATTTATCGTACCGAATATGAAAGGTTGTTAGTCTCCACAGAATGGTGGACCGCCTTAAGCACCCTTTTACAGTAAACTTGTGGCAATCATGTGGCAACATTGCTTACTTGCTTAGTGTTGAAATGAGCACTAAAATATCTTCCACTTTATTAGGGTTTTTATCCGTGATCTCATTTATGATTATCAACAATGTCTTGCCGTTTAAGTCGAATCGTATATTCTGTTCAATCCATTGTTTTTGAGGAAACGTATATGCCATGAGAGTTACTTAGAGGAAAAAATAAAGAAACTTTCGTTCTTACTTGGTATACGAATAATGATTGTATTTCGTGTTTACACCACGTCCATGTTTACATTAAAACACTAGCGAATAATAAATTACAGCATGGCAAACCGTTTTGAAGATAGCTAGATTGTCCAAGCCACAAAATAATCTTTTTATGTCTAGAACTAACTTAACATATGGATTGTATCCCCTTGTCCCCTGTTAAAATATGACGACTTAAAATTTTACTAGCCATTTATGTCTGCAGGTGTCGGTAATAACATGCCACAGTAAAGTTATACATGTGTTTTATTTAAATTATCTCAAAGCATATTAGAGAACTACATACAATATGGCTTCATCACTGTTTAGTTAGCAACAAAACGAAAATATATTTAATTAATATTTAGTGACCAACTGACATTCCGTGTGCATCTCTGGCTACGAGCCAAAACAATTAAAACTTTCAATTAATTAAAATTGTAGCGAAATGTTTTTAGTTGTGGATTAATTGTGGACTCTGCGGGATTATAAAACGTTTTTGGTTAGTCAATTTTTTATCTGTGGAACTTATTTATTTCGTTATTATCCACTGACCAGAATTTATGTGGTACGTTAGTTTTCAATGTTCTAACACAAATAAGTAAAAATAACTATGTAATTTTTTTATCCAAAAAAAATAATAGCTCTTTACCTAAATAACATATTCACTTTTGCGCGACAACACACATCGTCAATTGTCTAACGTAAGTCTGTTTGACATTACACTCAAATTAGCTTAAAAGTGTCACTAGAACGTTGATTAATCACTTCGAGCTCATAGAATGGCCGGCTCGTCCTCCGGATTTCAATCCGTGTGATTATTTTTTATTGGGCTATTTAAAAAGCAAAGTCTATATCACACAACCACCTAACATTGAAAATTTAAAAACGAGAATTAGAAATGAATTTCGGGGAATCACACCTCAAGTTATTAGAAATGTATTAAGCGAATTTGAATAGCGTGTGGCTGTAGCTCAGGAAGTGTTTGGCGACCATATCGAACATTTAATTTAGGTGTATTTTTATTTGTTATCTATTTTGAAAACTATTGCATCATTTAAGTACTGCTTTCTCCTTGTTATGTTGTTTCTGTTACTAATACTATTATAGTTAGATACATTTTCCAATCCAACAGCTGTTATCTCAATATTCACGAAAGTAACAGGTAACAAATGTTATATTTTCGAAATTGTCTCTCAAAGATCTGCTCAAATACATAAAACGATACAGGGTGTTCCATTAAAAAAACTAACATTGACAGCGGTACATGAAACTCGAAGCCCTGCCTACTTTCACTATGTCTTGAAAAAGAACTGAAAATAAAATTGGCATGTCGAAACATTTCTTTCAAATATCAATAAAACCTGAGTTTTTAATTTTATTCCAAACTTTAGCTCCTCACTGTATAATAATTCAAGAGGCAATTGACAATAATTGTAATAACTTCACAGTTAAGTAGTAACCCGAAGAATATACAAAATACATCCACGTTTATTTCAAGTTCACTATTTTCATGTTTCATACGAAATATAGAACTTGCCATAGAGGAGTACCTAACAGCTTCTCAATAGGTATATTCCTGGCTCTATCAGAGAACGTTATCCATTGATTTACTCCGCACGTGGCATATTGCGTCTTTGACTGGAAATATATGTTTCAGAGGCATTCAAATATGTACATATATATCAAAATATTCTTGCATATATATTTTCCAGGAAAATGCTTTGAATATACTCGTGCCTACGTAACTTTGATCTCATTTTTCGTTTAATACTTCAGAAGCATTTTATTGCGTCATAAATTCATTTGAGCCCAGATCATTATGATAGGTAATTAAAGCCAAAATGGAAAAGTACGTAAGCACAATATGAATTTAACAAAATTTTGAACAGTGCACTAGGAATATGATAAGCGATGGTCAGGGGATGCAGTTTTCGAAGCTTTAAAAAAAAAGATTAATAGATTATCTAGAAAATTACGATTATATGAATTTGTACATAAATAAAAGTAGACACCTTGTATAACTTAAGTGGTTTATCTAACAACGCATAACATCATTGGGTTTATTTGGTCCTAGTTTGCACCCAAAATGAACTAGAAAGCTAAAGAAATTACCATATTTTCAGTTTTTTAAAAAACCTATTTGTCCTCATACACTTATGTGCTGCATTTAAAGAGTGTTATTTTGACAAGCTGTATTATTTCCGAGGTATTTTGCCCGCTGAATATTATGGTGTTGTCAAAATTTTGGAGGCCAGGTGCTCCTAAAGGCCAATATTGGGGGGAAATTGCCCAAAAATGACAAATACGTCAGAGATAATGTCTGAATAAAATATTAGAGAACTATAGATTGAGGATTTATGAGGTGATTCACCGACAAAATTTAGACTTAATTATGTAAGACAAATTGAGATAACACCGTGATGATCATTTTGTCAAAATACGTTGGAAATTAAATTGAGCCATTAATAATATATAATAAATTGAGACATTTTTGAGGCAATGTCTCCCCAAAATTGGTATTTCGGAGGATCTGAAGCAAAATACGTCGGAAATAATGTGTATGTCTAGTTAAAGTTGTCAAAGTTAAGTTAAAGTCAAGTAAATATTGCAGGTGTACCAATACTTGTAAATTTCACTGATACAGGAAAATCAACCTGATATCTAATACCTGCGAATAATGAAAAAATATAAGTTACAAATGATATTGCGTTAATAAATGTAATACAAAATAAATAGACAACAGTAATGAACTCATTTATTTTTATTAAGTTGTTTTGAGATCGGCTGCATTATTTACGGCCACACAGAGCATTTACTGTGAACATTTTAAAACGTTCTCCGAATTTTTAAAAGAAGATTTTACCCTCCTAATTGTCATAATGTTAATAAATAAATTCGATCACAAAGTAACAATTGTTACGCGCCCCCAAGCGAAAAATTCTTTTAAGACTACCCTTCTCTAATTGCAAATCACTTCTCACAATTTAGCGATTATATCTGCGAGAGGAGTTCCTTTTTTTCTTGAAGGAGACCGAATTAATTCTTAGCTCTAATTGTGTAAACTGGAAAAATGGGGGAGAAATCACAAAAGTTCGCAGAATGTTCACAGAAAAGTTATACAAAGGGAAACGCTCCGTTGAGGAGGGAAAAATGTGTTTCTATGAGCCTTGATATTTATGTTATTAGTCACCTAATTATTGGCGTACATTGTTCAGATGTAGCAAATAATCACAGGCCCACAAAAACTTTTTTTTTGACTATGGATAAGAACATAGTTTTTCCCCGTATTTTTTGACGCTGAATCCAAATCCGGTGTCCGTTTAACCGTAGCACGTCAGGATCAAGGTCATTTCAAGGTCAAATCGCGAAATAAACGCTTAAAAGAGGAGAAGCCACGGATATATAAAGAAACCCGCACGTTAGGGATCCTGTTCCGATCGCAGGCGAGTTCGCCGTCCTAGGGTTGATAACCGTCATACCTCCCTAGGTCTAAGTATGAGGGTTCACCGACTTTGACGAGGACAAAGGAGACTCATCGTCGGACACACACACCGTCGGACACACATCGTCGGACACACTACGGCATCATTCTCACACCCTAACACCCCCTGCAGGACAGCGCGCCTTCGCTGGCTTCGTTACTCCAGAGAATCGGAAAATGGATCATTCTACACATCCTCAATTGAAGCAGTGGTCACCATCACTATTTTCGTGTTTCATATGAAATATAGAACTTGCCATAGAGGAGTGCCTAACAGCTTCTCAATAGGTATATTCCTGGCTCTATCAGAGAACATTATCCATTGATTTACTCCGCACGTGGCATATTGACTGGAAATATATGTTTCAGAGGCATTCAAATATGTACATATATATCAAAATATTCTTGCATATATATTTTCCAGGGAAAATGCTTTGAATATACTCGTGCCTACGTAACTTTGATCTCATTTTTCGTTTAATACTTCAGAAGCATATTATTGCGTCATAAATTCATTTGAGCCCAGATCATTATGATAGGTAATTAAAGCCAAAATGGAAAAGTACGTAAGCACAATATGAATTTAACGAAATTTTGAACAGCGCACTAGGAATATGATAAGCGATGGTCGGGGATGCAGTTTTCGAAGCTTTAAAAAAAAAAGATTAATAGATTATCTTGAAAATTACGATTATATGAATTTGTACATAAATAAAAGTAGACACCCTGTATACCTTAAGTGGTTTATCTAACAACGCATAACATCATTGGATTTATTTGGTCCTAGTTTGCACCCAAAATGGACTAGAAAGCTAAAGAAATTACCTATATTTAAAATTAAAATTAATTAACAGAGAATCGGAAAATGGATAATTCTACACATCCTCAATTGAAGCAGTGGTCACCATCTCCAGCATCCTCTGGGGCAGCAGGCATTCTATATGCACGCACATGCACACAGTCACGCACACATGCATTTATATACGCACGCAAGTACACACTCACGCATACACGCTTTTATACACACGCGTGCATTAGCGCACACACGCAAAAGTGTGTGTCTGGTTGAAGGAGTCTAAACACGTTTGTTCAATGACTCACTCACTGATTTTCAGTAAGATGATTACTATGTAGTTAGACGATATTCTGTAAGGTGGCTACGAGAATTGGTATTAACTCATGGATACACGGACTTACATATATTTTAGTTTAACAAATAATAGCAATACATTCACGAAACCGAAAATCCTTAACCACATTTCCCAAATACAGCCTAAGGTACCTACATGATGAAAACGAGACCATTTACGGTATTCTATCATGGGTTTCAGATTTGGATTCAACAACTTCAAAACATAAAGATACAAACTTTTGCCTCATTAATGCGTGTTTTAGTGATTTGACCTTGGAGTGCTCTTCGAAGTCACGTGATATGGTAAGAATAACAGCATATTCTAATTCCGCGATCCCAGAAACATAAATATATATGGGTTTATTCCCTTTTAAGCCTTTATTTCGCTATTTGACCTTGAAATGACCTTGATCCTGACGTGCTACGGTTAAACGGGCACCGAATTTGGATTCAGCGACCCCAGAAACAGAAAGATATTGGGTTTATTCTCTTTTAAGCCTTTATTTCGCGATTTGACCTTGAAATGACCTTGATCCTGACGTGCTACGGTTAAACGGACACCGGATTTGTATTCATCGTCAAAAAATACAGGGAAAAACTATGTTCTTCAAGTCAAAAAAATTGTTTGTTGGCCTGTGAATCATAATCAAACTGCTCAACATTAGCGTTCATCTAAAGTGTGTTACTTTAGATGAACGCCATTTGCGTTCTACTCGAAATAGAGACCACCGGTTTTCAAATTTCGGTTCACATGTAGAGTTGACCTTAATATCCCCAAGTCGTTACGCTGTGCCTTAATAGAGTTCGCCATCCACATCCCAAAAGCCAACCTCATGTCGCTAAAAACTCTATTCTGACCAGAGCTGGGCAGTACATTGTACTCATGAGTATATTGTACTCATTAAGAAATTCGAGTAGCAATGTACTCAGTATCAGGTACTCTTGAGCACACTTGTATTCATGGTTCTCAGTAATCGAAATTTTTGAGTACTTTACCTTCATTAGTACTCAATTCTTATAAAAACTAAACTGACTAGTAGGTACTGAGTACGAGTACTCGCCAGAGCGCATGCGCCACTAACTGGTATTGGCAAGTTACATCTTGTATAGTTGCATTATGCATTCATGTAATGTTCATCTGCCATACGTTAAATGTTTGTTTGGCACTAAAAGAAGCAGACTTAATAAGAAATCATAAACCCCAAAAATATTATTTAAACATTTATTTTGAAGAAATTATGATTTAATAAACAAATTCAACAATTATTTTGAAAAACCAGCAAAATTATTATTCACGCACCATAACTATTCTACATGCAGGCCTCCAAGTTCAACACACTCTCCAGTCTCGTTATAAAAGGTGTGTATGTTAAGTGGATCATTTCTTGATTTACTTGGGCCACTGCTTGAATGATCCGAATCTTGAGTAAATCAATATGTTAAATTGAACAAACAACAATCTTTCTGGACGTTTCAAGACAAGCAAAACTTTTTATGAAGAATTACTTTTTGTCGAAAAATTTAATTTTTTGTTCATTTAACTATAGGTAACTCAATCCGGGGACACCCTGTACATGAGATGCCCACTGACAAACAATAACAGACTGAATAAACCCGAAGCGTTCACGGTTGTAGCTACAAAAGAAATGAGCACAATTTAAGGTTTTGTTTACGGCGGCCAAGGGCAAAGCTACTGTTATGACAACATTAAAATATTGGTCAAATATCATAAAACATAACATAACTCTAGAAGTAAAATTATTTTCGTCACTGTTAAATTAATTGAATCATGCAAAAATGTTTTTTCTTCTGTTTGGTGTAATAATTCCAATCACTAATTATCTGATGAGTTAGCGTTAATATTAATTACTGATAATGTGGGTTAAGGGGCATTATTAAGGACGGGCGTAACGGATTCTAGATACCAAATACATAATTGGAAATGATGATGGTTAGGGCGACTGAAACACTACGTTCTCAGCTATCAAGGGACTGTAAATTGTTGCGTTTACATTGACACGCCGTCCATTGACTTAATGGTGCAACGTGCGAAACAGGTTAATTAATGGTACATTAGTTAAACCTAAAATTTACTGCATAGGCATCATATACCACACGATGCTTCGAGAAGACAAAACATATCAAGACATTATGTTTAATTCATTTTGCTTATACATTTCAGATTAAAGCAAATACAATACTTTTGTTTATTTTAAAATTGTTCAGGTAAAATAAGTGGGAGAAAACATTTTCCTAGATTCTTAAAATTAGATAAGTGGTTACAGTACCTGTAAACAGACAACATAGGCCAACAAAAAAAAGTGTCTGATTCTGGGATGAAGACTAACTTCTTCTTATGTATTTTGTGCCGCTGAATACCAGAATATTCCCAGATTTCCGCTCTCAGAGATACAACAATCTTCAGATTTGTCTTCAGCTTTCTATCGTTTCAAGTTATTTTCGTAGCCTGAATTCCATAAAGTCAAATGCAAGTATGTTCATGTGATTACTAGAGAGTTTCCACTTAGTCTTGATTTTAGACTGATTCAATCCACTTTATTCAAGATTTTACCGTTAAAACGCAACTTTTACATATTCTTGAGGATGATCTTTGAAATTCACTTGTTAAACCAAATTTTTCATAACACATTCGGGTTTAAGAAATTTAGATACATAGGAATACGATATTTTATATGTGACGCGAATCATATTCCCATTTCTTTCAAGCTTTTATTACAAAAAACGTCGTTTTCAGCAGTTTTTTGAGGTTATCTCCAAAATCCGTTGGTCAAACCTCTTTTTGTCATAGCAAATTCGGATTCAGCAGGCCAAAATACGTAGAAACAAAGTGTTTTTGATGTGAAGCAAATATTTTTTTTGTTCTTCTCAAACTTTTACCACCGAAACACGTCGTTTTCGACAGTTTTTTGAGGTTATCTTCAAAATTAGCTGCGGAACTCCTATTTTTTATGATGAATTCGGATTCAGCGGCACAAAATAAGAACATAAGAAAAAGTTAGTCCCCATCCCAGAACCAGACACTTTTTTTTGTGGGCCTGTGCAATTAACAAAGCGCCCCAAAGTATCAGGGTGCTAGATGGAATATCTGTATCCAGATGGGAATGTATCCTTTCTAACCCTGACAGTACAAATTATAGAATGCCTTCGTTTCTATAAGAACAATATTTTTCGAACTGGTGACCAGGATATGTCAATATCTGCTTGCTCAAGTGGGCAGAAATTTTCCGTATTGTGGTTTTATAGACTTTTATTTATAGACTAAATTTATAGAGTTTTATAGACTAAAAAAAAAACGGATCTTGAAGTTCCTAATACTTTTCTGCAAAATAATCGAAAAAATGGTGTCTCGTTTGATGGCAACTTTCGTTTGAAGGGAACTGAAAATTGGACAGAATAAAAGACAGGGTGTTCCGTTTAAACTAAACAAGTTATCTCATTTTGAAATTGGTAAAACGTAACATAAGAAATTAAATACTTGGTATGCCGAGTCAAACATGAAATTGTATTCTAGCCTACCACCCAAAAAAAAATAATAGCATTAAATATTGAAGATATTAATATTATAAAAATATGGTACATATTTTCAACTCAAAATTATGTAGTCTTTTCAAATTTGTAAAAATATTAAAGCCTTCTATTTAAAATATGGAACATAGTCGATGCCCAGAAGTATATGAATACCCTGTAGATAAAAAGACAATGCACCAAATAGGCAATGTTTACTCATCCTTTGTATTGTAACACACTGAACATAGATAACTATAAGACCTACATGAATACTCTTAGGTAGTTTATCTCCAGAATAAGAAAGCAACTTACTAAGTAAGCCTTATAACCGAAATCATATCACATCATTTTACATATAACTTAAATAAAAATACAAAACTGGTTCCTCTAAACACTTTTTTCGCTTGATATTAGTAATTTTTTGCTTTAATAGTAAATAATTAAAACAAGTTACATCCGTATTTAGGGCTAGCTATTCTCTCAGTCGTAATCTAACACAATTTTGGAAGGAAGCAAGGGGATTTTGTTTTCAATTACTTGTATCAGTCATTAGGCCCTTACCTCGCTGCATTAAGCTCAAAAGTTCGTGATTCAATTAAAGAGAAATGGAGGGGAAAGTTGAAGGGTGGAATGTAATAACATCAAAACAACACATTTGCATTTAAAAGTCTTTCTGCTATGACAGCTATTAGTTACTACGGATCTTGGGTAATTGTACAGTGAGCAACATTCTAGGTCGATCTTCCTTTTCATTATCTTTCGCGGAAAGTCATTTCCTGGCACAGTTAAACTAGGAGTTTTGTGTTTTGATGTTTGCCTCTCTTCAAAATTACTTTTATGCACACACGTATGTATATACATAAAATTCATGGACTGGAATCTAAACACTAGGTAAAATATTATTTCACCATGTTTTTTAGGAATCTGAACTGTAACAAGAAAATGTAGGAGACAATTTATAGGATATTAATAAGTCACCATTCAAATACAGGATGTTAAAAAATGTCACAAACCTTGAGAGCTGCAAAAAAGTCTTAATACACAATATGCAGAAAAGTCTTAATACACATCCAAGACCTATTGGTTTCACATTATTATTACTTTCATTCGATGAGGAAACAACAAAGGTAACAAGTCAAAGAATATGTTGTGTGAATCCGGCCTCGCCAGTAATTAGAATGTTTACTTAGGAACCAGCGGCAAAATAACAGATGTGCTTGATGATCAAATGGATTGTGGACATGTACTCATTGAACATATGGTATGAATAAAGTTGCTACTCATGGAGGACTTTCCAACAAGAGGGGCACTAATTTCTATCTTCCTTGCTTGTCTCTGTACACTAGTTTCAGGATTCTACTCCATATCTCTGAAACCGTCCAGCCTATATATATATATATATATATATTAAATTATGTAACTACGGTAAGGCCTCTCAGTATACTAAGGATTTTACAGAATGATGCATTCAGTGAACTCACTCTACTGTGTAGCTAAAATGGATATTTACAATAAATAAACAGAACAATAATACTCACTGAAAAATATGAAAAACTTATAGTAGTTCCACTGGCATGTTTTGAAACAACTTCAAATGTAATATAAAAAAAAAACTGTGCAACGTATACTAACGAGTCAGCATTCAGCGTAGATTTGATAACTGAAGCATGGACTTCCAATATCAAGGATTCATTCCGCTCGAACGCATTCATTGAATTTGTTTTATGAGGCCGATTGGATGGACAAAAAATACCGGCACGATGTATTGAAAACTCCGCAATGCTGCCGAAGCAACGAAAATTTTTAAAGAAATTAATTAAATGAGGTACTAAAGTATTGATAACTGTCTTTAATAATATTTTTTCGATCATTGTTTCCAAATTTCAATTCTGAATTCTTCTGATTCCTAAAATAATATCGCTGGTCACTAAATAATTGTTTGCGATATACTGAAAGAAACAACACCCGCTCAGTATTGTCTCTCGGTTACACAAATACCAATGTCATAAATACATCCTCAAAAAAATCCCTTTCGTGTGTTTTTATTCGATTTATCTTTTTTTCATGGCATGAGGAGATTCAATCACTATTATTTATATTATACAGTGTGGAACAGCCAAATGGATAGATTCCTAGATAAATTCCTATGCTGGAGAAACTTTGTTTTTCTTGTTAATTTCTGCAATAAAAATTAAAACCATAGCGGTTTTGAATAGAGAATGGAAAGTCCTTTAAAATGAAGTATCAAAAGCCCGTATTCCAATTTGAAAATTTAGGGGTTGTAGTTGTCACCTGAAGGGGGTTGAATTTAGGGAAGACATTTTTACGTCGCAACATGTCATTTCAATATTAGAAATTGAAGTGTCTCAGAATTTTCTAAAAAAATTCATAGTAACGGAGCTACTGAATTTATTCCATTTGGCTGATCCACACTGTATATAGAAGCGATACATAAAATAGTTGAGATATAAAATACAGTGAACTGTTGCGGTTTATGCTAGTCCCAATTGACAAACCCAAACCGTTTTGAGTCATACACACTCCTATTCACTAATTTTCCATAAAAATATGGTGGTAGATACCTATAGACAATATTTATATATTCATTTTTTACTATAAATGAGTTCATAATTTGATCAATCACTACATTTGATGAATAAAATGGATAACCACACTTTCGTCGTGATTATTTCTGGATAACTTTATATCTCATTCTCGTTTTAAATAAAAGTAAAATCCAAATCAAGTAATTAATTACATATGCAGGGTGTTAAATTAATAACTAAATTAAACACAGCAAGACTGCAGATTTTTGGATCTCTCTCTCTTTTTTCTTCCGGACCTGCATTCACCCTTTTCCTTGCCTCCTTAAAATTGCTACCATGCAAGCTAGCAACTTTCATAACGTCGCGTCGTTATATATCGAAAAGGGGGTAGCAGGGGTTGCAAAAGGGTGTATCAACCCCTCCGGACCGGTGATCACCCTTTTGCGGAAGTATTTAACTTGAGCAAATGAACAAATGAACGATAAAACATGCCCATTCACATTTATTTCCTAAGATACTGAAGTTCGTCAGTTTACACCCCTTGGACGAATTATTTCGCCCCTACACAAAAATTTAATGAGTATACTCAATATTTTGGACACCGAAATCAGCGTCGAATAATACATAGGAATACAATAGCCAGTTCCCCAATCAAGACTTTTGTGGGGCTGTGTTATGAATAATTAAAACGTTGGACCGTAGTTGAGGATATGATCAAGGAAGGTTTTTAAAATTGTGTAACAATGCTTAGTCTTCAAAACATCATTTCGCCAATATCCTCGTTTTAGAGTCTTAAAGACATACTTAACGATCAACTTACACAGGATACGCATCAGGAAGGCATGCCAGGTCGTTAGGAGATTTCTGAAGGCGTTCGTCACAACCGTCGCTACATGAAATAAATCCTTACCCCGCTTTAAATTCCGCCAAATTAGGCCTCATGGAGTTGGAATCAACGTCAAACTGACATCGCCGTCTGTCGGTTTTACGACGATTTTGAGAGCGCTCTCATTTAAAAAAGGCCGTAGATCCTTTCATTTTCCTTTCAGCGGCGAATTGTATGCGCACTACCTACATTCCCGCTGAAAATCCTTTCATTTCACGAACACGTTTTCCATGTCATCCCCTGTAATTACCTTGTTCGAGGCCCCCCCTTTTTTGGAGGCGCCGTACCAGCTCAAATATAAATGAGAGGTCTGAAGCCAACAATTTCGACTTGTGGTAATAATTTTATCAAACCAGCAGATGAAATGGCGATGGAAAATAAACTTTATCGGTTGGAAAATCACTTTTATGCATTGTCGCGGCATCTCGAATGGGTAGGATTTTTTATTAGTTACATGCTCGACAAATGTTTTATGTAAGCACGTGACTACTGATCTCAGCCCGTATGAAATCTATAATAAGTCTTCATTCAGTCAAAGTAACAAAACAGCAAAAAAAAAACAAATATCGTTTATCCAAGTGATAAATTGAAAAGCGATGTGTTGCTCATTTTCCGGTTTTTAACTCAACCTCCAACTGAAATTTATTTCATATAATTTGGTTATGGAAATGCTTACTAACTAGTACACTTTATTTATCACAAAAATACACATAATTTTAAATACAATTATAAAGTAGCAACATTTTTGGCAACAATTTTCCTATTCAAATTCCGTTTCAGAGTACGCACATGTCGTTATTTAGATTTATTTTTAGTGTTGTAAGTGCTGTGTTTAATCGTTCTTCGAAATCCAATGAAAATATGTCGAAATTGTTTTGACATATTTTCACATGTACCACCGTTATTGTACACAAACTGATAGCTTAACGTGCAGACGAACTTCAGCACTTCTTTGGACTCTGAAGAACTCAGTAAAAATTCAAGATTTGTGGAATGAAATACAGAGAGAATAATTGATTATCAAAGTCAACAATGACTTTTTTGCTTTGAACGGCTATAATTCAGCGAAAAATCATCAGACAGGGCTCAATAGATAGATAGACCTTTATTACCTGTATAGCCATATTACAATATGAAGGTTCGTCATAGATTTTGTATATCTAACAATATCAGCAAATATATACAGAGTTTAACAATGTAAATGTTAGTTATTTTTATAAAAAAATTAAATAAGACATATATAACATAGTGTAAAACATAAAATAACAGTGTATGCATAAAATAAAGACGACATGAGACATATATTAATTCACTGAACCGATTACGTTGTTCAAGATCTCAACAGAATATCTTCAAACTCAGTGATAGTATACACACTAGTTTCTAAGAGAACACTTAATGTATCTTTTAAAAATTTTAGGAGATAGACTTTTTACGTGATTCGGTAATATATTATATATCCCCCCCCCCCAGTATTTTTAATATATAAATTCCTGTTAGTGTTAGAATTTTATTATTTTTGAAAGCATTTTTGAAAAAGTTATCTAATTTCTTTTTTGTATAATAAATAACGCATCCATTCAGTTGCCTGCCCCCAAGAGCTAATATTATAGTTTAAGGCTGAGTATGCCAGGGCAAAATATACATTTAGCAGAGCCTTATGATTTAAATATTTTTTTAGTGAATAAATAGCATAATAGGCTTTATTAAGTTTGCTACATACATGTTCTATTTGATCATCCCACATTAATTTTGAGTCTAAAGATGTCACCAGAAAATTAATACCATTGCTTTGTTTTATGTTAATATTATTTATAAATTGGTTGTCATTATCACTTGGGGATCTGTATCTACCGATAAATTCAGTGAAATTCGTATTTGCTATGTTAATCACCAAGTGATTAACCTCACACCATAAAAGAAATTCTCCAATTGTCCAATAACTGGTCAAATTAAAGATAATTAAATTATCTTAAAAGATCTTCATGATGAACATATCGAAAAAAAATTATTGAGGTCCTTTGACATTTTAAGACAATCAAATATTTCGAAAAAAAAATGTTTTCGATGTTTTTTTATGACAACTCAAAAACTGCTGATGCTAAAAAATTTTAAAATCAAGATGCAAAAACTAGAAACTTGGAGCTTCAGTTTCTTTTTTTTTCTTTTCCCTACGACCATTTTTCCTCGAGTTACAGCTCTTTGAATATCACCTAAAATTTTGGGATTTTTGTATCCCTTAATTTCTCCGCCTAGTGTTACACCACTATAGTATCAGTACGCCTAGTACACTCCATTATCAGACCTTCCCCTATTGTAACGCTTCTTAAAACTGGTAGAACTGTACATTCATATTTATCGCTGTGGCAGTCTCTACAGAGTTATTCGAGCACCGGAACTTACAGAACTTGGATCAATTTATACAAATGTTAGATGACCCGGATTACTTGAAGGTTATTGTAAACTTTTTTATTGGAGTTCTGAAACTACGGGCATTTGTGTTAAACGAATGAATAGGAATTAGGCTATTATCACACTCATTTTTATTATTATTTAATGTATAACACAATTTGTTTTTTTTTAGTTTTGTTTTTTCTTTCTTTGTTTTAGTGCCACAGTTTTGTTTGTTTGTAATAACATAACCATCGTACCTTTTTAGTTTGTTTATTTATGGAACTCTTGCTGTTTGATTTTTATATCAATAGAAGCAATAAATAAATAATAATAATAATAATATTTATCGCTGTGAAAACCACTCTAGGAATGTAATTTACGATAGTGTGCACGATGATTCTTAATAAAATGATCGCCTTCGGAAGATAAAACAATCCGCATCGGGTTGGAATTCAATTTCTTCCGTCAAGAACTCCCGATCTGGCGGAATTCACGGCACGACGCGACGCCGTGATATTTTAAAATTTAAAGAATAACGGGATGAAGCCCAATGCATTTTCCTCCGCAAATAGCTTTTTCTTTCCGGCTTTTGTGTATTAGTGTACACTTTATTAGATTCCGTTATTGGATTGCGGAAATGCCGTTTTTAACCCGGAACGGTGTGCGGCTTGAAACTCGGTTATTGCTGTATCAAAGTTGAGAGGCCTGCGATGTTGGCGTCGCGAAATACGAATTTTCCTATTTTATTTATGGCTGCTTGTTTGCTCAAGAAGGGCCCGTGTTTGCCCATAAATTTGCCAAGTAAAGATATGACGCGATTTTGTTTATCGATTGAGAGGCACAGATATCACAAGTATTAAAAATAAAATTTAATGCTATATAAAAAAAGCTTTACTTTCAATAACAGAAAGCCTGAATTCGCTATTAATTTTATAACAAATTGAATCAACTTTTCAAGAAATTAGTTTATGACCACACTAACCTAACCTTCAACATCAACACCATCATCGAAAGGATGGTGATTAATTTTTATAAGTTTCCTTCTTGGCTCTGGTTGTGTGTACGAATATTTTCTGGAGTGGGTACTGGAACCTTCGGCGTAGAAACAAAAAACTGGACGTTTTCCACGAAACACCGAACTACTACACTTTTCTCGACGCGCGTTTCGCCAACCAAGTTGGCATCTTCAGTTTTCACTGAGTTTTAATCTTCTCCTCAAGATTAAAACTGAGTTTTAATCTTCTCCTGAAGATGCCAAGATTTTTTTTTTTGTACGAATATTATTAAATACTATGATAAAAAAAACGACGTTTTCCACGAAACACCGAACTACTACACTTTTCTCGACGCGCGTTTCGCCAACCAAGTTGGCATCTTCAGGAGAAGATTAAAACTAAATTCTAGCCTACACACTTGCACTATTTATACTAAATTTATTGCCATGGTTCACTGAACCGTAACTGTATTTGTTTATCAGAGCAAACAGTTGACTGGTGGGTATCGGACCATTGTCCTTATTCATACTACTGTTACACTTAATGATTTCTAAACTTTCAAAAGCATCCAACTGTCTACTGTTTGTTACATTTCTAATTAATTTTAAATTATTTATGTCTATCCTATGGTTGTTGTCAAAAGTGTGTTGGGCAACACAAGATTTTTCAGTTCTGCCATATTTCAAATGAGCCATGTGTTCTTTAAATCTAGTCAAAATAGATCTTTTTGTTTGCCCAATATACTTTTGATTACAATCTTTACAACTTATTTCGTATATTCCTGACTTTTCGTTATTGTCGATTTTGTCTTTGGGGTTACCCAAAAGCGTCAGTAGTTTATTTTTAGAATTATAAACAAAATTTATATTGATATTTTTAAAAATTTTATCTAGTCCGCGGGTGAATTTAGGTTCATATGGTAACGAAGCAAATTTCGAATTGTCAGTATCTCTACGAAAAGTCGTGGAATTGTACAGGGTTCTCCTAAATGTATGCTTCCTTATTAACTTATCTATTAAATGGACTGAATAACCGTTATTCTTAGCTATATTCTTAATTAATTGTTTCTCATGTTCAAACCTCTCTTTACTGAGGGGGAAATTTAACAAACGATGAATTAGAAAATTGAAACTTGTCATTTTATGTTGAAAAGGGTGGTGTGAATCGTTGGGAATATATCTAAGAGTCGCGGGTTCTTTCCTATATACATCAAACTCTAACTTATTTTCTCTATTTCTAATAACTAATACATTTAAATACGGTAGCTGTTCATTGTGTTCCACTTCATATGTAAATTTTATGGTAGGGAAACGGTTATTTAATTTGGCAACAAAATTATCTAAACTATTGTTGTTGTATCAAATACCGCGAAGATATCGTCCACATACCTGAACCAATCCTACACCAAACCAGTGTAAAAATTTTCGTAATTCCTTTGATAAGAAGTTGCGCAGTTGGGCGAAAGCTTTGCGTTTTATTTTCTTTGTCCGCATTATTCGCCAGAAAATAAAACTGAGATGACTAAAGAAATATTTAATTTATAACGGATACTTGTGACCGGAATAAATAAGGCATCCTTGACTCTAATTAAACATACACATGACCTTTAGTTTCGACGTCACGTGGTCGAATCTTGGGCTATTAAAGGTAGGCGAAAAAAAAATTAGAGGGCATTTCTTGACAAAACAAAAAAATATTTCCCTAAACAAACATTTTTACTGCCGAAGATAATGCCTAAGGTTTTGCCCGCAACACTCTCAGAAAAAAAACACTCGCCATTAAATACACCAATTCCGAGAAAGGCCGGCTCAACGCGTACTAAACATTTGCGGATTTCCGGGACCCTTAAAGGATAACGCCGACAAAATAAAATTACCGGCAATTTATTCCGCCAAAACCGCCGCCGCCCTCGCCATATCGATGCCGCCCTCCGTCGCAAGAAAAGAAACAATATATACAGGGTTGCCCAGGGGTCATGTACACCCCCATAAAGAGCTCCATTTTTAGTAGTAGGAATTTGAAATTTTACATACGTAAATGAATCGTTGAAGCTCAACTTTTAACCTATAGGGTGGATATTTCCTATTTCCGCCCTAACCGGAAGTGATATCAACTTTTTTTTTTCAAATGGCAACCACCATTTTTTTTATGCGATTCGGCTACGGTATCGGATTCTTTATCTGTCTATTTTTTAAACAGAAAAATCGTTTAAAAAATGGCAAGGATACGTACATTATTTATATTTTATTAAGGCGGCTATGAATCAAATATTAAGCGCTTACTTTTTTTAACAAGTAAGCCACGGAATTTAAAAAAAAAGGTACAATGGTACTATTGTTGTAAACTGAAGTTGGATATAAAGTTTTTGTTATGTTTTATAACTTATGTTTATGCAAAACTTTAGAAAACTCCTTTTTCCTAAAAAAGAAAGCGCCATTATTACATTTTTTTCAAATGACAATGTCCATTATTTATTTTATAAATTTGAAACACATAATGTCAAGTTGACATACAGCATGTGAAAATTATGTCAGAACTTACAGACTAATAACTAATAAGATTAAGCATAAATAATAAGAGTTGTGCAAAACAAAAGTTTGCGTTGAATTTGACAGGTAACTGATTTAGTAATTTTTACAATCAGTAGACGCATTCGATGGCATACTAACTGGGGAACGTTTTAAATTTGTAATATCAAAAATGAATATTGCCATTTGTAAAAACGTAATATTGGCCCTTTCTTTTTTGGAAAAATGAAATTTTCTAAAGTTCTGCATAAAGATAAAGATATTCTGCGTAACTTTACATCCAACTTTAATTTACAAGAGTACCATTGTACCCTTTTTTGTAAATTCCAGGGCTTACTTGTTAAAAAAGCAAGCGCTAATATTTGATTCATAGCCGCCTTCATACAATATAAATAATTTACGTATATTTGCCATTTTTTAACCGATTTTTCTGTTTAAAAAACAGACAGATAAAGAATCCGATACTCTAGCCGAATCGCATAAAAAAAATGGTGGTTGCCATTTGAAAAAAATAAAGTTGATATCACTTCCGGTTAAGGCGGAAATAAGAAATATCCACTCTATAGGTTAAAAGTTGAGCTTCAACGATTCATTTACGTATGTAAAATTTCAAATTCCTACTACAAAAAATGGAGCTCTTTTTGGGGGTGTACATGACCCCTGGGCCACCCTGTATACGTCTCCATCGTTTCCCTAAATTTCATATTTCCGCGAGGGGGCAAGCACGAAACTCCGGAAGAAAATATAAATTGTCGCCCTTTGACATCCACTGTCATCAATAAAGGGAGAGCTCGATTTTTCGCGCACCTCATTTTGCCCCATTAATCATGTCTTAAATAACGGCGCGACTCGGGGGGCGGGCAGGCGGAGCGATCTATAAAATTTGTATTTTACGATATTCAATTAGGACGTGTCAATATTTACACTATTACTTTGCCGCCGCAACTTTATTCATTAATTTTGCCGGAACAAAGGGCACTAACTACTTTTATAACGGCGGATTTCGCGGCAAGGCGCCTTGATAGACAGCTTGTTCCCTAACAAGGCCGGAGCGAACTATACACGTCTGGGCGACTATAAAAGTTTCTTATTAAACCCATTTGACGGATACCGGAGTCATTAATTTTACTTGTACGCGGCGCCGCCAGTTATCGGAAATAATGACAACAGCAATAATTTATCGCTTAAAAGATAAAATTCCATTCGTTGTGGTTATCTGCGAATTGAATAATACGTTTTCGGTTAGAAAAACGAGGCCCCGGCCTCGAAGCTGTCTTAAGCAAAATAGGCCAGTCAATAGAGCTTTTTGACATGACACGATTGATACCTGAAATCCGACTACGGGATACTTTTAAGTTCAGTCCTTAGATGAAAACGTATATGAATTGGACTAGGAAATAGTTGCACTTTTTTTTTAATAACAAATTAGTGAAAAAAAATTGAGTTTTTTCAGTTTTTTGCTTATAGAAGAAAAGTTATTAAAGCAATCACATCACATCCAGTAGGAAAGTTGTAGGGAATTCAAAAACCTTTACAACGAAAAAAAAAAATCAAGTCAATCGGTACATTTTTTCGCTGAGAAAACTCGGAAAAAACGCAAAAAATTACCTTTTCTTAATAAATTCGTAATTCGAGTACTTTTGCATTAGAAGAGTCAATATTGTGGGAAAATGTAGGTAATATCACGAAGAATGAGTGTGCAAAATTTGCTGGTCGCTGCCGCCGCTTCCCCTCGCTCCCCCGCCACCTAAACCTCGCTCGGCTGTCAGCGCGCCGCCGAACATTTTTCGCGGTGTTCACAGGCGTTTTACACCAATTTAATGGCATTTAAATGAAACAAAGTAAATGGACGAATTGTAGTTTACACTCTGTAGTTTCCGAATCCGTCGAGAAAATGTTATTTAATCTATCGCTCGACGTGTTATGGAATATTCAAAATACGATGTAAAAAACTTTATTCGACTATTGTGCAAAAACTATTCATAGGACATAATCCAGTTTTTTCACACTCATTCTTCGTGATATTACCTACATTTTCCCACAGTATTGACTCTTCTAATGCAAAAGTACTCCAATTACGAATTTGTTAAGAAAAGGTAATTTTTTTGCGTTTTTTCCGAGTTTTCTCAGCGAAAAATGTACCGATTGACTTGATTTTTTTTTTCATTTTAAAGGTTAGAACTTTCCTCTTGGATTCGATGTAATTGCTTCAATAGCTTTTCTTTTATAAGCAAAAAACTGAAAAAACTCAATTTTTTTTCACTAATTTGTTATTAAAAAAAAAAAGTGCAACTATTTCCTAGTCCAATTCATATACGTTTTCATCTAAGGACTGAACTTAAAAGTATCCCGTAGTCGGATTTCAGGTATCAATCGTGTCATAAACTCACCCCTTTTCGAGCTCTATTGACTGGCGTAGAACGGAACATAATGAGTACGCTGTGTATAGAGATTGCAATCCGGCACCAATTTCAATCCGGTCGGATCCGGCCGGATCCGGTCGTATTGGTTCCATCAAAACCATTTTGCTTTTTCATTCCAAAATCAACTGTATAAAAGATGATCAAGTGAATGTATTACAGAGTATATAAAAATAACGTTTATTTCTTATGACATCAACTTTATTTACACTATTATAATTAATCAACATTTACGTATGAATCAGCAACAAAAATTTCGTAGATATAGTGTACATAGTTAAATTATAATTGTTATATTAGCTTAGTAATAATTAGAGAATGACGGGCGGTTAAGTTCAGTTTCACTTACTAGATTTCACAAATAACATCAATGATATCTTGTAATGTAACTTACATTACATTATAAATCCATAAAAAAAAATGGCGTCAAATCTGGCTATGAACGAGAGAGATGGAAATAGCGGTTATGTTGAAGCTTCAAATGAAACTTTGTCTTTTGACAAGTAGCTATCAGAATTGTAAAATTAATAATAACTCACATAATGTAACAGCCTTGACAATTCAATGAGGTTATAAGGTTAAAAATAGAAATACGTTTTTTTTTGCTCGTCCAAATTTGATGACTTTTTTTGATGGCTCGTTATAAGTAACCTATATTAAATAAACTAAAATCAAGCTTATCAACTGAGATCACAATAATTACGTAATTTAGGCACGCCAGGCAGTTTCATTCTTATAATTATGACAGTCACCAAAAATCAGTTTAATCAATGGCACAATTGAGGAGCTTGCTGCAAGAACGATGCAGCTCCATTTTCAACGCGGGACGAAGTTAGCTGCTTATAATTTCGATAAAAATATTAGATGTTATTTAACTCAAATTCGACGCAGCTCAGCATATGTATGTCAGTATGTTTACTCCATGCACTGAGACGTGTGGAATTTGCTTTAAATAACGCCTAATATTTTTATCGAAATTATAAGCAGCTAACTTCGCCACGCGTTGAAAATGGAGCTACATTGTTCTTGCAGCAGGGTCCTCAATTGTCACAATAATGAGTTCAAAACTTCTTTTTTTAACATACTTACTTTAAATTATTATTTTAGGAAACAAATAGTACCTATTAATTTTATAATCTTCCAATCGACTTCTTACAGAGCTACAAATGTAACCAGCGGCCGAGAAGGCCCTTTCTGCTTCTACTCGTACAATAGTCGGTTTTATTGTCAATAAATTCATGTTTTATGTATTTTTTTTAATATACCGAATCCGGTGAGCGGATCCGGCAAATTTGTGCTGGATCCGATAGATGTCTTATGATGCCGGATCCGCCGGATTACCGGATCCGGTTTTCCGGATTGCAATTCCCAGCTGTGTAACAGCATCCAGAGTAGAAGTCCAACTAAATGTACCCAGGATAGTCCCACTTTTTACAAATTGTGACAGTCACTTGTCAAAACTTTGACATAACCGAAAAGCTTAGACATGACCGCTATTTCCATCTCTCTCGTTCATATATTGATGACGTTTTTTTTTATGTCTCTATATTAACGGGTTCACTGGTATTGTACGAAGCGTGGCTATTAAATAATGGAACATTTTAATACTGTTCTTTAATTTTAGCTGTTTACTGTTCTTTAACTGTAACACTTTAACACTGTGTTACTCTCGTAACAATTTTTATTCGTTACCAATTACAGACTTTTCCATTGTTGAAAGCGGTGCTGGAAGTCTGCTTCTGCCAGCTGGTTCAGAACCTTCATTGCTTTTGGTTCAACCGCTTCCACACTTTCGAATCTTGCCCCCTTCAGTATCACCGTGTCTAACAATCATGGATCAGTCTCAATGTTGTTTAGAATGTCAGCGCAAATGTTCATTCTTGATACCTTTCTTGCTCGGGAGTGAGGAATTTTGGCACTTTTTTGCGCAAACTTTGCGCACGTCGAATGATTCATGCAAAATCTGGGGAACACATTCTTTGTCGATTCCTGTTATTTCAGCAAGCCCTTGGATGCTTAAACGACGATCTTCGTGGATTAATTTACCAATTTTCTCAACGTTTTCGTCCGTTTTTGACGTTGAAGGCCGTTATTTAAAATTTTTTTTTTTATTTTAAATTTTATTAAAAATATTATTTTATAATTTATTTTTTGAGAGTATGTAGATGATAAGTAAACTAGGACACATGGCTTGTCCAGTGAGCTCTGGGTGGAAAAAATATCACCAGACACAGTTCTGTTCAAAATTGTCGCGACACGCTCGCAGCGCGCTGGTAACAGCATCAGTTCGGTTATTTAATAGCTACACCTCGTATCATACATGATCAAAAAAACGTACCAGTTCTAGTATTGTATCGTATATGATCAAATAGAATTACTTTCTTAATTTTATATGGATTTCAACCGCATTTGGTGAACAACGTTCACCAAATTTTTTTTACAAAAATGTTTTTGGGAACCCTTAATCCATATCTGGCATCAGAGTTATATAATTAAATATGGCGGACTCTGAATATGGAGTCTTCTAAAAAATCCATTTATCAAAACAATTTCCAGTCCAAAACAAGTTCCGGTTCAGAAAAAAAATATCTGGACCAGGAGATTGATTACTCATTACGAATCTGGAATCAAACTGTGACAATTAAAAATGGCGGATCTAATATGGTGGACGAAAATAAAAACTTTGCGTGAATCTGAAAAGCTCTATGTAGGGGTTTATGAGATAACAAATATGAAACCAAATTTTGAAAAAAAAACTCGGAATTTCACTCCAACCCCTATTTTTCATCTTTTGAAGGTGGCAGAAAAAAAAATAATTCTTGCAATCGAATTAAAGACACAAACAACACCGTATACAAAATTTGGAATGTTTTGGTAACGAATTGAAAAAACGAAAAATGTTATCCCCAACCCTTGTTTTTCTCCCTTCGGGGGTGGCAGATCAAAAAAAATAACTTTTGCAATCGAAGGCAAAAAAAGTCACTGTGCACAATACAAACACCGCGTTGGTTTGTAAATCGTCTACTACGGAATTTTCTTCAACATATAATATTTCAGACAACAATCTTTCTCAAATTAAGCCAAAAATTGATTTTGCATGTACAAACACCCTCTAGCTTTTTTTCATCAAGTGACTTATACTAACTGTTGCCGAAGTCCGGACATGCCTGCAAGAACACCCAGTTTATTTTGTACTCATAGTAGGTATATTTTCCTCAAATATAATTTTAAAACACGGAAGACAAATAAAGTTGGACAAGATTTACCAACTGACAACGAATTTCTAAGAAGTTCGACGGATTTCCAGCGCACACTTTTTTCACATGCAGAAAGTTTCCTCCCTCAAGGGTAATAAACCAAGCCGTCTGACAAATATAAAATTATATTTATAAACTATAGGCGCGCAACTTCTTCCAGACATCCTCCGCAAGAGGTATGTAGACAAGTGGTGGCTCGTATGTAACAGTAGTGCCGGTTGTGTCTATTATTACCTTTTGTTTGGATCATACTTTATATACGAGGTGTGTAAATTAAGTAATTATTTTTGAGAGTAATGATTTTGAAGTTTGACCACATGATATACACCTTAGCGTAATGCGGGTTGCATGAATATTGAGGGCCCATTGTAGAAATACTTAAGTATAAAAATATTAAATCATTGCTATACATAATAACATTAATGAAACACGGCTGTTTTCTCGAAAAATTGTCGGTTCTGCAGCACTTATTAATAAAATAAATGTCCCTATTAAATATATTATAAATATATGAATGACTATTAAAGTATCGTTATTAAAGATTAAAAATGTCGAGCATATTGTTTACCCCTACTGCTGCCTTGAAACTCTACCGACATATCAGGCCTTCCCCCAGGCGAGAAAAATTCATATTTTTAACAATATCCATCCACAGTTTACTCTCACATAAAAGTGTTATCAAAAAAAAAAAAAACTAACGGATACAATACGATGCCTTGTTGTCAGTAATCAGTAAAATAATATATTTTATATTACTTAGGCTCAACACCAGAGATATTGCTGGCGGATAGAAAGAAAGAAATAACCCAAAACGAGTCGGTTCTGTCTAGACTGTAGAACGGAAATGCCGTTCAAATAGGCGTTTCTTGTGACGTCTTACTTGTAATAAGTCATTAAACTTAATGTTAAGGTTGACCACATGATATACACCTTAGCGTAATGAAATATTATTAAGTATTAAGTATAGAAATATTATTAAATTACTTAAAAATAATGGGTTATATGTATACAGTGTTGGACAGCCAAATGGAATAAATTCAGTAGCTCCATTATTATGCATATTTTTAGAAAATTCTGAGACACGTCAATTTCTAATTCTAAAATGACATCTTGCGACGTAAAAAATGTCATCCCTAAATTCAACCCCCTTCAGGTGACAGCTACAACTCCTAAATTTTCAAATTGGAAGTAGGGGCTTGTGATACTTCTTTTGATAGGTCTTTTCATTCTCTATTCAAAACTGCTATGTTTTTAAATTTGATTGCAGAAATTAACAAAAAAAAAGATAAGTTTCTCCAGCGTAGGAAATTCGTTACGTTAAAATAAAACTTTTATAAGTAACATTATTTGTCAATTTTAGGTTCTGGAATGTTAATAATAACAAAAAATAAACGTCTGTAATTGCCGACATTCCCTACTATAAGATAAAAACTTACTAATAAATACGTACATTTTTTGCAGCTAAAGAAAAATTGTCCCAATAAACTCAGTGATGATCAGAAATTGGATGTAATGCGTATGCTTGAAGAAAATCCACAATCCATCTACATTTACATTTCACGGCCGTGTTAATCGCCAAAACTGTCGTTACTGGTCAAGAGAAAATACTCACTGGATGAGGGAACTACACACGCAAAACCCTGAGAAAGTTAATATTTGGGCAGAAATAATTGGAGAAAATATCATTGGTCCCTTCTTCATTGACGGCAATTTGAATGGAGAAACTTATTTAGCGCTGCTCCAAAATAATGTTGTACCGACGATGGCAAACTTGTATCCAGCTGAAGGAAACCCATAACTTCCAGGTAATGCAATATGGTTCCAGCAGAATGGTGCTCCAGCATATTACGAAGTCAATGTCCGGCAATATCTCCACACAATCTTTCCAAATCGCTGGATAGGGAGACGTGGTTCTGTAGAATGGCCTGCACGATCACCTGATCTCACGCAGTTAGACTTCTTCCTATGGGGATATGTAAAAAGTATGGCCTACAAAACCAAACCCAACGATTTAGCTGACTTAAGAAGAAGAATAACACTTGCAATTAGGTCGATTACCCCGCAGATGTTAACTAACGTTAGAAGACAATTCTATTTACGTCTAGGATCCTGCCAAGATGCTGGAGGCATGCATTTTGAACATCTACTGTAATGATAGTGATTTGTTTTTTATTTTAATGTAACGAATTTCCTACGCTGGAGAAACTTTTTTTTTCTTGTTAATTTCTGCAATAAAATTTAAAACCATAGCAGTTTTGAATAGAGAATGAAAAGACCTTTCAAATGAAGTAGCACAAGCCCCTACTTCCAATTTGAAAATTTAGGGGTTGTAGCTGTCACCTGAAGGGGGTTGAATTTAGGGACGACATTTTTACGTCGCAAGATGTCATTTTAGAGTTATAAATTGACGTGTCTCAGAATTTCCTAAAAAAAATGCATAATAATGGAGCTACTGAATTTATTCCATTTGGCTGTTCCACACTATAAATAACACGGCTGTCTTCACAAAAAAGTGTCACTTCTGCAGCACTGCAGCTCCTATGGAGAAACAGCCACTGATGGAGAGGGGCGAATCCGGCCGCTTGTATAACGACCGAAACAGGAAAATCGATGACGGCAAATTTGGCCCTTGAATACGTAATGAAACAAAAATAGAAAGAAATCTCTCTCCGCCGGCGACGACGCCGGCCGTAATCCGAGATGATTTAGTACAGGAATAATTCCTCACTTCGTCGCTTATTCGCGGCCGCGTATAAATGCATGGAAATGGGTAGAAATCTTCGAAATATCTTTCGCTTTCAAAGCGCGCCAAGTGAATTATGGTCATACACGGGCAGTTGGGCATTTATATATTGGGGTACATTTTTACTTCTCACACTAGGGGAATTCAATCCTGCACCTTAGGAAGAGAGGCATAAATCTCGGGGCTCCTGCCTTAATCATAAGGACGTCGTGCAAGGGACGCGTCCTTAAATTTATATACCAGGCGTTCCAGATTTTTTTAACGGGCAGATAGTTTAGTCGTTCGAGGCCGTTAGTCGTTAGTCGTTATTAAGTGGAGTATTAACCTATCCCGTGTTTTTTTTTTTTTGGTTGGATTTTACTGGCGTCGACTGCATTGGTCATTGGCCAGTATATATGTTTTTGTTCATTTAACAGGGTTATTATTTAATTATTAAATTTTGTTATACATTTCGCTATTTTTAAGGAACAATAACAATTTATTTACAGATGTCTTTTCATTTCCCAGAATATTTTGAAGATTATTATCTAGATTTACCATTCTGCGTGTATTATGATAAAGTGGACATTCTATCAGTACGTGTTCCAAGGTTAGCCTTTCATTGCAGTTAGCACACTGGGGTGGTCTTTCACCTCTTAATAGGTACATTGAAGTTAAACGAGTGTGGGATATCCTCAGTCTGGTGATAACTGTTTGTTCTCGTCTCGACAGTTTTAATGGAAGTTTCGCTTTTTTGACACTGGGGTGTAATCTACTGAAAAACGATTGGTCTTCACTCCATATGTTTTGCCATCTTGCCTCATAGGCTTTTTTGGCCTCTACTTTTAGATCATCTGCTCTAATTGGAATGCCTATGGAAATTTGATGTTCATCTGCAGCTAAACGTGCCCCTCGATCGGCTGTTTCATTTCCTAATATGTTTACATGGCTTGGAGTAAATACAAATATTATTTTCTTGTTAATTATTTTTAACCAGTGTAGAAGTTCTAGAATATTTTGTATTAATGGATCTGCGCTGAACGTGTTTTTTATTGATGTGAGGCAACTAAGCGAGTCTGTGCAAATAAGAATTGTAGCATTAGTTGAGAATTCGCAATAGCGCAATCCCTGCCACACAGCATATGCTTCTGATGTGAAAATGCTTGCCGGTAAGGACCATGTATATATTTCATTGTTGGTTGCCATTGCACATCCAACTCCATTAACCGTTTTTGAACCGTCAGCGAAGATAACTTCTGCATCGGGGTACCTGTAGATAACATCGAAAAAAGTTTTCCTAATGATATCATGGTTTGATACTCCCTTTTTGAATGACGCACATTCTAAGTGACAGGCTGAAGGTTTTATTGTCCATGGTGGTACTGACAAAAAACGTTTAGGATATATTTCTGGAAAGTTAATTCCTTGTTCTACACGGCTCGCAAAAGATTTTGTAATTGTAGGTCTTGAATTAAACGTATCGATTGTAGTTTCGTCTATTAGAATTTCATGATTTGGGTGTTTAGGTTGGGCTCGAATGTTTATGGCATAATTGAGCATTAGCCGTTGTCTTCTAATTTTAAGGGGAGGTATCCCTGCTTCTACTTCTAGTGATGCTATAGGACTTGTTCTAAATGCTCCCGTTGCAATTCGTAAACCTGCATTTTGAACTGTATCTAACTTTCTAAGGCGTGACTTTCTGGCTGACGAATATACCGTACAGCCGTAATCTATTTTGGATAATATTAATATTTTATAAATATTGAGCAACTATCTGCTCCCCAGTTAATACTCGAAATACATCTTAATATATTCAGTGATGATTTACATCTTACTATCAAATCTTTGATATGTATATCCCATGTTAATTTCTTATCGAACGTAAGACCTAAAATTTTTATGGAATCTACTTTTTCGATATTAGAATTATTTAGAAATATTTGTGGTTCATTATGAGGAGATCTAAGTCGGCAAAAGTGAACCATTTTTGTTTTTGTATTTGAGAAGCGAAATCCATTTTGTTGTGCTGTTCTGTTAATGGCATTTATGTTTTGTTGTAGTGTTGATTGTATTTCTTCCATTGACGAAGCAGAATAACATATTAATAAATCATCGACAAAAAGATATTTTTTCACTGGGTGGTTCACTATTCACTATCCCGTGTTAATTTCACGTTTAATTGCCGTAATTCACCGTAATTTAGACGGGCTAAAATTAAGCATTAAAAAACTTTTTTTTACCAAATAATAAATAATAAATCACACCACAGAAATTGACATTCTCCCTCTAAAAGCCATTACAACTGTGCAGAGGGAGAATACACATAGAAAAGACGTAGGACACACAACCAAACACTGTGACAGGTGCCAATTTAATTTAATTAATTTTCATTTTATAGGAACATTTTGTTTCCCAAAATTAAAATGGCCATAACTTTTTGAAACAAAAATATTTTGTAACAAATCGAAAAACGTCTCCTTATATTTGTTTCTAGATTATGAAAAAAAATATACTGCAAATATTCTACAGAGCGTTACTGAGAACCCAGGGAGTGCTCCAGTGTTTTTGAAAATTTTTTTCGCAAACTTTGCTGACGGTTTTTTCACTATAAATCCTTTCTGTAAGAGGTGTATAGTCATCACCTAAAAAGTGAAGTGGGTCCCATGCGTCGTTTTCAAGATATGGCTAACTGAAATATCACGCACCGCCACTGGAAGGTTTCATTACAAAACTTTGTATATTTGTTAAGATAAGAATGAAGAATTCAAAAAAAATCTTTTTTTGTATTTTTCAAAACAAAATGGCGGCTGCACGCTGGCGCAAAGTGGACCTACACAAAAACGGCAACCACTCTGGACGTCGTAACTTTCATCTGTAACAGTCCAGGAAATAAAATGTATGTTAAAAATACATATAATTTGTCAGTAAACCTCAAAAAATTTAAAAAAAAATTATACTTTTGGCAGAAGTTTTTAGAGAAAATCGGTGATTTTCCGTATTTTTTCAGATACTTTTGCATTAATAATTAAATTTTGCAACATAAAATTCCAAAACATTTGGTTTTCTTGGGCTTGGTTTACAGGCAAGCTAAGAGTATAAAGAAAAAAACCTGAAAGTTTCAACCAAATCGGCCGAGTGTTTTTTGAGTAATCGTGGTTGCCAATTTTGAAAATGTTGTTTTGAGTAAAATTCGTTTAAAGTTTTGAATACCGAAAAATGGTACTTACAACTTGACATTTATATATGTATATGTATACAATACTCTCAGGTATACAAATCCGGCCTTGGGTATTTCAAAGTAAGATACAATAAAACTTTCACTAGGGCCGACCGCTCTCGTATACCTGCTACGCGCTGAAAAAGGCGTTCTCGAAAAATGACGAAAACACATATAAGGAGTTTGAATTTCTCTCAAAAACTTCCCCAAAGGCCTTCTACGGAAAATTTCCAACTTTTTGGAGAAAAAAGAAAAAATCGATTTTTTTTGACCATCTAGTTGTATTTACCCCCTTAATTAATTCTAGAAAATTATACTACAAAAAAAAGATCACTGAGAAAAAAATTGAAATCCTACAAAGTAACTATGTGGAAGTAGTTCCACATTCAATATTTCCTTCATAATCATAATCATAACATAGTATAAAACAAAGTCGCTTCCCGCTGTCTGTCTGTCCCTATGTATGCTTAGATCTTTAAAACTACGCAACGGATTTTGATGCGGTTTTTTTTAGTAGATAGAGTGATTCAAGAGGAAGGTTTATATGTATATTTCATAATAATATAGTTGAGAAACACTGATAAGTTTAGATGTTTCTAATGTGATGTCGTAAATAAACAGATTTTTTTTATGAAGAAAACTTCACGTCTACCATTTTATCGCAATAAAATAGGCGTAGAATATAGAGTTATTGTTATTATTGTTATTACTAAAGATACAATTAAAATCCACCACACAAACAAAACCATTCGATCGTGCACAAGAATTTTGTGAACAAAAAAAATATCAAAAAATTAAAAGCCAAGGATGAAGGAATCCAAGAAGGTAAAAATTACGAGGTTGACACATAACATAGTCATTCCACATAAAATCGTTTGAAAATAAGAAAAATCGTTGTCGACCCATTTTAGATTTTGCTGTAACTTTGAGGGACTCTTCTTTAGGGTCCCAAAGAACAAAATTTACGCAAATCTAATTTTTACAAACGCTCGTTTCCGCCTATTCGAATTAAAACTTTTAAAAATCGTCTTTTTAAATGCTTTATTTTTATTTTTTATTTTTAGACGCTTTAATGCTTTATCAAATTTAGCTCTAAAATTTTTCCTTTTTTAAGATTTCTACCCGCTAGAGGCGACATTTTGAAGAGGAAAGATGGCAGTTTTAGTGTAAGCATCAAAAATTCGATCAGTCAATACCTCCGAATAATGGCAGCGTGTTAAAATTAAAAAAAAGCGTGCGTGAAAAATTTTAGAGCTAAATTTGATAAAACATAAAAATGATGATTTTTAAAAGTTTTAATTCGAATAGGCGGAAACGGAGCGTTTGTAAAAATTAAATTTGCGTAAATTTTGTTCTTTGGGACCCTAAAGAAGAGTCCCTCAAAGTTACAGCAAAATTTATAATGGGTCGGCTTCTTCAATTAGACGATTTAATATGGACTGACTCAAAATTTACTAAACATCACTAATATTTGCCAAGAAATTAGAGCAAGTTCTAATTCTACAATTTATTGTAAACAATAAATTGGGCACAATTTTTGTTTTACATGCATTCAAATAAATTGAAGGTCAACTTGTACAATTTATAGTGAGAAAAACTGGTGTGTGTAAAACAGTCACTACAATTTAACCGCCAGTTTAATTAATCGCTTTAACAACACCTAGTGTGTTTGGCTCTTTCTTGATTAAAATTGTCGCAGAGATCAAAGTTTAAAAAAAATGGACAATAAAAAAAATTCCCACACGGTGCAGACTTTTTCAGCGGTCACTGAATACCTTCAAATCGCATTTTAAACGTAGATAACAATGTATTTCGATACTGTGTAAATTGCTCTCGTGCAAACGCGTGCAGTTCGGTACAATCTAATATTCCGCCGTATACACAGCTTGATAAATTAAAAAAAAAAAAACAAACAAAAACACGAAAGAATTCCAATTAAACGGGGACAGCGGCGGCGGTCCATGCGGATAAATGAATTTAAAAATTAATATTGGGTACGGTTCGGGCTCTCTTTTTTTCTTCGGGTACAATTTATTTCTCTGCAATAACAATTCAACGGAATTTCGCTATAAATCGGCACGCCTTCCGTCGGGCAAAAAAAAAGGAGGAAACTTCGAAATAAAGTGAGGGAACGGGACCGGCTCTTAATTTCCAAAACGAACCATTAAACCGGCGGCGGCGCGCTTTGGAGGCCGTTACGCGGAGCCATCCAGAAACGAGCATAAAAAGTAATCCGCCGCTGCATTGACCGAATGCAATTTGTAATCCTTTGTGATGCATGCTGGCTGTACGGGCGGCGGTCATAAAAATTTTATTTATTGTAAAAATTGCGATCGGGCGAAATTTATTTTTGGGGAAAATATACGGAAGTGGCACTAAAACCGTCCTAATACAATATTCGTATTTTTCAATCCAGGTGCGAGCTACCGTTTTCAAGCTTTGTTTTATACACATATGAGAATGTTTCCTTTAATTCCCAATATACAATTTTTTTTTAGCCAAATTACACAGGCCCACAAAAAAAGTGTCTGGTTCTGAGATGGAGACTAACTTTTTCTCATGTATTTTGTGTCGCTGAATCCGAATTCGTCATAAAAAATAGTGGTTCCGCAGCTAATTTTGAAGATAACCTCAAAAAACTGTGGAAAACGACTTGTTTCAGTTGTAAAAGCTTGAGAGGACCAAAAAAATGCCCACAAAAAAAAGTGTCTGGTTCTGGGATGGAGACTAACTTTTTCTTATGTATTTTGTGCTGCTGAATCCCAGAATGTTCCCAGATTTTCGCTCTCAGAGATACAACAATCTTCAGATTTGTCTTGAGCTTGCTGTTGTTTCAAGTTATTTTCGTAGTCTGAATTCCAGAAAGTCAAATGCAAGTATGTTCATGTGATTACTAAAGAGTTTCCACTTAATCTTGATTTTAGACTGATTCAATCCACGTTATTCAAGATTTTACCGTTAAAAACGCAATTTTTACATATTCTTGAGGATGATCTTTGAAATTCACTTGTTAAACCGAATTTATCATAACACATTCGGGTTTGAGAAATTTAGATACATAGGAATACGGTAATTTATATGTGACGCGAATCATATTCCCATTTCTTTCAAGATTTTATTACAAAAAACGTCGTTTTCAGCAGTTTTTTGAGGTTATCTCCAAAATCCTTTGGTGAAACCTATTTTGTCATAGCAAATTCGGATTCAGCAGGCCAAAATACATAGAAACAAAGTGTTTTTGATGTGAATCAAATATTTTTTTTGGTCTTCTCAAGCTTTTACAACCGAAACACGTAGTTTTTCGACAGTTTTTTTGAGGTTATCTTCAAAATTAGCTGCGGAACCCCTATTTTTAATGACGAATTCGTATTCAGCGGCACAAAATACATAAGAAAGGGTTAATCTTCATCCCATAACTAGATACTTTTTTTTGTGGGCAGTTTTTTGGTCTCAAGCTTTTACAACCGAAACACGTCGTTCTTCGACAGTGTTTTGAGATTATCTTCAAAATTAGCTGCGGAACCCCTATTTTTTATGATGAATTCGGATTCAGCGGCACAAAATACATAAAAAAAGTTAGTCTCCATCCCAGAACTAGACACTATTTTTTGTGGGCCTGTGTTATTATTCAGTTAATTCAACGACTTCTCTGTTTGGCGAAACAGATATTCTACAACGAAAATTATACACCGTGTCAATTTGAAAACGAACAGCATTTAATATTGCCTAAACTAATGACAGTATCAAAATTTGGCGAAACACGTCAATTTACATATCAAGGGGGACAACTTTTGGGGCATTTGTTGTCGTATTACTTTCAACCCCCTAACCCCCAGGGCACCTACCCCTAAAATTTTAAATGGCAACCCCTATTTCTTTTGCCATTTTTGAGTTTCTTGTACATAAGTCTTCTAGATAAGTCCCATATTTTTTTTTGTCAAAATTTTTGTCAAAAATTGGTAGTTAACCTCATGAATGTATGTGGAATGTATTTAATTTATGATTGTTTAATTGGAAAATGTTGCACTTTTACAAAAAATTGTCAAGAATAAAAAGTTCTTAAAATCACACAAATAATGCACTGGAATTCAAATTTCTGGAATGCAATGGAATTTTTCAAAATTTCTTGAGCAATTTTTTAAATTTTGCAAAAATTGACAATTTGCAAAATCCAAAAAGTTGCTCAAAAAATTACAGTCTATTCTTTAGGTGATTTTAAGAACTTTTTATTCTTGACAATTTTTTTGTAAAAGTGCATCATTTTTAAATAAAAAATTAAATTAAGGGGGTCCTCCAGTTTCTCGGTTGTTTTTTTACTGCTTTTTCAATAATTTTTTACGGGCAAACCATCGAAATAATAAATCTTAATAATAATTATATAATAATAAAAATATATAATAATATATAATAAAATATAAAATAATATATAATAAAAAATATATAATAATTATCTTTACATAATCTTTATTAACACTTAAATGAGCTTTACAAATTTTTTGAAGACAAAATATATAATAGAATCAAAGTTATAGTGGCCGACAGGAAGACATCAAGTGAAGGAGGTGCTTGACGTTGACCAAGATCCCGGCTGTTTTGCTTATCTGAAATCAAAAAACCAAACGGCATTTTAATCTTCATATTTAAGACTAGCGATTGAACTAGGATGAATTCTAAATTACAAAAATTAATTTTTTTTATACACTTTTGAAAATTAAATTCTAGTTTTTACTCATTTCTTCTTAAGTTTCTCGCTCGTAGAAAAAAAAACTATCGAAGCAATCATGATAATTCGATCGCTGGCTTATAACATATTAAAGATGTATAAATTTGAACAAGATCGGTGCAGTAGTTTCTGAAATATCGTGGTCACCGTTTTGAAAAATAGTGTTTCGAGAAAAATGCGTTTCAAAGTTCGCGCATGTGATTTATAATAAAAATTTCATCTCACCGTCAATCTGATATGCCTGGACCATACAGTAGGCCTTCCTCTTCTTCTTGGAAGTCACGCAGAGCTGCTCGGTCTTCCCTTTTCGCGATTCAATATAATGGGATATCAATATAATGGTCAGCGCCGCTCGGCTTTGCGGAGCAGCGTTGCGCGCGCTCCGTATACCTGCTCCATTCCAGGGGCCGTAACTTGTTAACCACTTCGAATATCGAAAAATCCTTTGGCACACATTTTCTACACATGTTGTAGATGTGATTTATGAAAAAAAATCGATCTTTTCGACCCGAGAAACTAGAGGACCCCGTTAAATACATTCCACATATTCATGAGGTTAACTACCAATTTTTGACAAAAAAGAAATATGGGACTTATCTAGAATTGTACAAGACACTCATGAATGGCAAAAGAGATAGGGGTTGCCATTTAAAATTTTAGGGGTAGGTGCTCTGGGGGTTAGGGAGTTGAAAGTAATACGACAACATGTAAATTGACGTGTTTCGCCAAATTTTGATACTGTCATTAGTTTTGGGCAATATTAAATGCTGTTCGTTGTCAAATTGACACCGTGTATATTTTGTTGGATATTTCCGTTGTATATGTTTCCGTTATTCCTAGAGTAGAACATATGGCCTCAACGAAGTTGCGCCATCTGACTCGGTTACGTGCCAACAGTTTAATTTCTCCCCATATTTTATTCATTACTTGAGCCTCCTCAAGTATAGTTCTCCGCCAGCATTTGTTTATAAATACTTGAAGCCTGTTAGCGATTGCCTCGGTCATTTTCCATGTTTCGCAGTAGCACTGATTTAACGCAAGCGTCAAAAATCCTAATTTTCCTGAAATCGTTAATTTTACAATTATGTATGTATGTTGTATGTATGTATGTATGTATGTATTTGTCCCGTAAATAGGCATTTATGTACAATTATTTTGCTTTTAGGTTTCTATTTTGTGTAGGTCAGTATATAATACCTATAATTATGATAAACCCTACCTATTTATTTCAGTTATTCACGCTGCTTAAGGGAAAATAATGCTTAACAATGTACATAACAAAAAACATGGAAACCTTATATGGAAACCAACAACAACTTATATGGAAAACCAATACTCCTGAAATAGGTACCTACTCAACAAATTGCTATAATTTAGATCTATTTATAAAAAAAATTACTATGGCAGTATAAGATCGATATAAAGCCTATCAGGACTGTACCTGACTTCATGAACAAAGGAAAAACTCAATAAAACCATAAAGTACTGTTCTTTAACATTCACCAAGGCAAAATATCAAATGGCAATGCCAATAAGCACTTGAATGATAATAAAATAGTAAATTTAATCAAAACAAAATTTAATCAAAACAAAACAATAGAAAACAGTTAAAAAAAGAAGCTAAAAAAGCTTTTAGGCTTTTTAATACTCTTTCAAATCTTTTTAATGCTTATAGCATTGAAAAACACATCGACATAAATTAAGATCTTGATAAAAATAAAATATAACTACATACTTATATAAATATGTACAATGGAAGTCATCAGTTTGTTTTAAAGTATTTTTGTTACGTCAAAAGTGCTTTTGTTATCTGTTTTTGTTCCAAGAGACTAAAATATATGAACAAATGTGAAAGATAAATAACTTTGTTTCTGTCACTTTGAAGTGTATCAACTTATCATTTTTCAAACTCTTATCGAGACTTATAAATTTGAATTTGCAAAAGAGCTAACAAAGTATATAAACATGGTAACGATACCATGTGAACCTAAATTTACCCGCGGACTCACTAAAGTTTTCAAAAATATTAATATCAATTTGGTTTATAATTCTAAAAATTAAATACAGACGCTTTTGGGCAACCCCAAAGATAAAGTCAACAATAACAAAAAGCCAGGAATATAACAAATTAATCGTAAAGATTGTGATCAAAAGTATATTGGACAAACAAAAAGATCTATTTTGACTAGATTTAAAGAACACATGGCTCATTTAAAATATGGCAGAACGGAATAATCTTGTGTTGCCTAAAAAAGCTTTTGACAACAGCCATAGGATAGACATAAATAATTTAAAATTAATTAGAAATGAAACAAACAGTAGACAGTTGGATGTATTTGAAAGTTTATAAATCAAGAAATGTAACAGTAGTATGAATAAGGACAATGGTGTTGGTGGACTGTTGGGTATTGACCCAACAGTCCACTGTTTGCCCTAATAAACAAAGACAGATGATAGGATTGAGTGGACCGTGACGGCAGATTAAGTATAAATAGAGCAAGTGTGTAGGTTAGAATTTAGTTTTAATCTCCTCCTGAAGCTGCCAACTTAGTTGGCAAAACGCGCGTCGCGAAAAGTATAGTAGTTCGCTGTTTCGTGGAAAACGTCTAGTTTTTTGTTTCTACGCCGAAGGTTCCAGTATCCACTACAGAATTACGTATAGACAAAAAAAAAGGTGTATCACCCCTATTTATCCCTCTACCTCTTAACCGCTTAAACTCAAAATCCAATCATCTCCAAATCTCGTAATCATACACAAGTATTAAAATTCAAGTTGATGTTTTAAAAAGTGCTTAAGTTATCGGATAAACAAAAAAATGTGAGTAGACCGACAGAGATTTTTTTGTCGCCCAAACTTGGAATCTCGACATTTAAAAATTTTAGGTATATTTAGGCACTAAAAAAATTTCCATTCACTTATACTTCACTATACCTCTATGCACTACGTGGATATGGAAGTAAATTATGTAAAATATATGAAACCTGGGTTAACTTTATCGTCATATTACTACGTCATAATTCTGAGTTGATAACAGTTTTCGACCTCCACTCGGCGGCTCTTTGCCTTCGCCGGACACCCTCTGAATTTAATATATATAATTCTTTCCCCTTTGGCCGAAGCAGGCGATATAAATGTCCTTCATAATTTCGAGGGTTAAAGTAGAATTTTCACTGAATAAAACCCGCTAAATCTTCCCCGAAATCCATTAAGATATATCGCATAGATGCGTTTAAATACACTACTTTACTGGCGACTTAATAGAGCAATTCCTGGTTTCATCCGATCCTTCGTTCCTTTTTTTCGAAAATATATTCATAATCCAGAACTGGGACAGTTCAAGCTGGGATAATTATCATCGGATTCCGCAATCTCTAATATTACACTGGAATTTTCGTTTCAGCAATAAGTTAGGATGAGATAAAGGGTTCCTATATATTATTAATCTTTAGTCGGAATTTGCGCTAGGAAAATGTTAGAAGAGAAAGGCGCAAGAGTTGTTCGAACTCCTTCATTTTACTAGGATAATGCGACTTGAAGTAAATTTTAGCAAAGTTTCTGAATACGTTTCAACTCCGCCAAACTTATATGTATGAGTTTCAGCTTATAATTTTTATTTCCATACGTCTCATCCTGAAGCAGAAGTATTAGAAATATGAATATATTCTTGCACATGTTTCATTTAAATATCTAAGTATGTGTAGGCGTCGTGTTATGCTCGCCATATTGGGTTTAAAAAGAAATGATAGCTCACGAAGCTACGCACGTGAGGCCATGGAACATTCTATGTCTTTATTATGAAAGAGGACTCAGAAAGAGGACCCAAGATGCAAACCATCAAGACCCATGACGTCATGCGTCACATACATGATGCTCGATAGAGTTTTTCCCTACCCCAGATTTTGCCCCTTCAGGTTAGGCAAACCATCTTTACCAAGCGTGACGTGACGCAAAACCATGACGCAGATCACAATATTTTCCAGGGGCAATCCCATAATGAAGACATGAATCCCATAATAAAGAAATTGACCAGAGACTAAGTCCAAAATGAGGAGAATTGAGTGAGAGCTGGAATGAGGGAACGAATGAGGAATTATATGAGAGTTGAATGAGGGCCGAGATGAAATTGGCCAACCCGAGGCCGGGGCTCCCGCCCAGGGACTAAGTCCAAAATGAACGATGGTTAAATGATCATAAATTGGCATCTTCAGCTTGTTTCATTCACTTCATGTTTTACAGCAGTAATTTAGAGAAATCGTATTTCAATTAACACAGTATGTCGTAATGAGATATTATCAATTGTGGCTGCAATACAGACCGTCAGAGTCTCAAGAGCGAAAATGGAGCTTGGTATTCAACAGTCATTATCCGAGGGTATAATAGTTCAGATTAAACTTTGAATAAAGACTCAAGTATCATAGGGCAATGTTTAGGGGGTGAGGGGATGTGATTCGAGATATTGCTAATCAAACGGGATGTGATTCGAGATATTGCAAGGAATTGTATTTTTTAAAAGGACTAGAGGAATTCCTTGTAATGGCCTATTCAATTACCAGACTTTCGTCTAGAACGTAAAAAATAAAATGCGGAAGAGACTGATAAATATGGGGTACTTCAATATAAATTACAGGTTGCTTAGGACGCAACACATTAAAAAAAAATACTGATCACTGATTAAAACCGAGGGCACTATGACTAAAAAAAAATGTGTGAGTAATAAGAATGGATTATCAACATTATTTATCCTGGAGTGGGTACTGGAACCTTCGGCGTAGAAACAAAAAACTGGACGTCTTCCACGAAACACCGAACTACTACACTTTTTCTCGACGCGCGTTTCGCCAACCAAGTTGGCATCTTCAGAGACCTGAAGATGCCCGTTTCGCATTGGTTGGCGAAGCGCGCGTCGAGAAAAATGTAGTAGTTCGGTGTTTCGTGGAAGACGTCCGTTTTTTTTTTATACATTATTTATACAACTAAACGAATAATTTATCACAGTAAAATGTTTCTCTAAATTTGGCAAAACCATTATTGTTGCTTCTACTGTGGCTAAAATTGTCATGTTGCTTAGCATGGTGAATTATATTTAATCAGAATAAAAACCAAACCAAAAATATATTTGCAATAAAATTGTAAGTACTCGAACTGAAAATTGCAAAATTTTTATTTTGGTATAGTCCTAGGGTATATTATGTTTGGCATACAATTTTGAACATTTTTTTTAATCATTTCTAACTCCACCAAAACGCTTGATTCTTAAAAGTCTATGTTTACCGAGTAGTTAAAAAACATGAACATAGAATGAATGACGTTACCACAATGTAAAAGCGATCACCTAGAAAAAAAATTAACTACATCACTATTTCTAATAACTAATACTTCTAGAAATGGTAGCTGTTCATTGTGTTCCATTTAATATGTAAATTTTATGGTAGAGAAACGGTTATTTAATTTAGCAACAAAATTATCTAAACTAATTGTTTTTGTATCAAATACCGCGAATATATCGTCCACATACCTAAACCAGACTCTAAGGAAATACTCGAATTTATCTTTTGTCTCAAATTTACTCAAAAAAAGATTTGCAATGAAAGGTGACAAGGAGTTACCCATTGCCGTTCCCTCGTGTTGTTGAAAGTATTCACCATTATACTGAAAACAATTTTCATTCATATAAATACTAGTAAGCCGAATGTATTCCTTAATAATTTTATCGTCTAAACCATTTAATTCGAGTAATTTCCTGAGGTAGTTCAAAGTTTGCGGAATTGGGAGATTTGGAAACAATGAGCATACATCAAACGAGATCAAAATTTCACCTTCTTGCAAATGGATACTTTTGATATTGTTAATGAACTCACTAGAATTTTTAACTGAAAAACTTGTTTGTGCAATGGGCAAATTTTCGGACTCGTTCGTTAACCATATTGACAAATTATCAGTTGGGGATCCTATCGCTGAGACAATTGGTCTTACAGATTTTCCTGGTTTATGTATTTTTGTTAAACAATATAATTTAGGTATTACTGGATTTGACAATTGTAATTTTTGTCTCAGTGAAGGAGTAATAAGGTTATTACATTCTTTTAAAGATTTTTTAACTTCAGTTGTCATTTTTGGCAAAGGATTTTTTTGATAATTTCTTGTAAGGGTGAGTTTTTTGTTTCTACGCCGAAGGTTCCAGTACCCACTCCAGGAAATATTTGCAGATCAAATGATGAGTTTCACAAGGACTTTTGCTAAGGCTACTTCTTTGTGTAATATATTGGGCCGTTTTAAGTGTAGTACCGAATTAGTGTCTAATATTAACAAAAACCACAAACACTTTGTTTTTGAACAGTTATCGGTTATCGATTAGTTTTAATAAAGTCTGATGGAGCAAACAAAATGCTACATTAGGCGCAGAAATTAAGGGATATAAAAACAATCCCAACTTTTTTAGGATATTTTCAAAAAACTGTAACTTGGTGAAAAATGGTCGTAGGGAATAGAAAAAAAAGAAAAGCGAAGCTGTAGGTTTCTAGTTTTTTGCATCTTGAGTTTAATTTTTTTTAGCATCAGGAGTTTTTGAGTGATCATAAAAAAAAAACATCGAAAAAAATGTGTATTCTGTACAGAAAGAATATTTGTAGAAGTAGTAACGACGAGTTTCTAGAATTTGAACCATTAAACAATTGAGTTTGAAAGGTAATATACCCAAGTTTTTATTATAATTTTTAGACGCCAAAACTTCATCGTAAAGTTCGAACACACTACACTCGCACGGCAAATTTAACGAAACTCGCACGGCACATTTAAAGTTTCAAATCACGTAATTGACCGAACCTAATTTTCAGTGTTATTTGTTCTCGCAGCTAAGTATTAGTTTTCGCAACATTTTCTCCGGCTGTTCCGGTATTAATGCGATTACACCCGAGAGGGGCGGCGGAACAGGCGGGCCCACTTTTTAAGTGTCTCGCGTAGGCCCAGCGGACAGTTAACAGGGCACCCAATAGAAAGACTCACCCGAAAGACTATAAAACCGGCATGAGAATTAAAACAAATATCGTCAAGATCCGCTTAAGAATAGTGTGATCTTTCAATTCTCTTTTGAACTAATACAGTCTGACTGACTGGTCATCTCTTCTAATATATTATAATATACAGTGAGGTCCATAAGTAACGGTTAAATTCATTATCTACATAATTTACAATTTATGAGTAAAATCCTGAAATACGTCAATTTTTAATTCTAGAATGACATTTGTTGAGCATAATTTTATACCTCCCCCTCCAACCCCCTTGGAGTGACAGCTACCCCTTTAAATTTTTTAAATGGAACGAGGGTGCGCGTGATAGCTCATTTGAAAGGGTTCTTAATTATGATATGGGGATAATTTCAAAATTATTATTATTATGAAACGTATACAATCAAGTGCCTATGTACCAAATATCTGTCAAATCTGACGTTTTTAGTTAATTTTGTGTCAACATTCAACTTAAATGTATCGGTTTCCCTGATACGCTGCGCAAAATACCCAACAAAAAGAAAGAAGTAAAAAGGGTTTATTTTTACATTCAAGGGTACATTTTTACATTCTATTATGTTATTTATCGCTGATCGTTAAGTTGATCATTATTTTAACAGTGAGCCTTTCGGATACCCAAAGAATTGAAATTTTGATATTATTAGGATGTGGTGATAAAACAAGAACACATGTATGCGAAATATTCAATACTAAGTATCCTGACCGCTGCATTTCCCAACGGTTAGTAGAATAGAAAACAAATTTCGTGAATGTCACAGATATTCCTAAATCTGGTAGGGAACGCATTTTAGACGATGAACAGAAATTGGATATATTGTTAGATATTCAAGATAATCCACATAAACCCACAAGACAAGCCGCCGATAATGATGTTAGTAAAATGTCCATATTGCGTCTTCTAAAAAACAAAAAATACCGCCCATATAAAATTCATTTGGTTCAAGAACTTAAATACGATGACCCTGATTGCCGATTGGAATTTTGCGAAATCATGGCAAATAGATGCCAAGATAATCCTTTATTTATAAAAAAAAAAACATTCTTTTTTCTGATAAAGCAACATTGGTCTTAAATGGAACAGTCAATAAACATAACTGTAGATACTGGAGTACAGAAAATCCACATTGGATGATGGAGGCCAATACGCAATATCCTGAGAACGTGAACGTTTGGGCTGGAATTATAAATATTCTTCGACTTTCGGACCATATTTCTTTGACGGCACATTAACTGGCGCGCGTTACTTGGATTTCTTGCAAAATTTCTTAGTTCCAAAGTTAAAAATGCTTTTTCCAGAAAATGACAACCCCAATAAAATTGACAGAAATATTTGGTTTCAGCAGGACGGAGCTACACCACATTTTTTCATTCGAAGTAAGAGCCTCTCTGAATCAAGTTTTTCCCAATAGATGGATCGGTAGACGCGGTGAAATTGAGTGGCCTGCTCGTTCTCCCAATTTGACCCCGTTTGACTATTATTTATGGGGTTACTTAAAATCGAAAGTCTACTTCAACAGACCAAATAGCGTAAAGATTTAAAAGACAGAATAAGGCAAGAAACTAATCAAATCACCCCCGGAAACAATACAAAATGTTTTAGAAGAATTTCAGCAACGCCTCCATTATTGTCAAGAAGCAACAGGCGCCCAGTTCGAACATTTGATTTAAGCTGTTCTTCTGTTCTGTTTCATGATCTTTTCTTTACTTAGTAACATTAAAAATGTAATATTTTTCAGTAAAAAAAATTATAGAAATTAAAAAAATCTTATGTTGCTGGATGGAGAATTTAAAACCCTTTCAAATGAGCTATCACACGCACCCCCGTTCCATTTAAAAATTTTAAAGGGGTAGGGGGATGGAGGGAGGTATAAAATTATGCTCAAAAAATGTCATTCTAGAATTAAAAATTGACGTGTTTCAGGATTTTACTCATAAATTGTAAATTACGTAGATCATGAATTTATCCGACTTATGGACCTCACTGTATATTGCGTATTTTTTTTTTATAAATTATCCACCCAAGATCTACAAGGAAATATATTTTTTTTGTGTAAGTAATTCTGATACATCTGTATTGCTGATTTTATAGTTCACTGTATAAAAAACCAGTATTAGTTCGAAACACAAATAAACATAAAAGTCACAATTACATACCAATTTTACAAAGGTATCTCCTCGTTGCATCATCCCACAAAATCTAAATCACAAGTGATCAATTCCAATGAGATCCGATATTCCGTCAATTCCAATGAGATACATCCGTTCATCTCTCCGATTGGTATATTTCTATGCCGATATGTCTTGTCGTGTGGGAATTTAATTTCTTATAAATTAGATGTATCTGTAATTAGAAAACTATGAAATAAGTGTCGTTTGAATTACATATTGTGAAATTTCAGTATCAGCATATAGCAGGGCTATGCAGAATTATGAATGGGTATGCAAGATGATATTTCAGATCTTATGAGAAAAACAAAAACCTAATATATTTAGATCTAATAGCAATTATAGATAATGCGAACACACAAGGGTATAACAACCGGAAGCATAAAAGTATTTACTATATAGTGGAAATAATTATCATTTATATAACATATTATTACCATTTATATTCTGAAAATATTATAAGAAGTGTCACTCAACTATCTTTCTTACAAGATCCTGTTAAAATGTCCCAGTTTGACAAGAGTTTTAGGAGGGTATATAATCTTAAAATTTACTCTTATTTAAGTTGTATAAGGATGATGAAGGTGCAGCATTCTTGACGCCATTAGTAAGACAATGGCACTGAACAAACATTACGTATTCACCAAACAGAAGGAAATGGAAAATGTATTATATTTATTTTAATGGGTAGATTCCACGTTCTGTGGAATGGGTATGTTCCATTTTGTACACTGTAATTTTCCTAAACAAATGTTGACAAATACGCACCTACTAGTTGGTAACGCGGGTTTCTGTAATAACCATCGTAATTCCAATCGAGATAATATAAGTGTAATATATTAAGTTCCTTATATTTGAATTATAAAACACAATTTTTGGCTATTAAAATGGGTCGGTTTCTGAACTAAAAACTGTTAACTATACGATGTGAAGGTATTAGACAGCTATAAAACAAAATTTTATGAAAAACGCGCTCCAAATTTTGAACTTACATTTCGCCTTAAGAATTCTTATTTTTCCCCTAGCATATTTCCCCTTGTCGCTCATATTTAAATTTTGTAGTCCACTAGAGCATCGTGACAATTTGCAGTAACAAGCCTTATCTAGCCAATTTTAATGTGGAATGATAACATACTACCTTCCGTATTTATGAAAGGGTAATAAGTCACCGTAAAATGGGTCTTCTGACGATTTAATTCCAACCTAATGGCCACGCTGCGACAACTCGAAAGATAATTGCAAAGATGCATCAAATAAAAATGTAAGGAAACTTTCATGAATTTCTTATTTCACCCTCTAACCTTATCCAGAGATTCAGTAACTCTACTACTTGCTTAATTTTGTTAGTATAAGACAAACTGTAAAAACGGATGATTCCGCTATTTTCTTAATACAATTGATAACATTAATGTCAGAGTATTACTTAGTATCTTCCAGAAAATTTTAAGTATGATTGTTCAGAAGAATTGGCTAACAGTTCTGTTAAATATAATTTTTGAACGCCTCTTCTTTGGTGTTGGATAAGAATATGTAAAACTATAATTTTTGAATTTTCACAAAAAGACATATTGTTGTGAACCTATTTTAAAACAATATATATATATATATATATATATATATATATATATATATATATATATATATATACCTATATCTAATTTTAATGCTATACAGTTTATCATTAGTACATAAAATGTCCTCAACAATTTATATATTTTATTTTGGCACATTCATATCTTCAACTTTATAATTTTAATAAAAATAAATAATACAACGAAGTTGTAATTTGTAAAGGCTAATTTTTTATTCGAATAGAATAACAGTTCAGTATTGTCGCCATCAAAATAACTTCCTTGACAAGTAATACAGCGCTGGAGACGGTTCTTCCATTCCTCATAGCAGTGATGGTACTCATATGATACTGTAATAACCTTCAGCTGATCGGTTACAGCCGTTTGAATGTGCATTGGAGCGTTTGAATGGAGCTTGAAGTGTGCCATTCATGCTTTGGTGTTTGGTTTACGAGTCGTACTCAAACACCCAAGTCTCATCGCCAGTTCCATAAAATAGGGAACATTATCAATCGGTTCCAAAAAGTCGACACCTTTCTCTCCCCATGTCCTTTTGTTCCTGGTTTTTTGGAGCCAATTTTGCGCAGATTTTTTCATCCCCAATTCGTTTCAAATTAAACTCTTCCCCGATCATTCTTGTCGTCAACCGACGATCTGAACGCACGAGATCCCGTATTCTATCGACATTTTCATCGGTTCTTGAAGCCTTCCGCTGCGTGGTTCATCTTCAATCGACTCTCTTCCTTTTGAGAATGCCTTAAACCACCGAAAAACCTGGACTCTTGAAAAAACACTGTCTCTGTAGGCGTGTTGAAGTTTTGCAAAAGTATCCGCTGCACTGTATCCAAGTCTGAAGACAAACCTGATAGCACACCGTTGCTCAAAATTAATGTCACTCATTTTTAAAACGCACTAGAAAAAAACAGTTTACGAAAACGGTCACAAAGAACAAACAAATGCATTATGCAGAAGGTGCATTACATGTTGACCTACCACCCTTCCAAGCCCCGTCTCCGCAGTGTTGTTAGATCGGGCGCTACGTTGTCAGTCTCATTACTTAATTTACACACCTCGTATATGTGAATATAAAAACCAGCTCACTCAAACTTATTACTTTCCTGTTTAAGAAATTATTAAAGGGACTCATAGTTTTTATTTACCAAATGCAAAACTAGTTATAACAAACTATTACTTAACTTAGGAATCATCCTGTATATGAAGAAATGATTAAAGGGACTCATGTTTTTATTATACCAAATGCAAAACTAGTTAACCTGCGCAAAGCTTATGAAATTTAAACTTACTGCTCCAGATTCATAAATAAATACAATTAGAGAATTACTCGATCTGTTCATTAATTTCCGAATTATTTCTTGCCAGAAATTCGAACGCAATTTCACCCCGATTTCCCGATTTTATACGACAAGGGCCCTTATCTTTCCACGATACAAATAACGGGCCGTTTTCGTGCCGGGTACTCCTCGTCGGGACTTCTCAAATTTCCAAAGGCAATTTTTAACAAAAGACCTGTGCAGGACCTTTGTCTCCCTTCCAGTCGCATTCGGTGCGCACCTTGTAAATTCCGCCGCTGCAATTAATTGTTTTGTGAGGCACTTCCCGGCAGTGCAAAAATCCCCGTTGTGCATTGTTCAATCCGCAACAGTCGACGTATGAATCCAACGGGCATCCCTCGTTCCCTATCGAAGCTTCAGGTCAATAGAACTTCAGTCGAACCAGTTTAATTTCAGTAATAAACTGAAATTACTTTAAATGCACGCAAAACGATGCCGAGGAATTAAATTGAAACAATAATATTTTTGGTTATTGAAACAGCAGTTTGTAAATTCTATTGAGTCGTATTCTAAAGTATCGAGCCATAAAAAAACTGTTCAAAGTTGGCCGAGTAAAAAAGACGTATTTCTATTCTATCTTAAATTTATAACCTTATTTATGTAATTCATTTCATTAATCGTCGTCAAAGCTGTCACCTTATATGACGCCATTATTTATTTTACAATTGTGACAGTCACTTCTGAAAAGTTTGACATAAAGTAAATGCTTCAACATGACCTCTATTTATATCTCTCTCGTTCATAGCCAGATTTGATGACGTTTTTTTTTTTGGATGTCTATAATTTACTACGTACCTACATTGTGGCTACAATGGCTTATGGTTTGTCGAAATGGGATAACCGTGCCATACTGATTGTATTTCGAATTTGACATGTGAAACAAAAAGTTGACAAAAACCCTCTTTCTGATAAAACCATCGAGAAAAGTTATTAAGAGAAAACGTTCGTCTTGAGATTCTACACGTATGACAATTTGTAAATAATTTCCAGAATTTTTACTCTTTCAATTTTCCAAAAATATTTTGTCATGAAAAGGTGCCACAAAAGCTTCTTTAATAAACTTCAAAAATCAGGAAATTATTAATGTAAGTAGATAGTAGTGAAAATGAGTTTTTCTTGTCTTCAGTATTTAAAATTAAAAATATACTTATAAAACTTATAACACATAAAACTCACTGGAATATATCAAATAGTTAACCCGTTTACTTTATCATCTTCGTAATAATTTTAAAACAAGACTAATTGTTTTTAAGCACCTAAAACTACTGGTTTTATGACTTACGAGATACAAAATTTATGAGTTCAATTCTACCAGGAAGAAATAAAAATAAGTGATTAGAGAAAACGGCAAAACAATACACAAGATGTATACATAGTTACAAAAAATTATTACAAAATATTTTTAATGAAGCCACTCCAAAAGTCCAATCATTTATTTAAATAAACGTATTATCAGTAAAGACAGGATCATTTTTGTGCATTGCAATTTCAAAACATTTTTTTTGCACATAAAAACAGGTGTAAAGTTTATCACCCTTGGCGGATATCTTGCTTTCGAGTTCTTTTCGGCTGGACTATTCCTGTACATGACTTAGTGCTAACGTGAATAATACCGACAACATGTTTGACCCGCTATAGGAGTCGGAACACCTGCTGTTTTTAGAAGCAGGTCCGGCTCGGAATCGTTTCCGAAATACGTATTATTTCATAGAACCTCGAAATATGCAGAGCATTTTTAAACAGATTAACAGAGCATGTATTGTGTGTCGAATTGCGCGGTGAATAAATTTTGAGCGAATTAATCTATTAGAGCCAACGCTTATATCAATTAATGAAAATACTCTACATATCTACCAATTTATAGATCATAAACCTCCTAGGAGTACATCATACATATAAATATTCTAGTTATCCTAATTATACATGTACATCATCAAGTATTTCTACGTGTTTCTATTTCTATAATTCTAATTAAAAATGTTTTAGACATCTTTGCATTATTCTTTTAGCACGTTTTACTGAGCAAAGCGACGGTAACTTTTTGTTTTCCCTATTTACTATTAAGATGATTGAAATATTAGATAAAATTAAGGTGTATTTTAAGGCCAAACAGACCCACAACTATCTTGCAATGTAATGCAAACTAATGATAGGATTCGATTGCTTTGTCCATTCAGTAACATTTTAGTTCCCTCATAAGGGCGAATGTGGTTCCATTCTAATATACTTTCAGGAGTTCACGTTGAAGTGATGTTGGTCTAAATCTTTCAAAAAATAATCTGAATACGATGTAAAATCGACTACTGAACTCCTCAGTACGTGCACCCAACTCTCTCTAAACTTCTCGTGATTGATTTATTTCTTTTTACTATGCTAAGTATACTTTATTTTTGCGTTTTAGTTAATCTTTGGAAATGTTTGTCTAACTTCCTAAATAACCTATAATTGTCAAAACACGGAAAGGAAAATTCTTTAAAAAAAGGAAGATTAAAACTGTTTTTCAGTTTTAATCTTCTCCTGAAGATGCCAACTTGGTTGGCGAAACGCGCGTCGAGAAAAGTGTAGTAGTTCGGTGTTTCGTGGAAGACGTCCAGTTTTTTGTTTCTACGCCGAAGGTTTCAGTACCCACTCCAGGATCAAAATTCTTTTAGTTAGGAATAATTTTAAAAGTTACATAGATTACAGACGAAATCCGCTTTAGCGAGGAAGGCCCACGAAACTATTTAGGTTTTGTGAAAAACTGTCACGTGTAAAATATCGTCTTTTGCAATTCGCACTTACGAGGACTTTCAAGTACCTCATGAAAGTACATTACTATTTTAAAACTGTGATACTGTGATACTATGATAAAACTGTGAAAAGGTATATGCCTTAACCGGGACTAAAAGTACCTGATCAGTACTCGTGGCCTAGTATCTATCTCCTCTGCACAACACTGATTGATTTCCTAAGACTACCCTGTACTCTTAGTTCTGTACAACGCTGATTGATTCCCTAAGCCCACCCTGTACTGTTAGTTCTGCACAAAACTGTTCATGTCTCTAATTATCAGTTTATACCAGCGCCTTCGCCATAATTACAATAAATACTATATAAACCATTAAATGGAATTTTTCAAGGCCAATTTCCATACCTAAGGCCAGAGTTACCAACTGTTTATGAATATTGAATCTTTTCAAGAATTTAATAAAGTTAATATTTTGTTATTTAATACTAGTATATTTTGTTATCTCAGTTATACATTTGTTTTTATGATTTATGAATTGAAGCAGTACCTACATATATCAACAAATTCATTACAGGCAAATGCTGTTGCATAATGGTTTGAAAGTTTATGGAAATGGAATCACAATTCCTAGAATATATTTTGGAATTAAGTTCAATATTGTGACAGTGAACAAATTCCCTATGGTAGACAAAAATTATAGTTTTAAAACTTTTAGAACTGTTTGACATTTCCCTGATTTTGATCAAAGTATTGAAATTCACTCACTTCAAAGTTTTTCAGATTTTCTGAAACTGTGAGAACCCTGTTAATTTTAATTTAATCTTTGGAAAAAGAATTGACTGGTGAAATCGCTACTGTACCAAGTGTAACATTAGACAAGTTATAATTGCCACAATTTTTGGAAACTTTAAATGGAACATCCTGTATGTTCTTAACAATTTTTGTCAAACCTTTTTCTAATTTCAATAATAAACTTGCGATAATTTGTCAAATTATGAAAAGTTTTTTATTTATTTGTAAAGGAAAATATGTTGCTATCTGCTAAAGGAAACATGTCAAACAAATCCGAAAATACAGTAATATACAGGGTGTTTTATTTATAAAACAAAACTTGGGTTCAGTTTTATGGTTTCTGACGTTCAGTTGTTTTATCTTATATCATATTATAAAAATAATGCAAAAAAATGTTTGTTTGAAAAATTGTTTTCTTATGTCAATAATTAAATTGCAATAACTTGTCAAATTATGGAAACTTACCATGTACATAATTCGCCTTTCTAACCTACTTCATAATTCACGGCGATTGTGGAGGAGAAGCCACTTCTTGTGTGTACTTTAAACAATTAGATTCACCAACTGTTGACATGTTTATGTTCTCTTCCCAGCTTTAAACCGGAATTCGGGGAAATTAGCATAGGTTAAATGTATGCGGTGAGCGTGAAAAGGAAAATCCCCAGCTTAATGTACCAAACGCGTCTCGTTGTGTTGGAATGTAGCGAGTTATTTAAGGCGAAATTTTATACGGTAAAATAAAAGAAAGTACCTAAAATACATAACATAATAGACGTACATACTAAAGAACTGTTTAAATTGCCACAAAAATCAAACTATCTACAGTTATGCATATCGTACAAAGTGAGCTAGCAGACGTTCCCGAAAGTACACTCTAACGGTCAAACCGTTAAGTTCGATGTAGCGCTAGTTATTTTTGGCCCAAAATTTGTGTGGAGGTAACTTTTCGAAAGAAAATACGATTTCCAAAATTTTGGACCCCTAGGGTCAAAAGGTGAAGTTTGGTGAGGGTCCAAAGTTTGGTATATCTCTTGAAAACTTTAACTTTGATGAGTTGTCTAGTTTTTGCAAATGTTAGAAAACAAAAATTATTGGTTGTATATGATAACACTTGCCGAGTAGAATACACCTATATTTTTTCACATTTTTTTGGGTTTTTTTTATCCATCATTAGGGGCAAAAAATTGTCAAATTAAAAATTCGGTCAATACGACACTTGTTTTTGTTTTTTGTTTTCTTAAAAAAAAGTTCTGTAAGTAAGTTCAAAACCTGAATACCGCGGAAACAAAATATTAGAAATAATTATTTACAATTTTTACTTATAAATTTATGAAGAAAATTATTACATTTTTTTTAAATGGAAAAAAGGTTTAAAACTATAACTCTGATTTCGTTGTCAACTAAATAAAATCAGCCATTGTAAATTACGCAAATCTTACATCGAAAATGAATTATAAAATTTTAAAAGCCTCTAAAAATAGTTTTTTTTTATATTATCGTAATTTAAAAAAAAATCTCCTTGAACTTACTTCAGGCCCATTATCGGACTAGGAGGGATCGGTAGCAAAATGAACTTTTTTTTTTAAGAAAACAAAAGAAAACAAAAAAAAGTGTCGTATTGACCGATTTTTTAATTTTAAAATTTTTTGCTCCTAATGATGGGTATAAAAAAAACCCAAAAAAATGTGAAAAAAAATATAGGTGTATTCTACTCGGCAAGTGTTAACACATACAACCAATAATTTTTGTTTTCTAACATTTGCAAAAAGTAGACAACTTATGAAAGTTAAAGTTCTCAAGAGACATACCAAACTTTGGACCTTCACCAAACTTCACCTTTTGACTCCCTTGTGATTTCCCGCTCATCATACGCCCTTTAGAGGTCCGGATCCATTTTCAGAAGTTTCAGATCCGGATTTTGATCTTAATAAACATTTAATGGTAGCAATTTTTGACTGCCAGCGTATTGGGCTAAAACTGAAGTCATGTCAGTTTCAACTGGCAAAAATATGTAGAAATAGATCGGTCTAGCCCATGGCGTAAAAACTCTTTTTTTTTGTGGGGTGTTTAATTTTTCTAGGTCAGATTGATTTTTTTCACGAGTTGAACTTTTACATTATCTGAATTAGTTTATGATTTTCCATGGATAGTCTCAGGACAAACTGGATCATATTCAACCAGTGAATATTGAAAAATTGTTTTCTTGATATTTCAGAAGAATGGGGATTGCAATGTAATTTGGTTACTAATTTTTAAATAGTGCATGTTCGGTTCTATTCAACAACATAGTACAACATTTTATATACATATATGTATATATAGTTATCACAGTTTAGATGCAAATCAAAAAGTTCGTCCACGCGAAACTCATGTACAAAGATGGAATATTAAAAAGCTCATGCCCAAAAATTTTTAGGTAATTGGTCCATTTTACGGATTATATCAAGACACTGCTTTCGTTGTTTTATGGCCTTTAAAATTCGCCATAAAAACTACACGATTCCATATTAACTGGCTCTAAGTCATATTTCGAGCGCATTAAGAATTAAATAACGAACCAATTTTCATTTAAACTTAATTGTTTACAGTTCTCAGGGTACACGCTTGCCTCTCCGAGAGGCGTTTAGAAATGTTTAAATAGCTCTATAAAAAGACGAGCCCCCGACACCAATATCCGCCATAAAGAGGTACGTAGTGGTGTCATAAAAGGGCCCTTTCGTCTCGACTAACTTTTGAAAGTCTCAGCTCGGAGTCTCTAAAGAACTCTTCACGGGAGATGCGGAAAAGTGGTCTGGCTGAAATTGGCCTGATTTTTTACGTTCCTTTAGGCATCTTTAAAATACACAGCAATACAAAATAATTTAAGCTATACGAATGTTTAACGTTTTTAATTACACACTGAGTAAAATATGAAATAAATCAACGACAAAAATACAAACAACTATTATTGTATAACATCGACTTCTTTTCTGGAAACCCAATTTTTTTTTTTAATTCACCCCACCCCAAACCCCCCAAAAAAAAAAAAAAATTTTTTTTTTTTTATTTTTTTAACCCCCAAACCAAAAAAATTTCTTTTTTTTTTATATTATATAAAATATATAATATTTTTTATTTTTTTTCTCCCCCCCCCCCCCCTGCTCCCCCCCCTCCCCCCTCCCCCCCCTCCTCCTTTTTTTTTTTTTTTTTTTTTTTCCCCTTTTTTTTTTTTTTTTTTTTTTTTTTTTTTTTTTCCCCCCCTTTCCCTACTTTCCCCTTTCTCCTCCTCTTCCTTCCCCCCCCTCCCATTCCCAATTTAAAGATATAAAAAATATATATTTTTTTTTTTTTTTTTATATTTTTTTTTTTTTTTGTTATAGAGAAAAAAAAAAAAAAAAAAAAAAGAAAAAAAAAAAAAAAAAAAAGATATCCCCCCCCCCCCCCCCCCCCACCCCCCCCCTCCCCCCCCCCCCCACATAGTGGGGGGGGGGGGGGGCGGCGGGGGTCCACACCAACCCCCGACCCCCCCCCCCCCCCCCCCCCCTTGGCCATTTATTTTTTTAAATACCAAAAATAAAAAAAAAAAAAAAAACAAAAAAAACCCCCACACGTTTCTTAACATTTTAAAGTGTAGGTTTTTTTCTTCCTCTATGTTAGGTCCTATTCTAATACCAGTTGGTGGTGGGGATTTTAAATTTCAAGGTTGGTTTTAAATATTGGTGATATATTTATACTAATATTGAGGGCTTAAATATATTAAAATAATGAGTGGCAACATGTGAAAAAAATTTGATATAGGTATCTTACCGTTATTTATAGAGTAAATCAACTCGCCTGTCCTTATTGTTCACAAAAATGTTAATCGCCTTTTCATTAAAGTCCCGGATTTGTTTCACAACATTTAATACAATTAATTATTTGGTTTAAAATATGTCTGGTTTTATCCACATTTTCATTGTGACGTCTTATATTTTCACGATAAGCACTATCAAGCTGTTGCCTTATGTCTACCTTTCCCAACCCACTAAAATCTAAGATGTTATGTATATGTTTTTCATTGTAGCTAGCATGTTTCTTAGCTCGTTCATTTAAATGTTTTAAATCACTCACCCCTTCTTGAGTCCATGCACTTTGGTTGCCACCCATCACTAAACAAATAATACAAAACAGTTTGTTTCTTTTAGGACACCCACATAACCACTTAAATCTGTCGTAGACACTACTATTCAAATTTCGTGAATAATTTCGCGATTTTCCTTTCGACTGTATTGGAACTTACCTAATCGGGTATCGGCCTTCCTAACCGTTTAATTTCCGTTCGGATCTCGTATGTAATATTTTATTAGTCAATAAAAAAGCCCACCGAATACATTTTGAAACGTTTCACAATCAAATACAGTAAAAACACACTTCTCAGCGAAGAAAATAAACAATCACTAAAAAAGGTCACTCAACAAGTGTAACCCATTCAGCTGATTTTCGAACTATTTACCGACGTCTGTCTACTGCAATCGCTTTCAAATTTTAGCAGTCACCGAAAAAGCCCGATTAAAAACGAGGGCTGGCAAACTGAGTGCCCTCGCCCACGCTCGCGAAATGCGAGGATTTCAGACTACGGTGGCTCGCTATTCGATCGATAGTCTGTCATATATATGTGATAAAAATCATTATTTGTGGTATAAAAGGAATAATAATTAGAATATTAATATTTTGTCGTATACAATTAATCGATATTATTGTAACAGTAATGTATAGTAAATTAACACAAAATAAATATTTTCTATTCAAATTTGGGCTGGGCACGTGCCCCTGTGCCCTTTATCACCAGCCGCCACTGGTGTTAGACGTAAAATTTCCTCAATAAGAACCTAAAATTTTCAAGTAACTTCGATAATTACGATATCCTGAGAACTTGCGGTAAACAAAGAGGGTTTTAAGGTGACAGAAACTCCCACATTTTCAAGCAGTTGGTGACCAGACCAGACGAAATTCCGCGCCGTGTAGATGTCCGAACTTTACTTGTTAGGTCTTGTAATTAGGTTAGCGGTCCACTAATCTACTCTAAGCCCTACGCAAACATCAACACAATAAGGCTAATTTAAATCCTCTTCTCTCTCTCTCCCTCTCTCTTGGCTTATCTTTACAAAAATGCCAGTATATCCAGCTTAATGAGTTTAAAACACACTTTGGAACGGGAATAGCCGGGACAGATGTTTAACATTGCGTATAATTGGCGTCTCAACTTCTTGCAGGGAATTAACGGCAACAATAATTTATGCGATTTTTTATAATTACTGGTAATAACAATAACGACGGCATTTTTTATAATCACCGTCTGATTTCGGATATCATCGTATTTTCTTTAAAAATGAAAAATATCGCCGTAAATTCTAAAAAGTTATTTTTTTCAGACATTATACCTATAACACTGGTCTACACACATTTTGGTGCCTAAGAGTTTAGACCTGATTTTAAGAATGTCTTGTGTGCTGATACAAAAAAACCTACAACCTACAAAACAACCTACACTACAAAAGATTTCCACGCAAGTCGTTCTATAGAGACATCCAAAAAAAACGTCATCAAAGTTGGCCGAGAAAAAAAGACGTATTTCTATTCTTAATCGAATTTATAACATTATTTACTTGTCAAGACTGTCACATCATATGACAGCCATTGTTTATTTTACAAAATATGACAGTCACTTGTCAAAAGTTTGACATAACCGAAAAGCCTAGACATGACCGCTATTTCCATCTCTCTCGTTCATAGCCAGAGTTGATGACGTTTTTTTTGGATGTCTATATTTTAGTCATAGAAGCTTCAAAATATGTAGAGCTTTTAATTAATTGACATATTTGAAGCCCATAAAAAAAATCCTGCTTTTAATTTCTTAGTCCTCGATCCAGGAAATTTCTGAGAAACGAATTTAAAACATTGACCATTTCTATTAAGAGCTTTAACAAGTTACTTCATGAGCCCTAACTTGTATCTGAATATGTTTCATCATATTTTTACAGAATGTTGTTGGTTTTAGGTTTAAGATTGACTATTGCCATACATTTTGTAAAATGTCATTTTGGTAAAATAAAGAAATTATTTTTATTATTATTATTATTATTCAGTTATTATGACCTCAACACAAGCCAAAGAAAAACTGGAAAAGAAGGAAGAATATAAGAAAATAAAGAACACGTCCAAGAAAAAAGTTAAACGGTGTCTCGGCCAAGAAAAAAATATGTGTGACGAAGATTTAATATGTCAAGATTTTGTAAAAAACAATAAATTTTAGTGGAGGTGTCGCTGCCACGGGCGTCTGACTCATACTGATTGTAAGGACATTTAAAAAGCTGATAATTATATTTGTAACAAATGCTAGAATACTGTTTTCATCTCCCTTTGTACTTTTTTTTAATACAAAAATATTTTATACATTGGTTTTTAATAAATATTTTGTAGAAACGCCTGGTCGACATTAGCCGACCACTGAGTCGATTTTTGCCGCCTGGTCGATATTGTCCGCCAAAATATGTTTTTGATTTTTTTCTTCTAACAAAAGAAACATTAAAGAAATTACACATCCGTTAGCTAATTTATTTAAGTAAGTCTTTTTTCCATAATCCTGCAAAAGAGTCACTTCATAAATGTAAATGGAAAGTCACTAGAAATGTTTTTGCTTAAGTGGCCGATATTTGCCTCCTCTCCCTTACGGTCGGAGTTGGAAGAGAGGTTCACTACAACAACTTTGCCAATGAATTTGCCATATGGCATCATAAAAAAAAACTGGACGTCTTCCACGAAACACCGAACTACTACACTTTTCTCGACGCGTTTCACCAACCAAGTTGGCATCTTCAGGAGAAGATTAAAACTAAATTCTAGCCTACACACTTGCACTATTTATACCAAATTTGTTGGCACGGTTCACTGAACCGTAACTGTCTTTGTTTATCAGAGCAAACAGTGGACTGGCGGGTATCGGACCATTGTCCTTATTCATACTTATTCAAGGACAATGGATTCAATTCAAGGTTAAAGTAGGGGATCACTTTTTGGGAGCTGGGGTCATATTGACCCCGTGTGACCATAATGCGATTCTACTGAAGTGTGGCCAATTAGGGTTAAAAAAGTAAAACAATCAACTCTTTCAGGTAAACAATGCTTACAAGCTTCGAATATTACTACCTTTTTCTAGGTATATTCTAGGCAGAGTGTTGCAAGCGAGGGCAGGCTGTGGTCGCGTTTATTAGAACGAAATGAATCTTGAGGGGCCATTATGACCCGACCGATCTCATTCCATGGTCAGTACGTTGCACTATTTACGTTGCGCACTCTTTCTGTATTCGTGTATTTGTACCATCAAGCTTGCATTACACAGGCCCACAAAAAAAGTGCCTGGTTCTGGGATGGAGACTAACTTTTTCTTATATATTTTGTGCCGCTGAATCCGAATTCATCATAAAAAATAGGGGTGCTGCAGCTAATTTTGAAGATAACCTCAAGAAACTGTCGAAAACGACGTGTTTGGGTTGTGAAAGCTTGAGAAGAACAAAAAAAATATTTGCTTCACATCAAAAACACTTTGTTTGTACGTATTTTGGCCTGCTGAATCCGAATTTGCTATGAAAAAAGAGGTTTGACCAACGGATTTTGGAGATAACCTCAAAAAACTGCTGAAAACGACGTTTTTTGTAATATAAGCTTGAAAGAAATGGGAATATGATTCGCGTCACATAAAAAATACCGTATTCCTATCCGTATATTTTTTGACAAAATACATAAGAAAAAGTTAGTATCCATCCCAGAACCAGACACTTTTTTTTGTGAGCCTGTGTTATTATTCTAGACTATTCTTAGCGTAAACAAAATCCAGATGACTGATTTCATTACTTTGTTGTGCTGCAGAACTCATTAAACGAATTCTTACGCGACTTGTGTAAAAGAAAAACACAATCCGACGACATATGCACCCAATTTATGCCCCGGTTGAATTTCGCCGGAGCCGAAGGCGTTTCTCCGCTCTCGTCGGAATCACGTATATCAAATAAATATGATTGAAATAAAATGGTAATAAGGTGTCATTTCCACTTCGCGTGACGTTCGTCTTATTTTTAGGCGTCCTCCCTTACTCCGGATCGTACCCGTAAGTAGGTAGCAATTTATACAGAAGCGCACGTAAAAGTATTAAAAAAAATACCCGCAACGATCTTCGCGTGACGTGAAGATGGTTTGTCGCTTCTTTTACGATACAGTGCTTCTGCGATGACTTCAACTCGAAACGCGTATATTTTATGCGTTTAACGGTTTTCCCTGAATCCGACGGTAAATAAAAAAAATTTCGTTTTATGTAAGCGATCCATCTACAGGGTGTTTAAAAAAGACGCGGCAATATTTAAGGGGTGATTGCCATTCATTGTCATTCTATAAAAAAAGTTCTTATAAACATAGGTCCGCAAACGCCTCGTTACCGGTCTACTAGATGTTGAAGTTTAATTTTACGAACAGTAAAAATTAGATTTCTCCAAAATCGTTTGAGATGTTATAATGAAATTTTATGCGTGTCAATAACTATGGGAGACGTATACTTTGCAATACAAAATGATTTTTTTTAGTCTTACCAGTGGCGCGCGTATCGGCATGTCACTGGTTATTTTTAAAGGAAAAAATAGGACGCCGCTGATTTTTCTGAAAATAAAAATCCCCTGTTCAATATATCTCCTCTTCATATTTTTCAATTCCCTGTTCAAATATGAAGAAAAAAGCTTTCTTCAGATTTTATTGTACGACGCACCGTTTTTGAGTAAAGAAATAAAAACCATTTTAGTACGCGCTTAAATTCGATGCTGTTTTAATTTAGAAATTCAAATTATTGTTTGTTGTTTGTAGAAATACTAAGGGGCTGATTAGAAATTTAAAATTTTTAAGTCAGGAGGGCCCCTTTACCCCACCCCTCCCCCAAAAAAAAAAACACCCCCCCCCCTTTTTTTTTTTTTTTTTTTAATCCCCCCCCCCCCCCCCCCCCCCCCCCCCCCCCCCCTCCCCCCCTTTTTTTTTTTTTTTTTTTTTTTTTTTTTCGCGCCCCCCCCCCCCCCCCCCCCCCCCCCCCCCCCCCCCCCCCCCCCCCCCCCCCCCCCCCCCCCCCCCCTTTTTTTTTTTTTTTTTTTCTCCGCCCCCCCCCCCCCCCCAAACAAATCCCCCCCCCCCCCCCCCCCCTCCTCCCCCCCCCCCCCCCCCCTCCCCCCCCCTTTTTCCCCCCCCCTTTTTTTTTTTTTTTTTTCCCCCCCTTTTTTTCTTTTTTTTTTTCCCCCCCCCTCCTCTCCCCCCCCCCCCCCCCCCCTCTTCTTTTTTTTTTTTTTCCCCTCCCCCCCCCCCCCCCCCCCCCCTCCCCTCCCCCGCCCCCGCCTCCCCCCCCTCCACACCCCCCCCCCCCCCCCCCCTCTTTTTTTCTCCCCCCCCCCTTTTTTTTTTTTTTTTTCTGCCCCCCCCCCCCCCCCCCCCCCCTCTTCTTTTTTCCTTTCCTCCCTCCCCCCCCCCCCCCCCCCCCCCCCCCCCCCCCCCCCCCCTTTTCCTTTTTTTTCTCCCCCCCCTTTTTTCTTTTTTTGTGTGTGTTTTCCCCCCTCTCCCTTTTCCCTTTCCCCTTCCCTTTTGTGTTTGGGGGGGCCCCCCCCCCCCTTCTTTTTCCCCCCCCCCCCCCCCCCCCCTTTTTTTTTTTTTTTTTTTTTCTTTTTTTTTTTTTTTTTTTTTTTTTTTTCCCTTTTTTCCCCCCCCCCTTCCCCCCCCCCCCCCCCCCCCCCCCCCCCCCCTCCCCCCCCCCCCCCCTCCTCTCCTTTTTTTTTCCCCCCCCTTTTTCCCCCCCCCCCCCCCCTTTTTTTTCTTTTTTTCGTTTTTTTTTTCCCCCCCCCCCAAACCCCCCCCCCCCCCCCCCCCCCCCCCCCCCCCCCCCCTTCCTTTCTTTTGCTTTTTTTGTCCTTTTTTTTGGTTTTTTTTTTTGCCTTGTTTTCCCCCCCCCCCCCCCCCCCCCTCTTGGCTTTTGTTCTTATTGTTTTTTTAAATTTTTTTTTTTTTTTTTTTTTTTTTTTTTTTTTTTTTTTTCCTCCTCTCCCCCTCTCTTCCCCTTTTTTTTTTTTTTTTTTTTTTTTTTTTTTTTTTCCCCCCCCCCCCCCCCCCCCCCCCTCCCCCCCCCCCCCCCCCCCCCTTCCCTTTTTTTTTTTCCCCCCCTCCCCCCCCCCCCCCCCCCCCCCCCCCCCCCCCCCCCTGGGGTCTTTCTCCTCCCCCCCCCTCCCCCCCCCCCTCCTCTCCCCCTTTTTTTTTTTTTTTTTTTTGTTTTTTTTTTTTTTTTCCTCTTTTTTTTTTTTTTTTTTTTTTTTTTTTTTTTTTTTTTTTTTTTTTTTTTTTTTTTTTTCCTCCCCCCCCCTCCCCCTCCCCCCCCCCCCCCCCTCCCTCCCCCCCCCCCGCCCCCCCCCCCCCCCCCCCCCCCCCCCCCCCCCCCCCCCCCCCTTTTTTTTTTGTCCCCCTTCTTCCCCCGCCCGGCGCCCCGCCCCCCCCCCCCCTCCCTGGCCCCCCCTCCCGCCCCCCCCCCCCGCCCCCCCCCCCCCCGCCCCCCCCCTCCCCCCCCTTTTCCCCTTTTTTTTTTTCCTTTTTCCTTCTTTTTTTTTTTTTTTTTTTTTTTTCTCTTTTTCTCCCCTCTTCTCCCCCTTTTTTTTTTTTTTTTTTTTTTTTTTTTTTTTTTTTTTTTTTTTTTTTTTTTTTTTTTCTGCTCGGCCCCCCCCCCCCCCCCCCCCCCCCCCCCCCCCCCCCCCCCCCCCCCCCCCCCCCCCCCCCCCCCCCCCCGCCCCCCCCCCCCCCCCCCCCCCCCTCCCCCCCCTTTTTTGGGTTTTTTTTTGCTTTTTTTTTCCTTTTTTTTCTTTTTTTACAATGCGCGGGGTCCGTAGAGCTGAACCCGTCCGCTAATTTTTTAAATTAACAATTTGTTAAAAAAAAACGTATTTTTTTCACATTTTCGGTTATATCCGTTCCTTGGCATATTTTATATATGTATTTAAAAAGTTGTAGCCTATTGAATTTGTAAAATTTTAAGCCCAACCCGAAATCTCCAAGTGCTATTGTTAACTTGCAAATGACTGCTGAAGTTGAAAAAGTGCTTTTTTTCACTTTTTTTTATTACAAAAGTAGGGCGACTATGATCATAAAATTTCTTGGAGGGGACAGCTATTTGTAGTATGAGGTTACAAAAAAAAAATTCTGCTCGATCCGTTACTTACTTTTCGAGTAATTAACGATCGAATTTTTTTGCAAGCCTTAATTAACAATGACGCCATTTCTTTGTTATTGTACGATATTGACCAGGTTGGGCTAGAAAAATCATAAATCTCCTCAAGTTTGCGAGACTGTGAGATTTTGAAAAATTTTAATTTGGGCCAGTTTTATAACGTTTTCTACGCGACTACCTTTTTTGACGCGACGTATATAGTGTGAAAAAAATAGTGAAAAAAAGAGCACTTTTTCAACTTCAGCAGTCATTTGCAAGTTAACAATAGCACTCGGAGACTTCGGGTTGGGCTTAAAATTTTGGAAATTCAATAGGTTACAACTTCTTAAATGCATGTGCTATCTAAAATATGCCAAGGAACGGAGATATAAGCAAAAATGTGAAAAAAAATACGTTTTTTTTCACAAATTGTTAATTTAAAAATTAGCGACAGAGCTTGCATCTTACGCAAGTATCGTAGGCGTATTGAAAATGCCAGACCCAACTGGTAGAAATTTCTAAAGTAAATTTAATAAAAATAAAACACAGTTTTGGTGTTACTTTGTTGTTGTTGTTTTGTTGTGTCTTGTCGTTTTAAACGTGTTATCTTGCATGTGATATTCTGTCAGGTTTGCGATTTCTTTGCCGTGCATATCCTAACAAAAATGTTTTCGATTAGTAAGTTGATCGTCATCATGTGCCTTTGCAATGGCCTGGCTGCTATGGAGTGTACCGATAATGTAGATGCAGTTGCGATGAATTTAGCCCGTCGTATTCTTGAAAACCATTTGTCGCAGGGATATGCTCTAAGAGACTATTTCCCAATTACGCAAACAGATACTATCTTGTAGCTGTGAGATCGGCGTTTAAGCAACATTTCCACCAGGAGTGAGATTTCACAAGTGTTGCTGTCTGATAGTCCTAATCGGCAGTTTATACAAATACAAATTTTGGTGAACTGTAGATACCAAAAAGTCCCGTTCGCAATAGACTCCTCACGGCATTGTCAATCCTCAACTTCGTTCATTGTGGCATTTGTAAGAGAAGCCGCCTCTAACAGCCAGTCTAGCTCTCAAGAAGTCAGATATTCAATGCCTTGTTGACCTGATACAATGTCTTGTCAATTGTTTTCCTTTCTTGTCAGCCATGTTTTCATGCAAAATCCGAAAACAAGTCAATGTTTAATTTAATTTGTTAGGAACTGCAGAAGTGGACCCGAACGATGCTAGTTGTTGAAAAGCTGTCTGTAAAATATAAGTGTGTGTGTATCTTGCTAAAAAGACAATTAATTGTAATTTTAACAATTGTAAACAATAATCCAACTACTTTAACAAAACTTTAATGGACCTTGTCAAAATTCAGCAAAGTATTAATAATAATAATAATTAGGTTTGGATTCTAAGAATCCATCGACTCAGCAACCTTGAATTCGAACGCGAGCCAGATGATTTCAAAATTGTTTACAAATATGTCTTAACATAAGAGGAATAGCTTCCGTTTCATTTTCAAAAACATTGCATTTTCGTTTCTTTAATGGCAACATTATTTCCTCCATAATTCCTCAAATGCAGGTTGCGTCAGCCTAAAACTATTTTTGTTACGCACTTTATAAATTTCATAGTCCATTATATTTATGCAGGGTATGCTACCAAAGCCTTTCATTCGATGTAAATTAATAAAATAACAAATCTGCTCGTCCTATTACAACGATCAGTAAATACCAAATGTTTATTATACATTCAACATCAGTTCATAAAATACGAAGGCAAATTGTCACTAAACGGAGTTTTTATTTACAACCATTCTCTGTAACTTAATACTCAATAAACCATATAACCCAAACATAAACAACATATATTGCTTATATAACAACAGCTAGGTCATCTCCATGAGCACGTGACCATGTCGAGGTCGCATACATTTTGCATGTCGCTCGCATTAATATTTTAAGAGACAGCTCCCATTAATACGCGCCCAGAAGTATTTTCAATACTAAAAATTACATAGGGAACCGTCAAAACTAGCCCCTATATGTTGCAAGAACACATAAAAGTCTCTGCCTACTGGACTGTAACCGTTTGGTGATTTGGCTGAAACATGAGTTTCATTAGGTTAATTTCACTTCGTACTTAAAATAGTAAGAACGGTAACGTACGTACTATTTGTTCTAGCTGTGAAAACAGATGATTTTAACATGATTATTTAGGTTGCATTCAAGTAATACCTATCGTAATTTTCGTTTGAGTGGTATTTTTTATTAATCAACTACTGACACGTTTTTATTGTGCTTTACGTCGTAAATTTTGGAAAGTCGCCCCACAGGGAAGTGAGAATTTTCCCCATTTGAGATCACTTTTGTTTGAGATTTTTTTATTTAAACGAGTTGCATTTCAGTGCTCAGAGACAAAAGTTGATCCTGAAGTGGGTACTGGAACCTTCGGCGTAGAAACAAAAAACTGGACGTTTTCCACGAAACACCGAACTACTACACTTTTCTCGACACGCCTTTCACCAACCAAGTTGGCATCTTCAGGAGAAGATTAAAACTAAATTCTAGCCTACACAATTGCACCATTTATACCAAATTTGTTGCCACGGTTCACTGACTCTGACTGTCCTTGTTTATCCAAAACAAAGGGGGGGCGGGGGGGGGGGGCCCCCCCCCCCCCCTTGCCCCCCAAAAAAAGGGGGGGGGGGCCCCCCCCCCCCCCCCCCCCCCCCCCCTTTGCCCCCCGGGGACAAAAACACCCCGCCCCGCCTCGCGCCCCCCCCCCCCCCCAAATGTTTCCCAGGGGGGGGGGGGGGGGCGGCCCTGGGTTTTTTTTTTTTCCCCCCCCCCCCCCCCCCCCCCCCCGTGGGGCGGGGGGGGGGGGGGGGGGTGGGGGGGTTCCCCGTTTCCTCTTTTTGCTTTCCTTTTTTTTTTTTTTTTTTTTTTTTTTCTTCCTGTTCCCCCCCCCCCTAGCGTAATTCGTAGAACTACAGTTACTTGCAAAAGTATTCGTACCCTGAATTGATGTGTAAAGAAATTAACAGCATTTTTATAGCTGTAAGGAAAATTTCATGTAATAAATATATATACAAACACACTATATCAGCAATGCATTCATCAAGTTTTAGCTTCATATTGCATTAAATACCTACATAAAAAAATATTTAATTTAAAGAATAGCAATATCTACGCAGCAAAAGTATTCGTACTTCGCATGAGCTCAGTGTCCCAGGTATAACGGTGAGACCCCAGTTGTTAAGACTTCAGTCACAGTTTTCAGTTATACATTCAGACCAGTGTAAACAACTGTATGTTATGTGAATCTGTTAAAATATGTCTAATTATAATGGGACGTAAATCAGAAACAACAGCACAGGAGAGACAAATGGCAGTACAGTGGCATTTAGAAGGAAAATCATATAAAGAAATTGGTGATTTGTTAATAAGAAGCAAAAGTACTATACAATATATTATAAAAAGATAGATAACGAAAATCAAATAGTTTCCAATATGCCTTGAAAGAGCCGTCCAAGACTATTAACTTCTCGAGAAGAGAAGGCAATAGTGCGTATAATAAAAAATGCCCTTCTACAAGTGCCCCAAAATTGGCGGCATTAGTAAATAATCGTTTTAAAAAGCAAGTAAGTGCAGATACCTGCCGCCGGGTTTTTAAAAAGGCACGGTCTGCATGGTAGAGTATCTAGGAAAAACCCCTTTATTAGTAAAGTAAATATCTAAAACGAATAAAATTTGCCAAAAAGTATTTTTGCAAGGATCACACCTTTTGGGAACGAGTTTTATTTACTGATGAGAATAAGTTCAACATTTTTCAGTCGGACGGCAGACGTTTAGTGTAGGTAAACGCTGAGTTTCAACCGAAAAATGTGTGCAACTTTTAAGCATGGTGGCGGTTCAATGATAGTGTGGGGAAGTATGAGTGCGAGTGGGACAGGGAATTTAGTTTATATTGATGGCATTATGACTAAATTTACGTACCTAAACCAATTAAAAACAAATTTGCCATTAAGTGTCGCAAAATTGAATCTAGGAAATAATTATTGGCTCCAACAAGACAACGATCCAAAACACACTGCTTACATAGTGAGGCAATGGATTGTATACAATACTCCCTCCCCATCAGTTAATTCACCCCCTCAAAGCCCTGATTTAAATGCAATTGAGCATTTATGGTCGGAAATGAAATGACAGTTACGAAATTATGAAATAAAAGATAAAAACACTCTTAAACAGGCAATTACAAATGTATGGCAAAATATGGACCCTGATATCACACAAAAATTGATATCAAGCATGCCTAAACGTTTGGCGGCTGTGATCGCAGCTAAAGGTGGACCAACCAAATACTAACTTGGCCAATTTCACCAAAAAATCCTAAAGTACGAATACTTTTGCTACCGGTGATTTTGCAATAGAGAATAATTTAGTTTTTATTTTCTGAACAGTAAGTGATATGAAGTTCAAGTTTAATTTATGTAATACTTACACATGTATGTCTATAATAGAAATATTATGATTAATTATATTCACACCCATTAAAAGAAAATTGTGGTTATTTACAATTCCCTGTAAAGTACGAATACTTTTGCGAGAAACTGTATGTGTATAACCCATATGATATGTTAATCGATAACATTTCAGGTATCCGCACAGCTCTCAAGCAAATAACTCTAAACTTCCAGACAGCAGCAATTTCCGGATACGTCTCGAAATTAAGCGATCTAGACTTTTTTGGCGAAAGCGATAGCAATCACTCGGATGCTCCCGGGGGGAACCCGCGTGCAATATAATGCACTTAAAGTTAGCGCTTCTTATACGACCGCCGCCTCATATACATGCCCACCTGTTCAATGCAGTCACTTCGGATGTAAATTCCGCGCAAGTGAATATTTTAGCAGCGCGGGGACTTCTTGCCACACTTTATTAGCTCGCTCACTCTAATAAGCATAACATTGTTAATAGTTGCGCAAATGTTGCAAACGGGCGGGTTAAGAGACAAAAGATACCTAGAATATGCCCGTCTATATTTCATATGCCGCACAGTGGTCCTGAATGGCTTTCTCAAGACTGACAAGTAACACTACACACCTGTCACTCACCGATTTACAAGTCCTAACAACTATATGTTCGTATAAACGCTTTTTTCGCGTATTAGACTGTTTTTATGACTTTTATGAAAATTGACTACTGCAGCTGACAGTACATAAGAACTTAAAGAATTTAAAAATATGTTTTAATTAATGTTTTCAAAAAAACCAAATTAAAAATGTCACAACTTAACAAAACAAATAAAATGTAACAAAATAACTGGCAACTAAATGTTCGGAAAAAAAAAATATTAAGTATTAATAAGGCGTTACGTCACCTTTTGTCTTTACGGCCCGAATTCTTGGAGGCATTGTTTCAACCAAGCCTCAACAGAGTTCTGGTGAAAAGGTGTTCCAAATTTCGCCGATTTTTTCTTTAAAATAGACACCGTTCTTTGATGATCATCTCTCAAAACTCTTTTTTATCTTATGGCACAGTGTTTCAATGACATTTAGGTCGGGGCTGTTTGATGGTCATGATAGGACTTTAATTTGCTGTTCCCCGAACCACTTTTTCGTCTTTTTTGCAGTATGGGAAGCTGTGCCGTCTTGTTGGAATATGATATTATTGTCTAAGTAGGTACATATCCTGAATTTTTGACCAGTCTTCTATAGTCCACGACACCTTCGATTTGACCCAATTCTGTCGATTTTTTTGTGCCTCAGTTAATAAATGCTTTTCTTTAGCCTACGATCATTTACACGAAAATTGAAAAATTAAAAATTTGAAAAATAAAATAGTAATACCTTATAAAAACTGAGCCCAGACTGATGAATGTATTTTCTGCAACATTCGATGGAAAGCATTTCTCCGGTTTCAGAGGTCCATTGCGCAGTTATATCCCTTAAGGTGTTCTGTCGACTTTTTTTACAAATTTTCACCTACAGCCTTTGGCTCCTTTCAGTAACAAGTCTGGGTCTTCCAGGACTTTTACCTTTTGCATCCAAATTTTCAATCGCACGTCCACGGCCCACTTTTATTTACGAAATTAATGGTTACCGCGGCAACAACAAATTTTTATTTATTTTTTTAAGGCAGGTTTCTCGATTTCCTGAACATTTGAAACAAAACTTTTTTTTTGAAAAAATGTGTTTGTCCGAACACATAGTTGTTAGAGCTCGTAAATGAAACTTGGCACACTCATAGAATACTAAAAAATATTGAACCCCTTTTTTCTTCCGGAATATGCTTTTTAGGGGTAGAAACCACCCCTAAAAGAAGGTAAAAGCAAGAGTCGATGTATATGAAATTAAAAAATACCAAAATATGTTACAACATAAAATTTAGTATGATTTATAATTTAATAACATGTAGTACATAACATTTTTTTTATTTCCAAAATCTTAAGTGGCTTGCACTTTTTTTCTTGGATACGTCTGCGATCTGCAAAACTACAAATACTCAAGTTGCTTATTAAAATAAATTACATTCTCTAGAGAAGTAAGTACACAAAATTATTCAAAAATTTAATTTTAAAAAAAAATGGCAGCCAAAAAAAAAATTTTTAAAAAATTAATATTCTTGAATAATTTTGTATACTTCTCTTGAGAATATAATTTATTTCAATAAGCAACTTGAGTATTTGTAGTACGGCAAGATTTGCACAATTGTTTTGCAGGCCGCAAACGTCCCCAAGAAAAGAAATGCAAGCCACTTAAGATTTTGGAAATAAAAATATATTCAAAAATATTAATTTAAAAAAAATTTGAACAATTTTTTTAAATTAAATTTTTGAATAATTTTGTGTACTTCTCTAGATAATGTAATTTATTTTAATAAGCAATTTAAGTATTTGTTGTACGGCAAGATTTGCAAAATTCTTTTGCAGGCCGCAGACTTCCCGTCCCCAAGAAAAGAGGTGCAAGCCACTTAAAGGGTTAGACCTCACTGGAATTTTTTTTTCGCATTTTTTTTTTTGCTTAAATGTAAAAACATCCCAAGAATGATATCCAAGAGGAATTATTGATGGGAAAAATGTTATGACAATTATTTTTAACCTAATTCGTGAAACAACTATGTCGCTCCGAAATGTTTGAATATACCGCTCGGTATTTTTAGTATCATATACATAAAATATACTCTGCTGCGGTATTTTTAGTATCATATAGAGCCTAGCATTTTGGGGTATCTGTAGCCCGATCGATAATTTAGAAATGATGATATATGATCCTGGTATAGCAGACTAAAGGTTAAAAAATTAACAACATGCCTGCATTTTGAAAATTTCATGAAGCAAAAACACGTCTTGAAACTTTAAACGCGTTTTCTTCGAAAACATGTTTTTCAAAGAAAACGCACAAAATTCTTATGTGGTGTTTTCGAAAAAATGGTAAATGGTACTGGTACTCAATCTTAAGGAAGCCGTCCTGAATGCAATTCTAGCTGGAAAAATTTTGCAAGCAATACCAATCCCTATGTTTTCGGATTCGCTGAAACCGAATATGACGATGAAAATTTTAAATCAAATATGACGCATTCAAAATGTCCGACCATAACGCAAAATCACGATTAAAGCCTAGAGGTCCATACAATATGTTTTTGAGGTCACTGAAACTGAAAATTAAAAACCTACAATACCAGCATCGTCATGACTAAGGTCCGGGAAAGTATGTTGTCACGCAGAGCCGGCACTATACAACTCTATGATAATTAAAGTATAAACCGTATTTTTAAGCGCATATTTCTTGCCCGTGCATACCAACGCCACTGTCCGTGCGTAGAATGTTATCCCGAACGAAGATGTCGCGGGAACCCGGGACGCCTTAATACACTTTCTCCGTAAGACGACGAGGTATTCCGATAGTGACACACCTGCCGGCGGTGTAAACGGGTCGACCGCCGCATTGAAAACAATTTTTTGTCGCGAGTTAGTCGCTCGTGAATTCGTGTACTGTATTTACATATTATCTGATTTTGTGTGGATGTATGCAATGATGGCACAGTGGTTACCATTTATGAATGGACTTAAAAGATGTTTGAAAATTACGAGAATTTTACAATAGGCGGATCACATATTTTATGTGTTCCTTGCAATCGTCGATATATACATATTTCATAATCACCGAGAGTGTAAAAGACATTTAGATTCGAATATCCATCAAAAAAATATACCTGGTACGATTAGAAAAGAGGAATTTTGGTTTTATTTGTGCATAATGTTTTGTGCATATAGCCTTGCGTGGAACGTAGTCGACAATATATACTTTAGAAGTTTATTTGCCAAATCTGTATCCGATAATCATTTGCCTAGTGTAAAAAATGTTTAACGCAATGTATGGCTAACATTGCGTTAAACATTTTTTTTTCGATCGCCATCTTGAATCCGCCATTTTGAATTATAAAAATTTTAAATAAAATACGTAGTCGTTTTCCATCATTTCTAACATTTTCCTGTTATAAGTTGACATCCTGAATCCGCTATCTTAATTCCACCATTTTATATCCACCAATTTGAATTGTGCTTTGAATTGAGCGGTGTTAAAACTTACTTACTAGGGCATTTATTTTCAATTTTTTTCAATCAAATAATTAATGTTTTTCAAAGTGGAAAAATTTAACACTTTCGTTACCCCTCCAGACGAGAAATCCAGTATACTGTATCGACCCATGATCAACGCTTTACCCACGATCAATCTGTGATATAAGATACTCTTTTATGCATTTTCTAGAGGGATCATAAGGCCACAAATGCCCGTCCTCTATAAGTTGATACCCATCTTGAAGCACCCTGTATTTATTTCCTTGTTATTATCATTAATGTTATTGCAGACGGTAAAGTCTACAATGATTCCTTGTTTCTTCTTTGTTTTCCAGAATGATATTAGAAACTGTCAAAACATACTTGAGAAACGAGAATTTGGAAAGGCAAACAATGAACTAAACGAAAACAATGGCACGGATTAGTGATTAGCAAATTTCACATCGACTCGATGTCAATACTAGTTTAGCAGTTTGTTGTGTTCAGATCCCTTAACTACTATTTAATGAGATGTCTGTATCTCTAGCATACAGAACCAATTAGTGCCCTTCGCATTCTCCTCCGCTTCAAGTGTCTGAGGTACGCTGAAATGTAATATTTGATGTAATACTACGCAAACAGTCTGAATGGCGCAACACGAACGGTGTATGGAACAATAAAACTTGCGAAATATACTGGTGGCCGTTGAAAATGTTGACACCCTGAAGGAGTTGAGTAACATAACTCAAACTGCGTTTAAACAATGTATTATATTAATAAAACAACTGATTACTGTTACAAGCTTATCTGATAAGTTGTACTGATAATACTTAATAGGATATGTGCCCCCCACGTACTCCTATAACAGCTTCTAGACGCCTTAGTAGTGAATCAAACAGCGTTCGGATGGTCTCTTGAGGTATAGCATTCCATGTAGCTTGTAGCCTCCTCCATAATTCCTCTATTCCACTTGTTGGTCCAGCATATGTTTACAGTCTTTTTTCTATTACATCCCATACATTTTCTATAGGGGATAAACCTGGGTAACGTGAAGGCCAAGGAAGTCGCTTAACTGCATGCTCATTCAGAAACTGTGGTTCGTTTACTGCTGACGAGTCGATTGAAGATGAACCATGCAGCGGAAGTACGAGAAGTCTTGTGCGCTCAGCTCGTCGGTTGACGACAAGAATGATCGGGGAAGAGTTAAATTTGAATCACACCACCACTGTTCATCAGATTTTGACTAACGAATAGGGGATGAGAAAAATCTGCGCAAAAATGGTTCAAAAAACCTTTCGCAGGAACAAAAGGACATCAGGAGAGAAAGGTATCTTGACTTTTTTCGAATTGGTTGTAAATGATCCCCATTTTATGGAACGTGTAATTACTGCTGATGAGACTTGGGTATTTGAGTACGACCCGAAAACCAAGCGACAAAGCATGGAATGGCACACTTCGAGCTCTCCAAGACCCAAAAAAGCAAGAATGAGCAAGTCGAAGATCAAATGCATTTGTCCATAAAGAGTTTGTGCGACCAGGCCAAACAGTAAATCAACACATTTACAGAGAGGTTCTTGAAAACCTACGAAAAAGGGTCATGCGTGTGAAACTAAACATCAAGAACAACTGGACGTTGCATCAAGACAATGCGCCTTGTCACACGGCCATTTCAATAAACGAGTTTTTAGCCAGTAAAAACATTCCAGTGGCACCTCAGCCTCCTTATTCACCTGACTTGAGTCCTTGTGACTTTCTTCTCTTCCCGAGATTGAAAAGTCACGTCATTTTGGGACCATAGAAAACCTTCAAACGGCTGTAACCGACCAGCTGAAGGCTATTCCAGTATATGAGTTCCAGCACTGCTATGAGAAATGAAAGCACCGTCTCCAGAGCTGCATGGCTTCCTAAGGAAGTTATTTTGAAGGAGACAATACTGAATTGTAATTCCATTCGAATAAAAGAAATTTAAAAATCCAGTCTCATTACTTAATTTACACTCGTCTGTTTTAAAAACTTGGTCTTAATAAAGAAAAAAAATCCACGATTTTGTGGCACATGGTTAACTAACGATTTGTTAGTTATAGATATGTAGTATAAAACGTATCACCTCAGGGCCAAATGGCATTTTGCTGCGCTCAAAATAGAAATCTTCATTTTAGGCCTATTAAGGAAACAGTTTTTTGGAAGTAAACATTGGACCATTACACAGGTCGACAAGATTTTAACCCAGAAACCAGAATATATTTTTGCAAAGGTTTTTGATGCGCTGAATCCGAATCCGAGATCCACATCTCTCAATTGGCTCTGGTTTTCGAAATATCCTAACCTAAAAGGGCCAAAAAAACGATTTTGTCCTATATGTGAGGTTTTATAGCATCACATTTTTTTTGTTCTCAAGAAACTGTGAACAACATCTTAAAGTGCATGCCTTGCCCTTTTAAATGACTTTTGTTTGTGAATTTCTCTATAACTGAAAACCTATTAATGATTGCGTGTACATCAAACAGTCGATTGGTTTTTTGATCAGAAAACACTGAAAATGTTTGAAATTCAATAACAGGTCAATGTTTTCTTATATAAAAAGACGTGCTCATTCAGAATCCAACGTCAGATTTTCTGACCTGGATTTCTGAACGAGCAGAATTTCAGAAAAAATAAAAATTTCAAAATGCGATATTTCAACGAAAAAAAAAATATTTGAGCAAACTCAACGGCATTTAAGGGAGCAAGGCTTATACTTTAAGATGCTGTTCATAGTTTTTTGAGAACAAAAAATGCGATGCTACATAACCTCAAATATAGGCCAAAATCGCTTTTTCTGCACTTTTAGGTTAGGATATCTCGAAAACCAGAGCCAATTGAAAGATTCGGATTCGAATTCAGTGCATCAATAACCTTCGGAAAAATATATTCTGGTTTCTGGGATAGAGGGTCGGCCTAATTTTGTCGGCCTGTGTTTTTGCGACTAAATATTACGCTTTAGAAATATCATAATAAGATGTTTTTTTTTTTATTATTGGAACGTATTTAAGTTTTTATTTAAACGATTGCCCCGACCCTTGGGCATCGTATTTCCCTCCTAACCGTCTGTTTTTACTTCTAGTGCCCCCGGACATCCTGAACGAGGACACCAGCGGCGACATGTCGATATCGGAGGGCGAAAACGCCACCATGTTGTGCAAAGCGGCGGGCCACCCCACGCCCAGGATAACGTGGAAACGGGAGGACGGCCAGCCGATACTCGTCAGGAAGGGACTCAGGGACTATTCGAAAGGTGAGCGTCATATCCGCATTTAGTTTCATACCTGGTTAAAATGTACCCCCGGGACCAACTGCTCGAGTGCGGAACGGTTGCAAATAGGCCCCGCTCCTGAAGAGTGTCGCTGTCGAGTGGTGTTCGATAGACGTCGAAAAATGCACTTGACATGTTAAGAGAACACGCATTCTTTAGCACTCGTGTTAATACATACATATACTTCATACAGATTAAAAACCGATACACGTCATCAAACACGTGTTTAAGTTTTAGAACGCGCTGATGCCAGATTGTTATAAAATTATTCAGTATTTAGAAATAATTTTGACTAACATGTGGATGAATTCTTTGTGTTTGTTTATTGTTGACTAACGTATTTTTTCAATATTAAATATATAATTCGTTTTATAAATTTTTAAGTTTTAAAAGTGTTAGTTGGTGCATAAATACGCAAATACAAAAAGGATCAGGAAAAATTGGTGGTAATAATCGGTTAGTAAATATTTGTTTAATGGGAGAAAAAATAGAAGAAAAAGGCACACGGAAGTTTTCAAATTAAAAAATATATGTATATATATGGGGCATTCTTTGTTCATTAATTGTTTAATGCCTTGAAATGTAAGGAAAATCTGAAAATAGAACAAAATTTCTTGAAAAACGTGTAGTCTGGTAATGCCCATATACACCATAGGAAAGTGCAAGATTTCAAAACCGAGCATTAATAAATAAGAAAAGAATAAACTCTTCAAATAAAGGGAACTGACAGAGAAATATTATATCCTTAGTTGCCAGACTGATATGTTGTTTTAAAGCTGTTATAATTTATTCTCTGTCTCTTCTTCTCTTTTATTGTCTGTCTCTGTGTTTACATCGATAGGGAACCAATAAAATTATGTAGGCGGGACGCCCCGCCCATAAATTATAATGCGCACGTGTGAATTGCATTCTTCTCTAGACTCTAACAATAAGTACAATAATCGAAATAAGGAATCAGTTTAGCCGTGTTTGCGTAAATAGAATGTGTGGTTTCAACGAGACGGCTGCCCGGTCCACAACAGCCGACAAGTAACAAATTTCTTGGAAACCACATTTCCTGGGCGACTTATTAGTACTACGGTCACAATTAAATGGCCACCCAGATCCCCCGATTTATCGCTCAACGACTTCTTCCTTTGGGGATATTTAAAACAAACTATTTACGGACATGAACATGAAAGACCACGAAATTTAAATGATTTACGGGTCAGAATTGTACAAGTCCTAAATAATATTTCCCCTGAAGTGTTAGAACGCGTAAGAACTGAGTTTTACGATAGACTAGGTTTTTGCGCAGCACAAAGGGGCGACATTTTTGAACCACTTATTCAATAGGCATTTTTTTCTTTCTTTCGTATTATAACCGGGTTGATTTATATTTTTATTTTTTATAGAACTTCAATTTTATTTTCTTGCAGACCGGTTAATTAAGGAATACAAATATTTGAAAATAAATACAATTATGTTCGTACACTTCTTTTAAGTGTATGGGATAATTGTAAAAGTCAGAATTACGTAAGAATTTCGTTTCATACGGCTAATGTTTCAATGTGCACGCCAATAGCGGCGAAAAGTACTGAGTTCCACTCATCCACTCCACTCAAATTCAACGAAAGGCGTATAGGCAATATCCCACCCCACAACCTGTTATGTTATACGTTTCTAATAGGTGCTAAAAAACATGCGTGAACCACTGTAGCATCTAACTGTCTTTGTCTGTCCTTACTGGTGTCTTTTAACTTATTCTCTTCTACACATGTATCGCCAATATGTAATGGTGCAATTTCCTACCCTAGTATGTCAAGTGCATTCTTTTTTGATAAAAGAATGCTGCCAACGAAAAATTCACTGTGATCCTTTGACGGGAAATTGTAAGTTGTCAGTTTTCAACTGGAAATAAATTTTGTTAAAATAGATTTTTATAAAATTTATCAATAAAAAGTTTCGACAAAAGAAGTTTAGTATTTTGCAGCCCGAAAATATGTTTCCAAATTTTTACATTCAGTTTTCAAAGGCGCATGCGCCATGCTGGGCCGCCATCTTGGAAGTATGGAAATGTGATGTGATAACAGATTCGTAATCGGCAATCCCAAAAATTAAGTAAGTAAGCTCAGTAATAAAAGTAAGAAATCTCAGGTCAATTGATCAAGTTCACATTGGCTTTGCAACATCTATTGATTTTTTGAGAATCTCGTCCACCATGTTGGATTCGCCATCTTGAATTTTGAAAATCAGACTTCAGATTCGTAATCAGTAGCCTCAAAAACCTCCAAATCCCAAACTTTTGACCCAAACAAGGACCGCCATTTTGAGGTTATGTTTTCATATCATTTCTGCAAAACACCAGAAGGCATCAAAAACTACACTTCATGCAGAAAATTTTGATACCCTGAAAAGTATTTTTTCGCAAAAATGAAATGGGTAGATGGGGTGGCTGAGTTGACAAAGAATGCCCCATATCAAAAAAAAAATATATGTATGGATTTTCTCACAAACACCATTCGATTACACATAATCATGATAGTGCAGTGTAGTTTTTTTTGTAGATAAATATCAGTTACACAGGTCAACAATTAGTTGACCTGTGATCAACAACGGACTCTACCTAGGTACCAGGGGTTTTTGGGGTCGCTGATTGCGATGCCGAGGTCGGTTAATCTCTATCATGTCAGTTTCAAGGTCATTTGAATGTCAAACTAAGAAAAGGTGGTTGATGATGTGGGTGATGAAAAAAAATCATAGGTTTTTGGGGTCGCTGAGTCCGAATCCGGTGTTCGCTTAACTATAAATGGTAGCCAGAGGTCAGTTCAAGGTCATTTTAGGTCATTTCAAGGGTAATTAGAGAAAAATAGAGGAGACGCTGTCAAAAAATGTGAAAAAATTTGCAAAGATGTTTTTGGGGTCGCTGAGTCCGAATCCGATGTCGGTTGACCTCTATCACCTCATGTTCAAGGTCGTTTGAAGGTTAAAGTAAAAATAGGAACCGAAAAAAATTGAAAAAATCTATAAATGCTCACCTGCCTACTTATTGTCTGTTTATCTGTTTATCTTCTCCTCTGTTTTTCTCTAATTAACTTTGAAATTACCTAATAATGACCTTTAAATGACCTCTGGATGTGTTTTAAGGGTAACCGAACACCAGATTCTGACTCAGCGACCCCAAAAACGTATGTAGGATTTTTTTCAGATTTTGTCAACCACCTTTTTTTAGTTTGACCTCCAAATGACCTTGAAAATGACGTGATAGGGCTTGACTGACCTCGGCATCGGAATGAGTGACTCCAAAAACCCCTGGGTACTTAGGTATAGTCCGGTGTTTCAAACTAAATGTTGACCTGTGTTATTATAAATGGTACGGATAGCACTTCTTGTGTTCAATGCTATAGTATTTGCAACCTTCTTGGTAGAATTACGCTTTCTAGATAGTTTTAAAAGTTCATTGTTTTTTGCTTTTTGTGAAATAGAATTAACCGTAGAAACTTAACCGAAGAAACGTAATTTTGTATTTAAATTACAAGTTAATTAAATTAAAAGAAAATACGAAATTTCCGTACATTTAAAATATATTCTTCAGGTCTCAAAATAGTGACACTTATTCTTTTTTGTGTAGCTGTTTAATTGTTTAGTGAAAACTAACACCCCAATGTTGCGCCTCAGGTTGGTAAAAATACAATCAAATCAAATATTGCATTCTTCAAGTACAAATATAGAAGAAGCGCGCCTATCGAATTCAGATAATGTGATCATTATGTTATAATTTACTAATCATAGTAGATGACACATCAAGCAACAGCCGAGCAACAAACAAAGGCTTATTCATAGGCTTAAGAGGCAAGCACAAGCTGGTTAGTTTTTCGAAAAGATACGTTCATTTACGTATATTAGACGTACATATATCAAAAGGTAAAACATTATTTCGTTATTATCAAAGTTGGTTTTATGCTACGTTGTTTTTTAAGTAATACAAACCTTTCCTAGCTCTGTTTAATAACCTAAACCTATCATCCTTATTAAATTATTGAAGAATATTTCCGACGCATTCGAAAAAATTATAACACATTGGAAGGTGAGGCTAAATACCATGTGTCCACATCTACTTATTATTAGACAAGCATTATCTCGAAAACAGAAAGTCATTTCAAATCCACACAATCTACAAAATATATATTTCTCACTTTTTGGATTCTCCTTTAATTTATAAAGAAATTTTTTTGGTCCCTGTCTTTCACCATTTGTGAGATATTTGCAAAAACATATTTGGAGTCAAATTTGTTTACGAACTGAAGAAAAATCACAACTATTCTCTAATGCTCTCTTTCTACCGGTAACTATCTTAATGATGTCAGAAAGGGCGTTCCGAGAAGGGAAGCTGACCGAAACATTGAAAATGACCTAAAAGCTACTACTGGTGAAAATATAAACTCAAAAGTAACTACAACTTAGCGATTCACACCTGTTCTATGTAGGATATCATATTATCCGATAATTTAATGTGTTATTAAAACTAAAAAAAAATTGTTCTTGCTCCTTCAATATTCGTTATGTGACATTAGAAAAAATCATGAACGAGTATGTAAAGCATAAAACAAAAATATCCACAACAACGGTAAAAAATTTTGAAGGATTAAAACTTAAACCCACATAAAAAATTTAATACAGACAGAAGCATTGCCTATAAAAAATGTGGGCTTTTATCAAACAAAATACCGTCCGTGTTTTTGTACTTACGCATCACTTTACTGACGTTAATTTTATTCACCCAGAAAGCAGCCCTAAAAGCAAAAAGCAGTAGCTGTCCGACGACAGTCAGACTTCTACTTAAAAAAAAAGTAAAAGCCCCGTTAATTAACCTAAACAGCTAATATACATAAAATCTGCGACTCCGAAACCGTAAAAATGTTAAATTAAATTCATTAAGTTCGGAGAGCCAACCGTAAGCGGAAAATGGAAATTAAATTAAAAACGCGAAATAAAATTTGAGTAAAGTTCGCGGGTTTCGCGCTCCAGATATCGGGGAAAGGTAGGTACACGGTGGGAATAAATAAATACCTTTAAAATTGGGCGTAAAGCAGTGATAAATCAAAGAAAATTTAATATTTATTCATGAGGGGTAGAAAAGTGAAATAGCGGAGGAACACTGTTAACTACTGCAGGCCATAATTAAGTTTTTATACATTCAGAACTCGGTGGCCTTGCATTTTCCCATTAACATAGAGCTCGGTCAGGTTGGCTTTCTTTTCGGTTGTTCACGACAAGGCGGTTCAAGACAGGTACAAGGGCCGGCAGGGAGATATGGAATTTTCGAAGAGCGTGTCATGTGAGATGGGGAGAACCTAAAGTTGTCCGAATAGATAGTATCTACTCATTGGCAGATGCCACTTCAGTTACAATGGAGTCTTGGACTACATACCGCTCATCGCGTGTTTATTTACAACATCTTCATTGAAACGGGCCGTTGTGTGATTCAAACACAGCGACGGTTTGGAATCCATTTTAATGTTGGTCGTCACAGTCGTGTTCTAAAGTTCGATACCAATGAAGTGGGCGAATGCCTTTCAACGCACCGGTTCTGTGAGGCCAAGAACTTCACGTGGAACTGCACGTATTAACCTCAATACGGTATAGTTTCAACAAGATGGAGCAATTTTTCATACATCCAGAGAAGCGATGTTTTTTTTTAAGGGAGCGTTTCCCAGAATGTTTCATTTCGTTGTGTGGAGATGTGGAGTGGCCTCCTCGGTCCCCAGATCTGTCACCTTGTGACTATTGTTTATGGGGCTACCTTAAATCTCGATTATACATAAGCAAACTACGTACACTTCAAGCTATATATACAGTGAGGTCCATAAGTAACGGATAAATTCATTATCTACGTAATTTACAATGTATGAGTAAAAATCCTGAAAAACGTCAATTTTTAATTATAGAATTACATTTTTGAGCATAATTTTATACCTCCCCCTCCAACCCCCTTGGAGTGACAGCTACCCCTTTTAAAATTTTTTAAATGGAACGAGGGTGCGTGTGATAGCTCATTTGAAAGGGTTTTTAATTCTCCATCCAGCAACACAAGATTTTTTTAATTTCTATAATATTTTTATTGAAAAATATTATATTTTTAATGTTACTATTGTAAGTACAGAAAAGAACATGAAACAGAACAGAAGAACAGTTTAAATAAAATATTCAAACTGGGCGCCCGTTGCTTCTTGACAATAATGGAGGCGTTGCTGAAATTCTTCTAAAACATTTTGTATTGTTTCCTGGGTGATTTAATTAATTTCTTGCCTTATTCTGTCTTTTAAATTATCTACGTTATTTGGTCTGTTGAAGTAGACTTTTTATTTTAAGTAACCCCATAAAAAATAGTCAAGCGGGGTCAAATCGGAAGAACGAGCAGGCCACTCAATTTCACCGCGTCTACCGATCCATCTATTGGGAAAAATTTGATTCAGATAGGCTCTTACTTCCCATGAAAAATGTGGTGTAGCTCCGTCCTGCTGAAACCAAATATTTCTATCAATTTCATTGGGGAAAAGCATTCTTAACTCTGGAACTGAGAAATTTTGCACGAAATCCAAGTAACGCGCGCCAGTTAATGTCCCACCAAAGAAATATGGTCCGATAATTGGAGAATTTATAATTCCAGCCCAAACGTTCACCTTCTCAGGATATTGAGTATGGCCTCCATCATCCAATGTGGATTTTTTTGTACTCCAGGATCTACAGTTCTGTTTGTTGACTGTTCCACTTAAGACGAATGTTGCTTCATCAGAAAAATATTTTTTTTTTGTAAATAAAGGGATTATTTTGGCATTGACAGATATTTGGTACATAGGCACTTGATTGTATACATTTCATAATAATAATAATTTTGAAATTATCAAATTTAATTTTCTTGATGAAAAATTTACAAAATAAAAAAAACTTATTTATATTTATTTATTATATATAGATAATTAAGAACCCTTTCAAATGAGCTATCACACACGCACCCTCGTTCCATTTAAAAAATTTAAAGGGGTAGCTATCACTCCAAGGGGTTGGAGGGGAAGGTATAAAACTATGCTAGATAATGACAAAAAATGTCATTCCAGAATTAAAAAATTGACGTGTTTTTCCATTAACATAGAGCTCGGCCAGGCTGGCTTTTTTTCCTTTTCGGTTGTTTACGACAAGGCGATTGTGTACCTTAGCGACTGTGTGTAAATATAAAAGCCCATTGAAATCATCCAGGTACAGGGTCCGGCAGGGAGGTATGGAATTTTTGAAGAGCGTTTCATGTGATGTGGGGTTGAAGCTAATGTTTTCCGAATAGATGGTATCTACTCATTGGCAGATGTCATTTCATTTACCATGGAGCAGTGAACTAGTGGACTACAGCTCATTACAGTTTGTTTACAACACCTTCATTGAAACGGGCTGTTCTGTGATTCAAACACAGCGACGGTTTCGAATCCATTGTAATGTTGGTCATCACGATCGTATTCCAAATTTCGATGCAATAATGAAGTGGGCGAATACCTTCCAACGAACCGGTTCTGTGAGACCAGGAACTGCACTCTCCAAGGATTTTTCAAAAACAGTTTTAGTTTGAAAAATATTGAATTTGTATAAACCTTTACATCCTCACTATATAAATGAAAGACTTGATATATTTTCTACTGCCTGGGGTAAATTATTCCCATATTATAACTAATTATATCATATGATAATGTAACGTTACATCTTATTAGCGATAAATCAAATTTTCAATTTACGACAAGCAAAATTTCATTCGTTGCGATTAACAGGACTAAGAGCAAATCCATTGCTACGTATTAGACGGTCCTTAGAACAAATATCTCGGGTTTTATTTCACATTTGACCTATTTCCAATACGGATCGTGCCAACAAGAAGGATCCTAGCAGCTGCCTCTCTATTTTATAAAATAGAATAGGTATTAACTTAGTCTGGGAAGCATCAGGTGCATTATTGCCACGAGATTATTAATTCCGGCATGTAAGAGCACACGCGGTAACAGCCAATCGAAAGGAAAAATAACAAAAGAGTTTTTCGTTTTATTGAACCGTACAGCGAGTGTGAACGAAAGTATCAGAGAATCCGAAGATTTCCTAGCTTTTAAAATTCTAATTTAACACTGTCGTCGAGTCTAGAAAAAAAATGTGCTCTGTTGATTTTTTTAATGTAGAAACTGCATGCAGTTTTTTATTTATATAGATCCCACGGTCAGTCAAATATTCTAAAATCATTCAAATATGCTTAAGTATTTTTTGTTTCTAATAAACTTCTTACCACAAAGACACAAAGACAAAGTCAGCCTCTGTATATTTAAAGGGAACTCCCTGTGTAATTTTACACATTTAAAGTCAACGCGTATTTGAACTATATTGATAATTTCGACAAGTTGGATTGCTAATAGGAAGTAAAATATAATTTAAAATATATTTTTTATGTAACCGTGAAACTGGATATAGTAGGTACCTAATCAATAAAAGCTCTAAGTCGTGGAGATGAACAAGTTCGGATTTCGTTCACTAACGTGGATTCTACCGTGTGCACAGAACTGAAGTCATTAATATTGTGGCGAAAACACCAGTGGGATGGATGCATTGCCGGCCGGCCAAGCGTACAGCAGAACTCACCGAATTGTGTAAGCCTTCACAAAATTCGACCCCTTTTGAGACGTAGATCTGGACGCTCTGGGTACATCTATACAAGGCTAGTGGCTGCTGGCACATACGCGATCCTTCTACAGGGGTATATGAGAGGCATATCGACGTGGGATTTTTTAGTCTATTTTTGAACGTGCGTCGCGGTCTTCGTAAGATAACCGAATTGTATAAAAAAAATGTATTGTTAGTAACATAGTGTTCGTAGTGTTAGTTGAAAATGCGAGTTTAATTTTTCACACCTTACGAACCCGTAGGGAACAAAACGTTGCAATATGTAATTTAGCTATTTCGACATGTCAGTACTAATAATAATGTCTTACGTAACTAAACAGCCGTAAGCCTGGGTCGGTCGTAAGCCTGTGTTTTGGACATACACGAATCACCAAAGACCTTATTTAACATATTCAATGAATCGGCACACGAAATTTCGTTTGCGGCATGAAATTTTAAACAAACACGTTGTTCCACTATTTTTCCATTGTACAATTCGCCGAGCACACTTGAGGTCGTCTATTACTAACAGCTGCTGTAAACACACTGAGTTGCAGATCGCGCTCTAAACAGGCTTGGTAATTAAGGAAGGGGCTACCAACCTAAAAAAAAAAAATTACCGATTCCTTTTAAGCGGTTCATTTAAATCCAATTTTCCGGGTACTGTTTGTACGTAATTTATTATTAAATTTGTCGATTCTTACTTTAAATTATTAAAAAGTGAAATATATGATAACAGCTGTCACGGCCAAGTACTTTCTATATCTAACTTCATTATTTTTTTTTTTTTCAGTTGAGGTGTACAACGGCTCCAACATGCACTTTTGGAGATTAGACCGTCGGCAAATGGGAGCATACCTCTGCATAGCAAGTAACGACATACCGCCAGCAGTCAGCAAGAGAATATCGCTAAGTGTTAACTGTAAGCATTATTTTTCTGCAAGCACAACGCGTTGGTATTGTAAACTTAACATTCTAATTTGGAAAATTACGCAAAAGTTCGAATACCTAAAAAATGGTCGTATGCTTCTTACTTACTTTATTAATTGCTTCTTACCGTTGCTAGTGTCTTCTTATGTGAGAAGTCCAACTTCCTTGTAAAAAAAATGTTTTCCCCCGCTTTAGAGAATGCTGAGCACGGTGGTGGTGTTGAAGATGACTTCCGACCCTCACCAACTCCTCCACCCGTCAAAACTCACCCCCGAGAGGGGCGACTTTTTATTTTTATTTTTTTTATCAGCGACAAAACGTCTGTCCTCCCGTTTTCGAGGATGCTGAACACGGTGGTGGTGTTCAATATCCCTGGCGACCCCCTACCAGCCAAAACTCACCCCAGAAAGGGGTGATTTATTTATTGATTTGGGGATTGAAGGGATTTGAAAAAAATGATCCACCACCATCGTGTTCAACATACTCGAAAGCGGGGGGACAAACGTTTTGCCGCTGATATAAAAAAATACCCCTTTCGGGGGTAAGTTTTGACCGGTGGAGGGGTTGGTGGGGGTCGGAAATAATCTTCAATACCACCACCGTGCTCAGCATCCTCGAAAACGGGGGGGGGGACAGACATTTTGCCGCTAATATAAAAAAAAATACCACTTTCGGGGGTGAGTTTTGGTTGGTGGAGGGGGTTGGTGGGGGGTCGTAAGGGATATTGAACACCATCACCATGTTCAGCATCCTCGAAAACGGGGGACAGACGTTTTGTCGCTGATATAAAAAAAATAAAAAATCACCCCTTCTGGGGGAGTTTTGACCGGTGGAGGGGTTGGCGAGGGTGGGAAGTCATCTTCAACACCACCATCGTGCTCAGCATCCTCGAGAACGGGGGAAAAGACGTTTTTTTTACAAGGAAATGATGTGGGGGGTGGTTTTTGGCCGTTTTGGGGAGTTGCGCAATCCCAAAGAGACATTCTGACACCGGCGTCGTGTTCAGCATCCTCGAAAACGGGGGAGAGGCAGGGTTTTTTCCAACTCACAGACGCCACTAGTCGCCTGAAAAAGAAGCCTACATTACTACTTTTTTCTTATTATTATTTGTAAATAAGAACAGGAATGAGTAATAAATATTAATTACATAAATGTCACTGTATATCAAGGCTATTCCAAATTAAACTTCGGATTTAAGGTAAAAAAAAACATTGCATTTAGTAAAAAAGTAAAAATTTTGCATAATAATTAGAGGGCAACATGAAGTACATATGAGTGATTTGTGACATCACATTTTGGGGCCGTTTTGCATGCACCTGATGGTATATATGTTTCTCTTTTTGCAGCAATGCCGCGAAGCCGACAACGGTCGCCGCCATTTATTCTTCAGCTTCGCTGCATTTACAATATTCAGACTTTCTGACATTATCTGAAGATTTCGTACGTTTAATGCAATCTGTTTGTAAGGTAGCATTTCACTGCAACAGAAAATGAGGTATCAACAGACATATTAATTCGAAAAGGCATATTGATAAAATATATACAATTGGGGTGTGTACATGTATGGTGGATGTGTGTACAACATGGGTGGGTTGATAAAATATGTACAGTCCCTGTGGGTGTAGATGGATGTGGTGAGGATTTTAGACAGCTATGTAAGGTATTTGTTTCGCCCCATATCCCGTTATATAAACTGAACAATATGAAACTATTTTTTTTAATATTGCGAGAGTGAAATACCACATTAAGACATTGGAAGCGGAAGCGGAAGCGGAAGTGAAAAACCACACTAGCACTTGCTTTCATTATTTGATAAAAAAATCGATAAAATTGAGAAGCCTCTAAAAGACGATTCCAAAGGCGTTTCAAATATCATGTGAAATATCTGTAATTTTAAGGACTAATGGTGCCTCCAATGAAACGTTGGAGCATTATGATGATGCCCCAGTAACGAGTTGTGAAGTGTAGCGGTATTTTTATCTATTTAAAGATTTAGTGTCATATACAAGACATTTTACGCCAGAAAATATGAAACCATATGGTTCCATTAATAAATGCTTGGTTAATAAACAATGACAATGGTTACGGTTCATCGCAACAGAAACTTTCGTACAAATAAGGCAGATAGTTTGAGTTAAATAGAAGTCAATCATCTCCTTGATGACGTCAAAGTGATTGGCGAAATGCACGTTGAGTACTATAAAGTGTTCCGATGTGTGGAAAATATTTTTTGTTATATTATTTGTTATATTTATTGTTATATTAATATATAAAGGATTGAAGATATTGGAGTGGATACTGGAACCTTCGGCGTAGAAACAAAAAACTGGACGTTTTCCACGAAACACCGAACTACTACACTTTAACAGAAGATTAAAACAGTTTTAATCTTCTCCTGAATATGCCAACTTGGTTGGCGAAACGCGTCAGAAAAGTGTAGTAGTTCGGTGTTTCGTGGAAAACGTCCAGTTTTTTTTCTTGATTGAAGATATGCTCATTGAAATTTTGTTTTACTGACAAAAATTGTACTCAGAGGTTATTGCATGGCAAGAGTAGATCTTTCAGAATCCGTAAATGATTTTATAAAAATAATTACCTTGTTATATGACACAACCTCAAATATACTGATAAACCGTGATTTGTACACGTTTAGGTTATAATATCTCGAAAATCGGAGGCACCAGAGCAATTATGTGGTTAGATTCGAATTCAGCACGTCGAAAACCGTCAGAAAGGTATTCTGATTTCTCTCTGTACTCTCTTCTGAGTACTCTAGTTTCTGGTAAAATATTTCGACCGAATTTTGTCGGCCTGTGTTGTTCATATGTATCATGACAGATACTTACTTTGTTATTAACTGCTTCTCATACACTGCTTTGATACCAATTTAAGCTGTACGATAATATTAAGCTATACATTAAGCTTTACCTTTACGAATTTTTTATTCCGTATCTGTATATAGTAAATATTACATGTTCTAAAATTATTTTTATCGTATTTTGTACCATTTATCATTCTATACCTTTTCTCCTTTGACGTTAACTTCGTGTAGACTTTAAAGAGTCGAACTGATGAGTTATATCAAAGCAATAAACGTACAGAGTTCCGAAATGCAATAAAACGATAAGAAATAATAAATGTGCTCTATAAGAAAATAAAAAAAGTTGACTAATGGCGTTTCAAGGGAAATAACGATCCAAACATCAATAAATCCATAAAAATATTACAGATATATCTAACGAATATATGTATACAAACGGTTCGATTGATTTAACATGCCCCGGTGATATAAAAATTCGTGTTCCAAATTATCAAGGTTGATCCGAATATGAAACTCTAATTTTGTGCCGGAAGATTTATTGTCGTCTGGAGGAAAGGCGGGCCGTCGGTTTCGTTTGAAAAATATCCCAACTATTCGATTTAACTTTTTACTGCCGCTGAGGAAAAATAGTTCTTCGAGTCACACCGAGATGAGCTTTAAATTTTATGGCTGTTCTTAGGGAATACCATTACTTTAGTACCAAGTATTGCGAAAAGTGTAATATATTCAATGTAGAGAGAACGAAGACGCCTTTACATGAGTATATAACATTGAAAACCATAGACGTTTTTTGTTATGGAAGCGTTGCACCTCAGATTTCAGAACGGGAAAACGCGATTCTTAACTTTACTCTAGCACTTTCATTTTTATAGTATTATACACTGTGATTCAGAATTATGGTGCAAAAAAAGTAATCACATATAGAGGTCTTAACATAAAGAGACACAAAAAAAATCAAAAAATTTATTTTCGAAAATTTAAAAAAAAATTAAAGGCTTTTTAAAGACTGTAAGAAGCGTAAATCCGATCGTGCAACCTCCACGTAGGACGCTTGGGATAATGCTAATGCCGACGATAATGAAAATCAAAATGTTTTCAAGTGTTGGAAGCCTTTAAAAACAATTTTTTTTAAAGGACCCCGCACGAAACAAGTGGGTGGGGGGGGGTACAGTCAAATGGATTGAAAATTTAGGATGTTGTACTTCATGACATCCTGATCAAAAGTCCTCATGGACAGAACGCCTGAAAATTAATACTTTTTGAGATACGAAGTTGCAAAGGACTGAAATATTGCAGCACCTGCAAAAGATGCATGCTTGAGTGTATTATATCGTACAAGGAGTTGTTTAACACTATTATTTTACAACATTGATATTTATGAAGACATTTGCACTCGATCATTAAATTCACTTGAGAATGACCTTGAAATATGACTTAAGGGCGAAAATCAAGGTCATCATGCTAATGCCGACGGTAGCATGTTTACAGCAGCTGATGTCTGGATGATTTAGGTGAACTCTATGATATTGCATTATTGGGGTTAAGAATACACCAGTTTTTTCGTTTTGATTTTGAAGGACCTTGAAATGACCCCTAGTTAACCTTTAGGGATTAAGTAAACACCGAATTTGGATTCAGCGACCCCAAAAACATATACATCTACTTTCTCGGATTTATATAATCGTTTTATCTTCGCTTGACCTTGACATGACCTTGATTTTCGCATTATAAAAATATGTAGAGGCGAATTTAGAATTTGTCCCCTAGTGCTATCAGGATGGAAAGAAAATGTTAATTTTACACCGACTTTGACATTACAGAGTTTTCTGTTTTTCTTAAAACACAAGGTGGTCCACATCCGACTTAGGTGTTTACTAGTTCACGTGGACAGAAGACGACACAATACGCACATGATTTTCACTAATTTCGCACAGTTGTTTGTATCACAAACAGTTTTTTGTTGTCACTAACATCAGTATATTATTACTTTTTACATCTACAGAGGACAATACATATGTCTACTATTTCTATACTTTTAGACCCTGTTTGTAAACCGATTCTTAGGGTTATTATAACCGTTTCTATCAATATCGGGGACAAAATATCTAATACACCTAAAATTCGTATCAGAACATTAACGACCTTATTATCCGAAAACGTTGTTAAAGTCTTGTTGAAATCTGTAGTTACAGAAATTTATTACGTATGTATTCTTTAATATTTCCCATGATACGTTGATATGTCTTCTGTAAATAGGTTTTACGCAGATAGGCAATAGAAAATCGGATACATATTTGGCAAAAAAAAAAACGTAAAGTGAATATTGTCGACCACGTTCCACGCAATGGCTGGATGACTGGATCCTACAAGAAGTTAATGATCCCAAACGTCGTAGTAGACTTTGCGTGTAGTGGAAAGCTGGACAAGGGATCAACACATTAGCCTCGCCTTCACAATCACCACATACCACCCCAATTGAAAATGTGTGGACCTTAATGAAGCAACAGAAAGAGTTTATGTGAAAGTCTCCTTTAAAATCATCTAGTAGTAGAATACATGTTTAAAGGGTTTAAGGTAATTGTGGGACACCTTGTATGATAGAAATATCCAGTATTACATTCACCTTACTTATTTTTATTTGTTTCAAAAAGAAAACAGGATAAAACAACTAAGGAAACAAAAACCAACTCATATTTTCCACTAACTTTCCAAGTAGTCTACTTTTAATATCGAGTTTCACCGCCGTATTAGTAATTTCAGCATTGACTGAAAATGGCAGCTTTATTGAGTACCCTAGTGCATAAAACAAAGCTCTTTTCTAGAACTCTATTAAAAGTTTCTTAACTAAAACAAGGAGTTCTCATAAAAAGACAATATTCAAAGGATCCCGAGACTTTGTTTAGTTTTTATTCGAGTTGAGAGTTTTATTGCATCGCAATAATGCAGGCTGGTTCTTGCGAACACGTGAAACATCCATAAAAACGAGAACTCAAGCTTATTATTCCATACAACATTAGAATAAACTTGGATACTACCTCTATTTAACGCAGTGTTCAGTTGGTTCGCCTCATATTAATGATGTTCAGCGAATTCACCGTTAGTATTTTACAAAACAGTGGCTGAAAACTTTATTTCAAATACCGCATATATCCGAAAATTGTATATTTTTTCAGGAAGCATAAGTCTGATAATTGAAATTGTTTATTTATTTTTAATCATGGTGTAACTTGCTCTATCTGCCTATTATATTGTACTAGAAATATAAAATATATGTACATTTGCATCATACAAAATAAAAACCGATGAACGTCTTCAAACACATATTTAAGTTTCAACCACCATCGATAAAACGAACGACAAAACAGTTCTTTTAAATTCGCCCGAAAAATTAGATTTTTTTGCACGCTTAATTTTTGTGAGTAGTTTATATTTTACATAGAGTTTGTTTTGTATTTCCTGAGAAACTCCTTATATTCAAAACTTAATATTTTGGGACATATATTATTAATAAGGAAATATTATTTATCTGTGTTAATACGAAACTTGTCTTCTAGATATCACTCAAATGGCGCCTTTTTTACCTCTGGGGTGCTTTATATTTTAAATACTGAAAATACACGTTTCAATACAATATTTTAATTCTACATTTAAGAAACCATAATAATGATTTTAAAAACATTGCGAGTAAATTCCTGTTTAAATCAATGTTATTACGAACTAGTGCAAAATTTACTCCATGAGACTTTTACATCTCTCAGCTGTCTAGTTATTATGGTGAAAATGTTTAGGATGCATTATTAAACATGTAGCATTAGGATGCATTATTAACATTATGCATTATTAAACATTTTAGCAATATTATCGTAAATTTATAAAATATAAAGTTTATCTAATTATAAACGAATCATTTGTTTAACAGCGCTTTTCATGGCATATTGTGTAATGTGCTGCTTAAATTATTTATAAAAGCACAATTGTATCAAATAACTGTTCAATATTTTACACTAATGTAAAATTCTGCACAATGTACCTACTGCGTTCGCCGTAGCATTGGCGCATTCGCCATAACTATAAATACACAAACGTTCACATTTTGATATAATTTTTCCAATTATTAAACAATTGGTTATCAGTTGTATTCACTTTAAACTTTTTTTTAAAAGCCATACATTGTGTAAAACATATTTACAGAAGACATATCAACTTGTCATGGGAAATATCAAAGAAGAAATTTATACAATAAATTTTTGTGGCTGACAATGGAAGAAGACACAGATTTTTGCATTAATAAGGTCGTTAATGTTCTAATACGAATTTTAGGTGTTTCAGATGTTTTGCCCCCGATACTGATAGCTAGTAAACGGGTTTTGCAAACAACAATATGGTAGTGGCATTGTCCTCTGTAGATGTAAAAAAATACCTAATAATGTACTGATGTTAGTAACAACAAACAACTGTTAGCGATACAAACAACTGTGAGAAATTCATGAAAATAATGTGCGTGTTGTGACGTCCTCTGTCCATGTGAACTATTTTGAATTTGCACTTTAACTTCAGTAGATGTGGAACGATCATTTTCTTTCTACAACCATACGTACAGACCAAATCGCTTACGTTTACCTAGAGGAAATGCAGAAAGACTACTGGTTGTGGTAACGTACGCTCAAGCAATGAAGACAGTCGGAGTTCTTGAATGACTCAAGCGATAGGTATGTACATTATTGACACAATTTACTCGTGTCCTTTTGGTCTCACATATGGGGCATTTCACGTCAACTCTCATAGTTTTTCTCTCCTAACTTTTCAGTCCACGATTATGGCGTTCAAAATTACTTTAAAAAAATAATGAAAATATAAGACCGACGTATTTTTTCCTCAGCTTTCCGGTGGTGTAATTAGTTTTTCAAATAAATGACATTTTTAACATGTTTGTTAATAGCCCCAATCGAAAGAGCAGCATTTTTTTTCCAACCTTGGTCGCGTCGGGTGCGGTGTTATCGAGGTTCTAGTACGAGAATCGTTTTTTCGCTTTTTACGACATATGAAGCGACAAAGTTTAAATAATGGCGAGATGCCGGCGCGGTGGGTCTGCCGGTTTTATGCTAGTTTATAGCAAAGTGCTTAAAACATCATTTAATTATTAAAAATAAATAAATAATTTTTTTTCCAAATTATAACTTAGGTAGTTGGGGAAGGAGGCGTGGGTGGGTTGTTTTTGCTTATAGACTTTGTTAAGCTAGCGTCTGCATATTAAAGTCGTAAAAAAAAAATTAATCTCGTAAAAAAACTACCGACGTAAAAAATGCTGCTCTTTCGATTGGGGCTATTAAAAAAATGTAAAAAAGGCCGTTTTCGAGTAATAACATGTTTTGTTTTTTGTTTTTTTAAGTTATGTCGACATTTATTTGAAAAACTAATTACACCACCGGAAAGCTGAGGAAAAAATACGTCGATCTTATATTTTCATTATTTTTTTTTAAAGTAATTTTCAACACCATAATCGTGGACTGAAAAGTGAGGGATCCGGTGCTCGTGCGCGGCGCTAGGAGAGTTGACGTGACATACCCACACCTCATATGTCCTTCCATCAATTTACGTCGGCGACGGATTACGAGTCCGACCCTGCGTTGTGGCACACTTTCCGGACCCATGTAATTAATGACTCCGAACAAAAACGGCGTGACCTTCCAACGGACGCAAAACGAAAATCGCCTTACAATGTTCGCAAACTAATAATTTCGTCCATTAATAAACTTTGATGTCGGATAAGTCCCGGCGCGAATCCGATCGGAAGGACGAGGAAAAACGACCGCTGCACCGCTCCAGGTTCCCGGGCGACCGACCCCGGCAACCGGCGACGACGACGGGCTGGTTCCACCGGTTCCGCGCCGAATTCTGCGCGCATTAGTTCCATTTAAACCTTCCATTATATTGACGGATAGTTGCGTCACTCTAGCAGAATTAATACCTCTATACGTGCCATCAGAAGTGGAACTGACGATCACAGATTACCGGCTCGGTAATACGGACTAGACTGCAATAAAATATGTGGAATCCCAGGTCAGGACTTCAATTTGTATTGTTTACATAGGTAATCATTAATTACGTAAAGCAAACGTCCATAAACAGTATTTTGATACGCGTGTTAAGAACGATTGCACACAGACGTCCAGGGAGTCCCGCTCCCCCGCTCTTCACTTCCTTCGCCGCGGATTATAGGAACGCCAAATGGCAAATTATATAGGCCGCCGCAAGTATATTGCAGGTGCAGGTGTTTATTCGGTTTTAGGTGTCTCGCTGTTGTGATCGTCGCGGTACGGAATTAATAAATATCGAATACTAATAGGGGTCGTATCAGTAATACTGTCAGTATTGCACTTCTATAAATAATGTCAGTATCTCATCAATATTCAAGTCACTTATTTTAAACCTTACATGAACAGTATTACTGTCAATATTTTACCTCAGTAAGAATCTAACAGGCAACTGAGTCTATAGTGCTTTATACATATACCGTGTGTGTAAAGCCGACATCGGCCAGTCATGAAAAAAGACAAACAGAAATGAGACGACAAATAAGAAGCAACCGCACATGCATCGAAGGTAGTGAGGGAATAAGACCGGCACAAAACATATAGGAAGACCGGCCTCATCACCTATGCTTGTTGTTAGAACGAGAAGTGTAACCTTTGTCCTTTTTCACAACCGGCCGATGTCGGCTTTACACAAACCGTATATCTAAAAATGGACGCGAGAAAGAAAGCCTGCTTAGCTATAATTTTAGTAATGACAATGAAACGTCGTATTAAGCGTCGTGTGTGGATGAAAGAGTGGCTTAAAAAACGTGAAAAGTATTCGCATATTATGTTGTTGAAAGAAATCGTTAGTACCTCAGAAGAAGATGACTTACGAAAGACTTCATTGATACGAAAAGCTATTTCCGTATGAACGAAGAAATCTTTAAAACATTATTGCAAATGGTTTACCCTTTCCTGTTTTTTAATCATTATAAAAACAAATATTTGAAAGGTGTATGTGCCCGATGACTATTATGAGAACATTGTGTTATATTTATAGAAATCTTACAGAGCTACTTAGGTAAGTATGTGCAGAGCATATCCGAACCTTTTAGACGAAATAACTTTTTTTAATTCTTTTCTATAGTTCGACCTGAGTGTATTAATTTTTTTGCGTACATCTGCACATGTGGTTTCGTGTTTTAATTTACGATAAATAAATAATAATTTATCAAGTGCCACATTTCTTTTAGTTTTATTCATATAGTGCGGGTTTTGATTATTCCATAATTCTGGAAGCGTTTCAAAAGTCAAGCGCTTTAAAAGCGTTTTAAAGTTACGAAGGTACTCATTATTTGTACCTTCGTCCCCTGTAACTTCGATTTCATTTATAGTTTCCTCCTCATCTTCACCGTCTAGGAGTTTCCACCGTCGGCATCGCTCATTTTCACTAGAAACCTGTTCAGACGCATGCAAATGCTAAACATGTACTGACGTGCACCCCCTACTACGACATGCTACACGATCAGTAATATTGACAGTATCCCCTTCTTCATTAATACTGATGCTTGAATATCAAAATATCCGGATCTGCATCAATCCAACAATCATTCCATCAGTAATTTGCATTACACGTTCAGTAAAACAGTCATTATTTTTAAATATTGACAGTATTATTGATCGTGTACGGTCCCTATAAGAGAACTTTCTTATTAAGTATGTCGCGGAATCCTTCCGCATATATGTAAATTACAAAATAATCAGACATTGAGGAATTAAAAACAGCTGGAACTTCCGTACGTTGTGTATCGTGTAATAGTTTATTTTCAAAGTTATCACTGCTGAAATAATTTCGATCAGGTCAATTCCGACGTAAAATGTGATGCTTTATAAGAATATGGACTATGGATTTTGTTTTAAATTGGTTTAAAAAAATATAAAGAAATGTAACAAAATTACGGTTTATTCGACAAAAAAATCTAGACTTGAATTTTGTGTAAAGCAGGTAATCCCCGGGTTCTCTACCAGAAAAAATTGAGTCCTCGAGACCTAAATTCAAAGTAAATGGTTTTATATTTTATTTTTAAAATTTTTGGCAAAACAAAATGGCGGCCGAAACAAAAATATGTTTTGTATAAAATTCATAATGTTTTTCTCAAAAACTACGGACTTTGCTACAAATGTTCTAACAATAAAAATGTCTTAGAATCAAGTGAAAAACGCTCTCAAATTTTTTTCAGATTTTTAAAATAACGTTTTTGGAAATTTCGATTTCGTGATTTTTTGGAACAATCAAAACTCGTCTTTAAAAATCCTGAAAAGAGTATCCTTCAAAAAATTCCAAGATATTTTTGTTCTTGAGAAATTTTTACAAACTTGTATCGTTTTGGAGAAAAAAGACTATTAAACATTAAATACATAAGGCCATATTCTGAAAAAGCATGGAATTTTACGGCCGAATTTTTTTTCAGCGCCGATTAAACATTAAAAATAAGCTGAAGGAAAACTATTTACAAAATCAGAACATTTGGGATTTATGTATGTTGATTGTACAATGACAATTTACCGGTGTTTGTCACAGATATACCCGCTTATATGCGAAAAGCAGCTGAGCGACCTAAAACGCACATATAAAAATATGTATTACATCTTGACGAGGATATATTGAATAGGTATACAATATGTATTTGGGTAAGTGTCTAGCATATTTTAATTTTGTATTGCTTTCCTGAGTTCGGTCCTGATTCACCACGAGCTTATTGTACCCTAATACGGACACTATAAAATATGTTCCCGATGACTAAAGGCAACCGTACACGTTACGCTCTTCTGAATTATGAAAAAATTAATATTTATAATTAGGATCCGGAAAGTATATGCCACAACGTAGGGTCGGCGCCGTATTTTTAAGCGCCTTATAAATTATAGACGCGTGTATTTTCTTGCCCGTACATACGTACGCCACTGACCGTGCCTAATAACACGCACTAGCAATCTAGTACCTCACTCCCGTGCGGATGGTCGAGATACATGAATGCAGTTTTGCCACGCTGTGTGCGCCGATCCTTTAGTGTTTCAGATTAGCTCGATAAGAGTAGATGAATGGTAGAACGCCTAGTTCAAATAATTTTATGTGTCGTGAGTGACTAACTTGTGAGTTCGTATGATGTTACATATTATCTGATTTTGTGTGAATTTTTTGCAATAATGGCACAGTCGTTACCATTTGTGAATAAACTGAAAAAGTTGATTGAAAATTACGAGGTTTTTACAATAGATGGATCACATATTTTATGTATTCCTTGCAATCGTCGATATATAGGGTGATTGATCGAAACCATTTATTAAACGTATTAGGGTTGGCAAAAGCTTGTGATTTTTGAAAATTTCGATTTAAGCTAATAGGCCTATGACAAACTTGAAAATATATTCAAGATGGCTGCACTTCCGGTTACGCCGGAAGTCGACATAAACTTCGTTATTTCAAATAAAACGGTGCTTTTTTTATTGCAAATTTACATTCTACACATTATTTTAAGTTGACGTTATTGAGATTTCCTCTATCTTATGCCGTTTTTGAGTTGTTTCGTTTTTTTTTTTTTAATTTTGTTCATTAGCACCATAACATTTGAAATCATATGTAGCTGTCATTTTAGGAAATAACTTATCGGTGTCGTCACCGTGGTTAGCAGATTCCTGATCATTAACCTTTGCAACGATGCTTTTATTATTGCTCAGTTATCTACAGAGTATTTAAAATATACCTTCCATTTAGCACAACTTCAAACCATCAAAACTCGGTTTTCTTAAATACAGTGATATATTTTACTTTACACGTTGATGTAGAATTAAATTCTGCGTCTATCTATATTAACATTCCTTATACCTATCTTTAATATTTATTTAGTTATTAGGGTTATTTTCAAAATTTGCATAGAAGTAACGTAAAATCGTTTGCTTTTTCAACCACGCTATATGCCATTTTATGAATGTTTTTTTTTCGCTTATGGGACAAAACGTAACAAAAAAAAACAATCATTGCCAATGCATCATCTTGTGTTGATGCCATAGTCAACTGGTCGCCTCCACAATGTACCGTAACGTGTATCGAGTTAAAACTTTCCAGGTAAACACGCGCGGTTTTCGTTATTCCTACAGATCTGACAGGTGTACCCTAACGTGTGTGGCCACCTTAAAAAATCCGACGGAGACGACGCGCGTTATTAAAAGGAAAATGTGATGGTGGATGCGCGCATACAACGCGTCTTCCTTTCGGTTTAAAATAATTTAATAACGTGCATTTACTATATAGGGCATTCGTGTGTTGAATATATGAAAGGATGTGTTACGACACACTAGATATATTCATAATTTTAAAATTCCCATAACAGATTTTTGTCGTGCTAGAATTTTACACAAAAACACTAAATGAAAGTTGTTACAGAAGCCCACAAATTTTTCATTTTGCGAGTAACATTCTCAAAATAAAAGATCTTTAAAATGTTTTTTTTTCTTTTAGATGTGTCTTTAAATGAAAGACTCTAATTGTATAGTCCCTAATTTTAATTAAAAAAAACACGCCGGGAACAAAAAAAGGATATAACCATGGGGCTATTCTTTTATAAATTCAAAAATCGTGAAAAATTTTTTTCATTAATCAATAGGGGGTTTAAATTGCCCCCCCCCCCAACCTCTTAATATTTGTAATATAATTTGCTGTAAATAATGCTCATTTAGCCAGACATCTCAAATTGTCTTGTTAATAAACCTACTGGAATACACGTCACGGCGCCTTAAACACGTGGAATTTATAAAGTCGAAATCATTTTTACGACGTCGTAAAAATTTTATGGCACAGTGACCGAATGAGTATTTGGATGTTTACATATAAAGCAATCCTATAGTATACTGGTCGGCATTTGCGTTTGCCGGCATCGGTGTTGCTGGCACGCGTTGCCGGCTCTTCAAAATTTTTCTTAAGTATAGTAACATACTAAAGTTGTTTTAATTTATATTATTTTTCCAGCAATTTTAAACGCTTTATTTTAATGCTAACTAAATAAAAAATAATTATTTAATGCTAACTAAATAAAAAATAGTAAAATAAATTTATATCTATGTATTTTTTTTAAATATTCCAAACGCTTTCTAAGAACGTCACGAACTAACAGTTACTGAAGTATGAAGCATACTTGTATAGTGAGCTTAGCAATTTTAGAAAATAAATCTGACAACCTTGCTTTTTTCTACCTATTTTTAATTTAAAATAAATGGAAATAGAGTAAGTCGCAGAGCGTAACAGGGCCGCATCAGGAGGAAAAGGCATTGTATGTGAAATAGTCTATACAAACCATGTAATTAATAGTTTAAAATAAGCAATTTCAATAACGGCTCGTACAACGCAGCGAATTATAACTGTCCGCGTCTGACATACGAGAGGCCCAAAATGGGTAGTGTTGTGCGCTTGCAATAACATATCATTCATAATATCACATCGCAATAAAACAAGTTTAGAATGTTGAGAATACCCGCGCTGTGGCATTTCGTCTACTGTAGGTACCAAAAATAGATAAGATCAATTTCAAACATGGATTGACAGTAATCCTGACTTTTATGGGGATTTACGTATTAGGGTAAATGACCTATTTTGTGCTTTTGTGGAAGAACTATAAACTCTTCAGATAAATCTAAAGTAACAAGACATGTGAACAGCCACACCTCTTCGAGTTCTAATAACCCGCGTTTTTTCTACGAACCTACAAAAGCATTTGTAGCTAGTGACATTCCATTAGACAAATTAAAGAACTCTGTTTTACTTGATTTTCTTGAAACCTATGTGGACCGGGAAATCCCACATCCTACTACGTTACGAAACACGTACGTTAATCTGGTTTATAGTAACGTAGTGCAAAGGTGCTACACCTTTCCTTTGCTCAATTGGCAAAGCAGACAGGAAACCTATCGACCGTAGCTCCGGCAGCACAGCGGTCAAGGGGTAGGTTCCCCTCGTATTAAGAACTTTGATAATGGCTTAGGGCGCCAGATATTTTTAAATAAAAATACCAAAATTTTCTATAAGTAGACAGAGAACGATAATTTAAAGCTTTCTTAACATACACTGAGCAAGAATAAAATTCCAATATAAAACAATAACAAATATATTACTACGTTTACAACAGAGTAGATTGACCCAATATTTGACAATATATGGAGCATTGACTTTACAAGATTCCTTGGACCGGCAGGGACCACAAAACTGTCTTACTTTAAACAGCTCTCCGTGGGTGCAGCGTAGAGTGCCTTCCGGAGGTAGAGAGGATGTTACTCGAGTTGCTACCAGCAGTACTGCGGCGACTCGTAGACTGTACTCTTCGAGGGTTTTACTGCATGTACGCCACTGGTCGAAGATGGTTGTTGTTCTTTACCCTGGGTTCTAGCCGTTTGTCCAGAAGGTGTTTACATACAGAGATAAAACAAAAAGCTATCAGTGCTGTTATAGTAATAGCTCGTGAAGCAGTAGGTAATCTATTAAAATGACTTTATATAAACCAAATTGAAATGAATCATACAAATTCAAAGACTCAGGTAATTAATTATAAACAACAGAGAATCTACAAAAAAAATATGACCAAAAGACTTATCTACAACTTTGGGAAAATGAATGTATCAAAAGTTAACAAGAAACGGTAATTAAGCTGTCAGACTTCAAATTTAAACCACTGCTTGACGAATAGAGCAATTTATAATAAGGAAGTACACGAAAATTATGCAGTTAATCCTTGCTGCTTCACGGTACTGAAACTAAATATTAAAGAAAATTAGCACATTCGTCTACGACGAACAGCGATAGCTTGGTGTAGCAACTGGGACCAAATTGAACGAGCGACATAGATCTCTAGGCCAGTGACGTTTCAACAAAGTAGTACTATAAAATAGAAAAAATAGAAACTCACTTACCTAGAGTCAAATTTCTCAGGTTGCAGATTGCCACTCTCGTTCTTTCACTTTACGGTTTCGAGACAGATTTTGCCAACGACCACGACAAACTCGTTTCTCGAATGCGTAAGGGGTTGGTATGTCTCCAGTTAAATACCACACATATATGTATCTATTCCTCTAGCCGGGTTACATAAAAACATCCAGAAGCCAGAGGTTTGTTTTCTTACGGTACGATAATATGTATCTCTGGGTGCAAATTCATTCACCAGATATCAGTGAGATACTGAAAGTTATCTCTTTTCTTCAGAAACGATTATAGCTTGTGATATTCTGCTTCTATTGAGCGGATACGATTGTGTGAAAAAATATGTAAAAAAATAAATTTCAATGTTTTCAAAGAAACGTAAATAACTTCGAAAATAGTAAATCCCTTTCGAAGTTGTTGGACTCGTATTAAAGGGAAATCTTCAGTGTATCTATTTGACTAACTGAGTCATTTTGAAAAAATGTCTCCTAGACATGAACAAAATCTAAAGTTGAACCAAAAAATATCACGAGAATTCAAAAAAGCCCTGTACGCCACACATTACTACAACAAAAAATTAGGATTAATATTCCTCTAGATCTCTCTGTGTTTTGTTAAAATTTCAGGAACAGTGATTTTTACGAAAACGATACTAAGAATGGTAGAATTTTGAATTTTCGTGATATTTTTTATTCAACTTTAGATTTTATTAATGTCTAGGAAATTTTTTTTCAAAATGACTCAGTTACTGAAATAGATACACTGAAGATTTCCCTTTAATGTGAGTCCAACAACCTTCGAAAGGGTTTTACTATTTTCGAAGTTATTTACGTTTCTTTGAAAACATTAAAATTTTACTTTTTTTAGCGATATCTTTTCACACAATCGAAATACCGCCTTCAACTTATTAGACGGCTTATTAGACGCAGAATATCACAAGCTATAATCCTGTCAGAAGCAAAAAAAATCAATGCTGTAATACAAAAATTATCAGAATTTAAGCAAACTTAAAAAAGTGGGTGTATGATAACTTTCGTTGCTTACTGTATGTGAGATACGAAAAGAAACGATAATTTCTATTCATCATGGGAATAAAACGATAAATTAACGATACTTTATATATTAGACAACCCTGCCCTATCCTAAGTACCATGTGCAAACTTTCTCTAGCCAACACAGAAAATATAGTAATGAATGCTAAAATAAGCATACACTAATGATAAACTGAAATAAACTAGAAATCAAAGTTAAGCCGCAAACATTAAAAGCAAAAGGGATTGCAAAAATATAATCAAATTTAGTTATCGGAGAACAAATTGCTCTACTCACCAAAACGTGGAATAAAACAGTCGAAGTCTAGTTCACAAAAAGGGCTAATTCGCAAAAAAGATCTTGTTTCTTTTTTCCGGCTTTTTTTATAGTTTCACAATAACACAAAAAAATTATCCTATATTCTATCTGTCATCATGGTTACCACTGATATCGTGGTAACTATCGAAAACATAGAGGACAATTTTGTTTACTTCATCATAGACGAAGCTAGTTAATGATGCAAAAATAGATAAGATCTATTTCAAACATGGATCGACAGAATGGAATATTTATATTTCATACCAGCATTTTGTTTCTAAAACTTTATTGTGGCTATACCTTTAAGAAAATTAAAATTTTGCAAATACGAATATATACATATGTTTCTCTACTTTTTATCTTATTTCTGAGATATGTTTATTTTGCTTCCCATTGCCAAGATTTTGTAGGGCTGCAAACATTTTTTAAAAAAAAGTTTTTCACTAATCTAGCCTTCCACTAGTAATAACCTCCAAAATTTGGTATGGTCATATACTTCATTACGAAAATACGACAATTTTAAATTCCACCAGTTGCCACTACAGTTCATATATGTACTGAACATTTAATATATTATACGTATTGTTAGACTTAGATAATATATACAGGCACAAGTATATGTATGTATTATTTGTAATACTACAAAGTCAAATATTACACCAAACCGGAACGCTCACTGTTATATCAAAAACAAATACTCCGGCATTATTCAAGTGACTTACTTTGTGCTCTGCGTTCCCATGATCCATATATCTAACTTGGGAGCACCAGTTAAGATAACTCTTAACAACTCCGAATACGTTTGTTTTATTATGAAGCTTAGTTACAAACTACGAAATCTTGGCATGATTAATACGAGTTGGAGTTGTTAGAGTGAGAAATAATTCGCTTTAAAGTTGGTCGACCGACCTTGCAGTATGTTCGCAACGATTCGGATCAAGATGTGGCAAAGTTTATCAAAAGTCTCGTTCCAATTTTTCATTAACTGTTTAGTAGAGTATTCAAAAACTAATAAGTATAGATAATTTGTCTTTAACTGGCAGAAAAGTGTAAATTCATACTTGGACTCTATTATTATGTATGTTATCATAAAGGCAATAAACCTATAAAACTATAAACCATTCGTTTTTTGTTTCAATTTATCTTATCTATATACAAAACGCACAACGAGAACATTTCCAGTACAATATTTGTATTTAAAGAGTTCGAAAAATCGAAGCCGTGAATGAAAAATGTTTTGTACGAAAAATAAACATAGAGTGAAGAAAAAGAAAAATACTGAAATAGCATAAGGTCATTAAAATACGTTCCCTAAATTATTTTTAGAATGGCATACATAATGAATAAAAAGACTTATAGAATTTGTATATTCAGCTTTTAGATACAATTATAAAAAAGAATAAAGTTCGATGATCAGGATCTAGTATATCATTTCCTCGTTTCTTTTCGAATTTTCAGGTACACTAAAATTTGGAAAAAAAGCTTGAAGTAAACAATAATTCCAAATGTGCTGATAATTGATAAATTGGCTCTTTAACTCTAATACTAATCGTTGCAAACAATACTTTATAGAAAGATATTACCTCCATGGAGCACTATCGTATGAGGTCAGGATTAGTGAGGAGAGGGGGGGGGGGGGGAAAACCACCCCCCCCAATATTGAAGAAGGCGAGGGCCAAAATTTTGTGCCAAAAACACAATTGAACACAATTGGTTGAGTTATGATCTTCAATACGATCTTCATGATGTAATACATACTATTTATAAATTAAATAGATTTTAATTACTTAATTTAACATTAAATTAACATCTTAGAGTGACTATGTACCTATACTGCCCTCTAGAGATCGAAACGCGTCAACAAATAATCTATTTTTAAACGACATATACATAGAACTATTATATATGATTCACAATTATATAAATTTAGAAATACAAATTTCAATTTCAAAGCTGACCCGGAGAATAACGTAAGAAACCCGAGATCCCGGAGATACTTCCGACTGGAAACCCGGAGTCTCCGGGTCATTTTCGGGAAGTGGCAACTCTAGTCAGGATATATTACATATTTTCTTACAATTAGATTTAGCGAGATGTATACAATTTTATCTACCATCTCAATCCTCGACTCTACTACCTATTCTGTATTGAAACCGTCCCTTCAAAGTTTGTCTGTACTAGGATTGGGACTCCATTATCCAAATATTTTTTCTACTTTTCTATTACGTGCTGGTGGATTATTGATATTAGGCCTTGATTTATTACCATTATGTTATGGCTAATAATTGCATCCGTATATATGCATGTAAAGGTGACACGTTTAGTAGTACTTCTATTGCAGGTGTGTAAATTAAGTAATGAGACTGGCAACATAGCGCCCGATCTAGCAATACTGCGGAGATGGGACTTAAGGAAAGGGCGGTAGATTAAGATGTAGTACACCTTCAGTACAAGTTTGAACTTGTTAGAGTCATTTGTTTGTGACTATTTTCTCTGTGACTATTTTCGTAAATAACCGTTTGATTAGCGGTGTGTTATCAGGTTTTGCTTCAGACTTGAACACAGCGCAACGAATACTTTTGCAAAACTTCAACACGCCTACGGAGACAGTTTTCTTTCAAGAACCCAGGTTTTTCGGTGGTTTAAGGTATTCTCAGAATAAAGAGAGTCGATTGATAATGAACCACGTAGCGGAAAGCCTTCATCTTCAAGAACTGATGAAAATGTCGATAGAATACGGGATCTTGTGCATTGAGATCATCGGTTGATGACAATAATGATCGGGGAAGAGTTAAATTTGAATCACACCACTGTTTATCTTTTGACTAACGAATTGGAGTTGAGAAAAATCTGCGCAAAAATGATTCCAAAATCCTTTCGGACAAACAAAAGGACATCAGGAGGGAAAGGTGTCTTGACTTTTTGGAATCTATTGAAAATGATTCCCATTTTATTATTTTATAGAACGTGTCATTACTGGTGATGAGACTGGGGTGTCTGAGTACGACCCGGAAACCAAGCGCCAAAGCATGAAATGGCACACTTCGAACTCTCCAAGACCCAAAAAAGCAAGAATGGGCAAGTCGAATATCAAATACATGCTGATTTGCTTTTTTTGATAGCCAGGGAATTGCCCACAAAGAGTTTGTGCCTCCAGGCCAAACAGTAAATCAACACTTTTACAGAGAGGTTCTTGAAAACTTCGAAAAAGGATCATACGAGTGAGACAAACATCAAAAACAATTGAATGTTGTATCACGACAATGCGCCTTGTCACACAGCCATTTCAGTCATTTCAAACGAGTTTTAGCCAGTAAAAACATTCCTGTGGCTCCTCAGCCTCCTCATTCGCCTGACTTGAATCCTTGTGACTTTTGTCTCTTCCCGATATTGAAAAATCACCTCAAACGACGTCATTTTGGGATCATAGAAAACATTCAAACGGCTAAAACCGACTAACTGAAGGCTATTCCAGTATATGAGTTCCAGCACTGCTATGAGGAATGGAAGAACCGTCTCCAGCGCTGTGTGGCTTCCCAAGAAACTTATTTTGAAGGAGACCATACTAAATTGTAATTTTATTCGAATAAAAAAAATTAAAAAAAAAATCACCCATTACTTAATGAGAGATACTTAACTTACTCAGCAACCTTGGTACACTCATTATGATGCTCAATGATTTGATCGCCCCTCCCCTTTGCCTTGTTTTCGTCCACCATACCACTGATCCATGATAGATGATCACCTTAGTATAAATCCGTAGCCACATTTTCAGGTTTAATCATCAAATATTTCCAAACAAAGATATTTCTGCTCCTTCCCTAGTCTATTGTTGTTCTATGCGATCATTTGTATACGGACATTCTATGAGTAACTTTCTGTAAAAGATGACTCCTAAGTATTTTGACTTAATGGCCCATGGAATTTCCACTCCAGTGAGCGCTAAGAGTTTTAGACCTCAATACATTTCCTGGTAAAGGTGACGACAGTGGTCAGAGCTCTCTATAGGCTCTCTGATGTTGTGTTGAAAAAACGGCTTGTTACTACTATTGTCAGATTACACGGTTCTGCATGCAAATCTTCCCCCGCCAAACTAATGTGTTATTTCAATAATTTCTACTTGTATCACGTAGCAAAATCTAGAAATATCAACAACGATTGATTGATTTATTGCAAAGCGGGTATAAGGATGTACGTTATTTACATCATCTGCACATAAAGTCAGGGTTTATAAAAAAAATGTTAAACCCTTAAGTACAGAAGGAAATGCTTTTCTTTATTTGAGACAAAAATTCGCGCGTATAAGTGAGGCAAAGTTTAAAGAAGGAATGTTTGTTGGGCCGCAAACTTTTTAAAATAAAAACTTTATTAAATTATTTTTTTAAGCGGTATAGTAGAAAATGTACCCCAAAGATGTTAGCGGACCCTGTTGGGCCCCCAAACGTAAAAACATCCCGCGAATACAAGTGAAAAAAGACAACAAAATAATTTATCGATTGTATTATATTTTTTTCGATACAAAATATTTGTAAAAAAAAAGTGATTTTGTTTTTTTTTAAATCTTCGAAAATTCACTAAATTGTTATTGGTTTGGGCTCTCATTTTATATTCTTCTTCCATTCTCTAAAAACTTATGGGCAAAAGTGGAGCTTAAATTTGAATTTAGCACATTACGGTAGACCCAAAAACCCAAAAAAAATAACAGTGAGCGACAAAAAAATTCAAAATGCAGTACAGTGTTATCAGCGTAGTCTAGACAATATAGTTGTTTGTGTTTTGAAAACACAGGTGCCAAAAAGTTATCTAGAGATCCCAAAATATATTTTTAGTTCTGTTGATAAAGTTAAATATCCGGTTAGTAAAAGCCGAAATATCAATAAAAACAGTTCCGCGTACGCATAAATATCTTAACCTCAATTTACGTCAGACATTTAACACATCACACGTCATAACAATATCAATATAATCGACTGCCCTATTCGCGTATAAGAAAGGACCCTCCCCGTACATCAGACCCGTACTACGGATTAAATATTCAGCAGCCTACAAATGGAAACTTGACCTGAACGGAATAAGCCTCCGCATCATCTAAGCGGATTGGCTTTTTGATATGCGTTTTGATAGAAATCGGTTTATATTTCTGCTCTCTAATTTTTCAGGCCGTATTGGATAATCCGCAGAAATTGTTTGCTCGTGTTTTCATAATTTCCATCCGCTCATTTCTGTTTGCGTTGTATTACCCGAATGCGGGATAAAGTGGCAAAAAATAGCTCTGTGGAGGTAGAATAACTGGCATTTCTGAAAATCGTTAAGTTTATCTCTGTCATGTATGAAAGGTATTAAGGTTATAAAATAATGTATATGTCATGTAAATTATTTCTTAAAAAGAGGAAAAAACGAGAAAAAAAAGAAATAAGAATATTTTCCTTGTCGTTAATTTATTTTGTTATGCCAGGAATCATCTTTAACTAAATCTGAACAACGAAATACGTTTTATATTGTGCCTTTATTGCACAAAAGGTGTTATGATTTCTAAACGGTACTCTCCCTGCATTTAGTATTCTGTTAAAAACAAAAATAGGTCCTATAATCCTCATTTTGCTCACAGGTGCCCGCACTCCAATTAATTTTTTGTGGTGTAGTGCAGCTTCAATATAAAAGTGAGGGTTGTTTGTACTCCAAAGACTCTCAGACATATTCTGAGAGTTAACAAGACCCGAAAAATGGAACCAAGCCTCATCAGTAAAAAAAAACATTAATCTTAAGGTTCGTCCGCTCTGAGAATTTCATGTGTGGATTGCAAACGATATGGATGGAGTTCCAAATTATCTTTCAAAATTCGCTGACACGTTTTATCTACCGTATACAACGTACGGTAGATTCACTTGTTGGCTCAGATGGCTAAATGATAGTCTTGGAATGTCCGTTATCCATTGCCCAACCATTTCAACGTTTTCTTCTGTCCTTACTCTGGGTCTCCCACCTCCTTGTTTCCGATTGACTCTTCCAGTTTGCCGGTACAAGTTTAGGAAACAAGTAGGTACAAGTTTAGTTTTTGGCCCGCTAAAATGGTCCAAATGAATAGCTGCGTGTGGAAAAACTTCCCTAAATAGTCCAATCAACGAGCGAAAGCGGCCATGTAAATTGGTCACTAATTGTTATCAGCAAACAAAAAATATGGTCGTATAGAGAAATGAATTCTAAGAAGATTTTTTGCGACTCGTGTTTTAATGGCGAACATAACAAAAAAAATTCGCAAAAGTCAAAAAAACGTTTTTTTGCAAATAAAAAAATTCAAGTCCTACAAGAAAGTAATTATAAAATTGTAGGTTTTAAAAAACCCCCCGTTTGGGTTGAACGAAACAAACGGTCATAAACATTTGAAAAAATGACGCAAAATCGCGTTTATTTTTGCTGTATAAATTCCAATTTTTTTGTTTGAGCATACATCTTTTACTACAAATATAGCCCAAACAAAAACTTCAATGTTTTTTTAAGATTTAAAAAAAAAGAGTTTTTTTGAGGCAAAAAGTCGTACAGAAACGACATTTTATTGCGAAGACTTGTACTTCTGCTTAAAAACCAAACGCTTTTATTTAATTTTTGAATAAAAAATTTGTAAAATTGTATCATTTTTTCGAATCGGTTTTTTCGAATAACTTTTTTATTTTTGTTTTTTACATTTTTGGCCGTTGCATATTTAAAAATTGGCATTCAGAACACGTATTTTAAAAAAAAAATGAAGATCCTACGACCTCAGGGAGCCGAGATAATTTTTTTTAATTCCTGACAGCACTGTATACGTCCGATTGACTTCATTTTTACACGAAATATATCTCAAAGGCTTTTACTTTCTTAAAAAAATATATTTCAAATTATTTCGCATAAATTAAGTTGACATAATTGTTTGCGAAAGTACAGCGTTGGGTGCGGCACGCGCTAGCCAACACACGGCGAGAGAGTGGACGGACACTCCGCTTCCGGAGTAAACACGATTTCAAATCGATCGCGCTCGCAAAATTATCTTTTCCTCCGCTTAAAAAAAATTTATCTCGGCTCCCTGAGGTCGTAGGACCTTCATTTTTTAAAAAAAACGCGTGTTTTGAATGCCAGTTTTCAAATATGCAACGGCCAAAAATGTAAAACCAAAATAAAAAAAGTTATTCGAAAAACCGGTTCGAAAAAATGATACAATTTTACACGCATATTTCTCTATGCAAAATTAAAAGTTATAGTAGTTTAAAAAATAGCCTTTTATCATTTCTGTACAAAAAGCTGGTTTTTGAAAACGTATTTTTTTTAAATCGTTATAACTCGAAAAAATAAGACTTTTTTTGAAGTTTTGAAAAAAGGATCATTTTCCCGCTTGTCTTGGGCTATATTTGTAGTTAACAAGAAGTCTGTTCACACAAAATTGGAATTCATACAGCAAAAATACGAAAACGCTATTTTTGACGTTTTTTTTAATTTTTCTCAAATGTTTATAAACCAATTTTTTCGTTCACATCTCATTCGACGAATGAGATGTGAATTGGCGATTTTTTTGGTTATGTTCGCCATTAAAATTCGGGTCGCAAAAACGCTATCTTTCTTAGAATTTTCTTCTCTATACGACCATATGTTTTGTTTGCTGATAACAATTAGTGACCGGTTTGTTTTCTCCCCGTTGATTGGGCTATAAAGTCCTCATATGCAGCTCTCATCGAATACAACCAGTTTCCATTGATTCTAATGCCATTCACGTCGTTGTGAAACACGTCTCTGCTCTTATTTAAAGAACTTTTGGAATTGAATAAGAGTACCAATTAGAAAGGCATATTTTCAGGAATATTTTTAGGTAGTAATAATGGAAAGATTTTTTTGAAAATTTAGTATATTGTTACACAAGTATTGTTTTCATAAAAAAATGTTATTTATTTTTTTTTTCAAATGGCGGATATACAGAGCGATACGTGGAAACCCCTTTCAAAATCTGCGTCGAAAACGACGGCCGCAATTTTGATCTGAAACATGAAAATAAAGTGGATTCTTAAAGTAAACATATTTTCTAGAATATGTACCTAAATTATATTAAAATTATGCCTGTTTAATAAATAAATTATGAAAAATAAAAAAAACGACCTGTTCTTTAACTGTCTCTTTGTTATAACGAAATACTTTTTTTAAAAATACTTTTTAATCAATTAGATATATACACTTTCGAATTACATAAGGAATGTGTGTGCTAAATTTCAGCAAGATCGGTTGGATAGTTTTTGCGTAGTTTTCTACGCAAGTTGAAAAAAACACAAATTGTGGAAAAACGCGTTTAAAGTTTGTAGAACAGAAAACTGGAATAAATTATAAGAAAGCATGGATTTAAGGTTTCGCATTCACACAATATTTTCAAAACATCCCAATGTTGCCAGCTTTCAAGGTCTTCCAATAGCTTGAAAGTGGGGGAACAGAAAGAAAAAGCGAGAGCGCTCTCCTCCGAACGCTCAGATTTTCGTGTACTTGCAGCGCCGACCCTAACGCGTCATTAAAGGTACCATAACTCTGGAACGAGTTCTAATTTCATTCTAAAATTTTACGGGAATATTCTTGGAATGGTATACAACCATTTTGTGAAAAAAACAAACATAGATTTTTTCGACATTCTAATTGGTATGCCCCCTTAATTTTAATTTTCAGAAAATAATGGAATTCAATATTATATTATTTATTTTACAGTTGTGGCGGCCAGTTTGAAAACAACAAAGTTTCGCTTCGAGTTTCGACATAACCGGTATTTCCATCTATGTCGTTCATAGCCAGATTTGATGCCTTTTTTAATGACTCATTACAAATAAATATAAAAGCACCGTCCTGACATTTTCTTCATACAGCCAAAGCTGCAAAATACATATTGGCGATACATGTAGAAGAGAATAAGTTAAAAGACACCAGTAAGGACATACAAGACGTTAGATGCCACTTGTTTCACTTTGTGCACGTATTAGAAACGTATGAGACCTAATAGAAAGTAGAGAGGGATATTGCCTACACGCCTATCGCCAGTTTTAGTGGATTCAGTACGTTTTCGCAGCTATGGGGGTACATCGACTTAGTTGTATGAAAAAATTTACGTAATTATGACTTTTACAATTATCCCATACATTTAAAAGAAGTGTACGAACATAATTGTATTTATTTTCAAATATTTGTATTCCTTAACTAATCGGTCTGCAAGAAAATAAAATTGAAGTTCTATAAAAAATTAAAAAATAAAAATATGAATCAACCCGGTTATAAGACGAAAGAAAAAAATGCCTATTGAATAAGTGGTTCAAAAGTGTCGCCCCTTTGTGCTTCGCAAAAACCTAGTCTATCGTAAAACTCAGTTCTTACGCGTTCTAAATACTGTTGTAAATATTCGGATGATTTTAATATTCGGATAATACGTAATAGTAAAAGAGTATTCGGATGAATTCACTAATACGTATTAATTTTCATACGTGCTTTTCTTGGCTTACGGTATACGGATAGGACCTTCTATACGCAAAGTCACGGCACACGGCACGGCATCGCATCATAATCCGTAATAATTCCGTATTCCATATTCCCTCGGACCGCGTTCGTGTTCGTATCATCGTACTATTACGTATTATTACGTATTATGTTTACTTCGTCCGAGACTTCGTCGGATACGATATCCACGCTATCTTCCGGCATTTGACAGCGTTCGTAATAATTTCGATTCCGTATTGCGATTGGCAACTTCGGATTAATACGTAATAGTTTGATATTCGGATTGAACGGAATTTTTAATACGTATTCTTACGACATTAGTTCTAACACTTCAGGGGAAATATTATTTAGGACTTGTACAATTCTGGCCCGTAAATCATTTAAATTTCGTGGTCTTTCATGTTCATGTCCGTAAACAGTTTGTTTTATTTGTTAAATATTTGTTGGCATTTAAGGAACCGTTTATAAAAAATGGCCCAAAGATGGAATCGCCTAAAATACCAACCCAAACATTTAACTTCTAGGGACACTGTGTACGCACAGGAATACTCGAGTGCTTATTTTCCGTACACCAATAACGATATAATAATTCAATTCACACGTGGGCATTATAATTTATGGGCGGGACGTCCCGCCTACATATTTTATTGCCACCCTATCACGAAAGACAGAGAATGACGCTCATAAAAGTTTTAAAATGACATGTCAGTCACTATGGATATAATATTTCTCTGTCAGTTCTTCTATCTGTCATAGTTTATTCTTTTCTATCTTTTAATGCTCGGCTTTGAAATCTTGGAGTTTCCAACCCTGTCTACCTGTTAACTGATAGAACCAACAAAAACTATGTTCTACATTGTTCAACTGCAGTAATATTCGCAGGACAGCCTTACGTGATGTGACATCCATTCAGCTTTTTTATGTTGCCCAATGTATGTCATTCACGGAATAAGATATAGTGAGCGGCATCGAGAAGTTTATTATTCCATTAAATTATCCATTGAAACGGAAACTGAAACAGTTGAATACAGCCTCAATCATCGTGGTTGCATTGAACATATCAGCGCAAACGGCAACGAAATTAATTGGTACATTTCTGTTTGATCTTTTAAACGATATTAACAACGTCACGGGTAAATTCGACAAATTTCGTGTTCCAAAGAACGATGTGATAATTGGAATATGAAATGTGTCATGACAACGGCCCCGCCAGGATGCGACCAGGTATTACATTCAATAATATAATTTCTGCAAGCTAGAATATTATCCATCTTACCTTAGAAACGTAGCACAACCACCGGGGTCGTTAAAGTAAAATGAGAGTTAAATTGCCAGTCTTGTTGAACAACAGTTAATAAAGTTTTTCTTTTTTTATAAAACAAGTCGATGTATTAAAAAAAATAACTAAGAAGTTCCACAGTCAGCAACCCAAGCTTTTGCAGGAACTAGAGAATGCTTTTGTTAAAAAATAAAGTGTTTCATACACGCTATCTTCAATTAAAACAGGTACTGAGCTCTTTTTGAATAAGATCATTGTGTTTCGGTGGAAATAGCTTATTTTCAGTTTTAGTAGCAATCTCTTTAATTCTAAATAAATTAATAGCTTGTATTATACCATCTTAGAGTCAGTATTCGATAGGCCTAGGATTCGATAGGGATAGGAAGGTAGAAAGTTGTCAATCTGGCCCAATTAAAAAAAAATCCAAAAATCTCGCAAACCATAGGACTTGACAAGTCCCCCATCAGCAGTTAAAGGGTTAAACCAGTTTCATAAAAAATATCCCAATCCACAAAAAAACTCTGTGCTAATAATGTAGCTCTTAAATAACGTAAGTTATTGTAAGGCCAAATATCTGCTGAAATAATCTTTTCAATTGTCTAATTATTAGACAATTTATAGACCATATGTTTTCTTATTCAATACAAAGATAATATTTCATGAAAAATTAGCAGTTTTAAAAACTGTAAAATTAATACGGTGGTGAATCATCAGGTCACTATGTGATTTTTTTGAAATATCGGCAAATATTCCAAAGCAAATGTGTAAAAGTTAAGCTCTTTATTTTTTTTAATTATTTTTTAGGAATATATAGGAAATCATAAACAATATAGTGAATTTTCGAAGATTTAAAAAAACAAAATCACTTGTTTTACAAAATATACTTCATTTTGTATCGAATAAAGTATAATACAATTAAATTATTTAGTTGTCTTTTTCGAAAGACACAATGAAAATGTTTTTCTTAAATTATTGACTCCTCTCACTAATTTCACTAACGATACAATCTCTTTAATACTAAAATATTTCACAAAAATAATACTTGATTTATATTGAATGAACATTATGATTGTTTTATTATAATGTTCTGATGACATGTTACATCCACGTGATTCTGCACTATAATCATGGTATACAAGAAATAAAGTTATTGTCTAAAATAATAGTTAAATTCATGATATCTTCTGGCACAATTATTAGCAATACCTGTTATTAATCTCCAATATATTACATTTCCATACTAACTGTTCGTACACAGTTTTTTCCATATTCATTTTATCATTTTATAACAACAGAGAATCAAACGAAACGCTGAAATTTCATCGATTTTATAATATGGGACATTCCACGCCAACTTCGCCACAAAAAAATTGATTTCTCTGAAACTTTGTATATAAGTAGTACGTGATAAGAAGAGTTGATACCTAAAATTTTAAAGCTCAAGTCACATTACGCTCTCGTCACGAACGGTCACAAAATTAGAGCTTTTTAGACAATCTTAAATTCGCGACTGTTGTAGGCAAATGAGCGCGAATAAAAACAATTTGAAAAAACAGGAGAAACATCGCATTTTTCACGTAGATTGCGATAAAAATACTTTTGAATTCATTAAGGGTAGTTTTCACCCCTTTTCAGAGGGTTAAAACTTTAAAATCTGAATTTGGAAAAGTATCTATGACTTCTTAAAAAATTTTTTTTGCTTAAATAAATTCTTATTTTACTTTCCTTATTCTACGTTAAATTTAAAGTAAAAAGATGTCTCTAGTAAAAAATTATTCAAGCTTTTTTAGAATATCATTCAAGTATTGCCTTATTATAAAATTCATCAAGGTTAATTAATTTTTTACTCAAAAAGTACGCATTAAATGAAAAAATTTCAGAAAACGTTTTTCACTTAAAATTTAACGTAGAATAAGGGAAAAAAGTAAAGTTTTTTTAAAGTAAAAATTCGTTTTGTATGGCCCCACAATGAAAAATATGACGAATCACGGAATTTAAAAAAATACCATCGTATTCTACGCAAAATTTTGAGTAAACAATGTCTCATGCTATTTTTCAATTTAAGGCGTTTTTTAAAGCAACAAATTCAAAAACTTTTATTAAGTGAGAAATGCCATTAGTGCAAAATTTCAAGTCGATAGCTTAATTACAGTGGCCGCTAGAATGGCAGCCATTTTTAAAAACGTGATTCCGAGAAAAACGCGTTTAAAGTTTAAAATGTGAATTATTCAAAGGAGCTTATATATACCGTCAGTCTGCAATGCCTGGTCGGTAAAGACATCCCTCTCCTGACACAAAAATGAAAAAAATAATCGATTTTTTCAAATGTAAGTCCCCCTTAAGAAGTCATACTTCTCAAATTTCGATTTTAAAGTTTTAACCCTCTGAAAAGGGATGAAAACTACCCTTAAGGAATTCAAAAGTATTTTTAACGCAATCTACCGGAATAATGAGATGTTTTTACTATTTTTTCAATTTTTTTTTATTCGCGCTCATTTGCCTACAACAGTCGCGAATTTAAGATTGTCTAAAAAGCTCTAATTTTGTGACCTTTCGTGACCAACTTTTCTGATCACATACAGCTTATATACAAAGTTTCAGAGAAATCTATTTTTTGTGGCGAAGTTGGCGTGGAATGTCCCATACGTATATAAACATGATCGAATTAGCAGAAGTAAACAAAACGAAGGGTAAATTAAGCCGCAGACACGCAGGATTAAGGTATGCATTAAAAAAGGAAAATATATAACAACGCCGAACCTTACTCGGGGAAGCACCTAGGACCGACCACGGACATCGATGTCTGGTAGAACGGTAGAACGAACCTCCCCCGGTCTCGTAAATACATTTTTTTCGTGATCTAGCCTGAGAATTAACGCACGTGTCGTAATGGAAGCTTAATGCCGCTGATAAAACTTGAGAGTGGTGGTGAAGGTGGAAAACCAGCAATCGTCGCCACGTCCCTGTTTTAACATGACAGCCTCGGTGAATGGTAAACACATTAGAAGTTTCAAATATTTTAAAGGCAGCCTTTCGAAGTTCAACGTATCGCCCTGAACCAGAAAAGGGCGATGAATGGCTGATTGAATCATTACATTACGTTGTTATATTACAGTGTGCAAGAGTTCCTTCTCGAAATTACTTTCCCGCTTTTTCGCTGGAAAAAAAATGTTTTTTTTGGGAATTTTTTTTGAGGAAAATATAAAACGTATTGAGACAATTTTTTTTTTAATTAAAAGATACAGGTATGTAGGTTACATTTAGTTTTTTATTTATTTTTTAAACCAAAATGGCGGCCGTCGATCCTTGTTCCAATGCAGCTACTTCATGCGGACATGTCTCATGTTAATGAGATTTTTCTACGACGCTATTCATCTGAAATCAAAAAATGAAACATTTTTATAAAATATAGGGTTGTTGTTAGTGTTTATCATACGGGTTTTTTGAAACTCAAATTTTACGCGATTTGGTGCAATTTTGAAAAAAAAAAGTTCGATTTTCACCTTAAATTTCTACCTTTAAATTGTTATTAAAAATCTAATTTTTGCAATATAAAAAAAATCCTACGTTGATCACTAATGGCATCATTTGTGAACATTTTAAAAGAAAAATCATTAAAATCGGTTAATTAGTGTCCGATAAAAAATCTCATTCCAGTTTCAAGACATCTACTGATGTAATAGAGGCATAATTAAAATTTTTTACTACACTCACTAGACGGATCTATAGAAGCACCATCACAAATTTATCTTTAATGTGGTAAAACTGGTATCGTTTTTTAATACACTTTCAAAACTTATTTTTAACTGACTCATTTATTGACGTGCACCTATAGCATTGTAGGTACACTTGTATAACTTTTATACAAAATAAATTAAACCTCTATCTCCTATTAAAAATTCCTTACCATCCTTAGAAAGTGGTTTAGGTAATCTCTTGAAGGTGTTACAAATGTTAACGAAGAATGATTGAGGTCATTTTGAACAAAGGATGGTCGCTATTTATAGTAGCATGTTTATTTTAAAATGATTTTAAGTCAACATTAATTTCAATAAAATAATATTCAAATACCCTTGAATCCAATAACCTAACAAACCCGTTACTCGCAAACAAAAAAAAAAAAAAAAACTCAAATTTTTAGCAGAACAATAATTACTTGTGGGGAAGGCACACAGCGCTGAAACGGTTCTTGCACTCAAGCGCGGATACTTATCTGGTGCCCTCAGGCTGGTCAGTTCCAGCCGTGCATTCAAAATAATGTCCCTGAGGTGATTTTTCATTTCAGGTAGAGAAAAAGCCTGGCTAAAAACGTTTATTGAAATGGCCTGTGACAAGGCGCATTGTTATGCAACATCCAGTTGTTCTTGGTGTTTGGTCTCACACGCTGACCCTTTTCGAGGCACCTCAACCACCCCTTGAAAGTGTTGATTTAGTCCTGCACCTGTGGACTTTCCCGCCAAATAATGCAAACGGCAGTTTGTTCTTCGACTTGGAGAACTTGGGGTGTGCCATTCCATTCTTTTGCGGGTGGTTTTCGGGGGGGCCCCCAAAACCCCACCCCCCCACCCAGTGGGTCCCTTTAAACATGATTTTTCTCCCCCCATTCGTTAGTCAAAATCTGGGAACAGAGTGTGACTTCTAATTTAACTCTTCCGGTCTTCTTGTCGTAATGACGATCTTACAAAGATCCTATTCGAATGACATAATGCCAGTCATAGGGCTTGACATTGTGGAAATCATAAAATTTTGCATATTTCCACAGGAATACTCCTCCTCTACCAAAGGCTCTACGTTATAAATGGCGGAATTCATTTTTCTCAGCGCAGTCCCAATTGTTGGATAACCGATAATCGCATGAGTGGGCAGCACCTGGTCGAACTGGAATAGTCCCACGCAGTCCATCTCAATTGGTGCTCAAGCGGCGGTGGCTAAACGAAACACACTGCACGAAGTCAGATGTAGCATAGGAAATACTGTAAAATACGTATTATAAAATGCCTAGAGAGGTATTGTAGGATCTGCAGAATGCTGTGTAGTACGTAAATATCGTGACACAAGGGATTAGGTAATCTAATGGGGATGTTTTCAAAAATAAATGGAAGCTTTAAATGTGTTTGTATATCTGAATGATTTTGTGGGCGCTCGAAACGTTTTATTTATTTATTTTTCTTGTATAATTACTCCATAATGACAAAAGAGTTTGCCAAGGTTCGTAGATCGTAACGTAACTTTGCATTGTATGGGGATGGTACTGTAGGTCCAAGCAAATAATTAATAATGATTATTCAGCCGTTGTTTTGAAAAACCTCAACTTATATTTTGTCGAGGAAACTGTACATACTAATATTCTTATTATCTTGTGCACTTGGTTGAGATCTGCAAAAAAAAGGTTTTTGACAAGTTCGATTTTCGACAAAAAGCATCTTTTAAAAAAAAGATTTGAAGGAATAAACCATCGGACATGGACAGAGTTTTCAGCCCAAATGAGTAAAAAGACCTCAATAAACCATTTTCACTGAGATCAAAGATTGCTAAAATTCGGATTTCTGACCTGGATGATAATACGAAGTATAGCCAAAACAGGTGAAAGTTATGATGGGGAGTCCGATGAGGAGCCACTTGCAGTTTAACTATACATAACCTCATCAAGATTTCATTTATTTTTCGATATAGATTCCATTCATACAAGTTTATGTATAACCAAACTATTATTTTCGTAATTGCCTTATTACCAGACGACGTCAAAATTCCTAAAATTTAATGGAATTTCTGGGGTGTTTTTGACAGTAAAAAAATATCCTGACCCTGCTAGTGTCAGCGGGCAAGAATGTGGTCATAGAATATACGAGGTGTGTAAATTAGGTATGGAGTAAAAAGTAAACAACACTGCGGAGACAGAACTTGGAAGGGCGGTAGATTAACATGTAATGCCCCTTCAGTACAAGATTGAACGTGTTAGAGTCATTTGTTTGTTCTTTGTGGCTGTTTTCGTAAACCGTTTTTTTTTCTAGTGCGTTTTAAAAGTGAGTGTCATTAATTTTGAGCAACGGTGTGCTGTCAGGTTTTGCTTCACACTTGGACACAGAGCAACGGATACTTTTGCAAAATTTCAACATGCCTACGGAGACATTGTTTTTTCAAGAGCCCAGGTTTTTGTTGGTTGAAGGGCATTCTCAGAAAGAAGAGAGTCATTTGAAGATGAACCACGCAGCGGAAGGCCTTCATCTTCAAGAACCGATGAAAATGTCAGTAGAATACGGGATCTTGTGCGTTCAGATCGTAGGTTGACGACAAGAATGATCGGGGAAGAGTTAAATGTGAATCACATGACTGTTCATCAGATTTTGACTAACGAATTGGGATGAGAAAAATCTGTGCAAAAATGGTTCCAAAGAACCTTTCGAAGGAACAAAAGAACTTCAGGAGAGAAAGGTGTTTTGTCTTTTTGGAATCGATTGAAAATGGTCCCCATTTTATGGAACGTGTCATTACTGGTGATAAGACTTGGGTGTTTGAGTACGACCCGGAAACCAAGCGTCAATGCATGGAATGTCACACTTCAAGCTCTCCAAGACCCAAAAAAGCAAGAATGAGCGAGTAGAAGATAAGATGCATGCTGATTTGCTTTTTTTGATAGCCAGGAAATTGTCCACAAAAAGTTTGTGCCTCTAGGCCAAAGAGTAAATCAACACATTTACAGAGAGGTTCTTCGAAAAAGGGTCGTGCGTATGAGACCAAGCATCAAGAACAACTGGATATTGCGTCGCGACAATGCGCCTTGTCACACAGCCACTTCAGCAAACGAGTTTTTAGCCAGTAAAAACATTCCTATGACTCTTCAGCCTCCTTACCTGACTTAAGTCCTTGTGACTGTTTTCTCTTCCCGAGATTGAAAAACTACCCTCAAGGGACGTCATTTTGGGACCATAGAAAACATTCAAACGACTGTAACCGACCAGCTGAAGAAGAAATTTTAAAAAATCGATCTCATTACTTAATTTACACACCTCGTCATTAAAAAAAGTTGTTTTAAATTAATGTTATGAAACAACTTAAAATTATATGAGGTATATAATATCTCCCATATATTGAGAACTCTTTCTCGATTATGCCCGTTCCTAGTGTACTTCTTTTGATTTCTATTCGGTTAAATCCTTTTTATATTGTTCTAGTTATGATGTAATTAAAGTAGCGTAAAATAGCGTCAAAAACTAAATGGTACGAGGAAACTATTAACGTAAATGTTCGCGCAATAAATGAAAAGACGGAAAATAAATGAGGTGCATAATGAGTTTTCGAACGAGAGGATTTTTTTGCGCCCATTGTTGCACTTCATCTCGCTTCGGACGCTTTGCCGGTGAATTATTGTGAATTTCAAGATGCATTACTCTAAGTTCCCGTTTAACTATTGAAGATAAATTGTGCTCCGGATAACACAAGTTACTTTTGTTCAGTAAATCACGTTTGAAAGGTAATTTTTCATTACGGCGAAAATACGTCATAACATAATTGGACGCGTTTTTACTTTAATAATACCCTTTGGATGTGTTCAAATTGAGTTGCCAAGTTTAATTTCATTTTTGCTATTGCAACCGATGTGATGATGATCATTGTTATGTAATGACTTAAATAAAACACGGAAATACAGCAAATATAACAGTTCGGAAATAATAGTTTTAGAAAGGTATATCCCTACTCAAAAAAGCTAAAAATCGTAATTAGAAAACATCCGCCCTTTCTGTAAAAATATAGAATATAGAGAAAAATTAACGTTGGAGAGTAAAATATAAAATTATAAAATTATAAAACTGAAATAAATCATTTCAACTAGCGCAACAAACTTGTGAGAATATAGCGAGACCGCTATCTATAACTTGTGTTACAATCAATTTTATTATGATTGGCGCGGATTATGTATTAGTGAGTAGGAATTATACTCACAAACGCACAATCAATATTTAATATTGGCAACAATCCATTTTTTGAGGCTAGTCTTAGTGGCAGGTTTATCCTTATATAAAATTTTCAATTCAGATGGCAGTAAATTGAAAGTTTTTATTGCAACATAATAGCTGTTAGCTTTTTTATTTTTTGGGTAACAACAGATTTTTATTTCGTGTAACGCTTTCGCTATTTATAAATTGTTTCTTGAGATCGGTGTAGTGATAGTATAATGATTCAAATGTAAAAGTTTGTATTAAATTTAGTGGCTTTTTTTCAAAACTGAATTTATTCTTGTTAATTATATCTTCAAGAAACGAGTTTGCAAATTTTGTAATAAATTAGCATGATTTTTGTACACACCTCCCCATGCTACTATGCCATAACTAAAGATGCTGTGAAATAGAGCATGGTAAATAATTCTCAATGTATTGGTCTGCATAATTTTTGCTAGTTTTCGGAATATGAAAATTAAATACTTAGTTTTCTTTATAATATATTCAATGTGCATGTTCCATCGCATGTTGAAATCAAACATTACCCCCAGGTATTTACAATAGTCAGCTCTCTTTACGTCATTTCCATTAATGTGCACTTTAATTTCATTTTTTTTGGCACGCTATCAACATAATTACCAAACGTTAAGAACACAGTTTTGCTAATGTTCAGAGATAGTCTGTTCAATGCAAGCCACTCCGCGACCAATTTCAGATTGTTATTCATATTATTTTGTGCAGATACCCAAGTATCACCAGTAGTGATATTTCTATAGGATATTAAATCTGATTTTTAAAATCGGATCAACCTTAACACATGTTTCTCTAACTCAAATAATGTATTTTGTTGTTTTATTGTTAAAAAAAATCGAAGCGGTGCAATGCTCAGCATCGTTTTCTATTAACATTGTTAGCAAGCTATATTTTTTATTTGTGTCTTAAAAGGCAGAAGCTTCTGGCTTTATTGTTCTAAACTTTAGTTTAAGAAACTAAGCTTAGTTTAGTTTATATGCCTTTAGGAGAGTAAATTGATATACTCTTTACATAAACTGCACTGTTAAAAATTTATATGGTAATTTTACAAAAAAATGCGTTGGAAGTATTTTGGCAAAGCAGTTTTGTATTTATTAAATCACAAGTTGTAATTTTACAAAACATTTTTTACTGTTTTTGTTTTGGTAAATTACAAAACAAAAAGTACTAATATAACTAAACAGATAATAAAATAAGGTTAGTAATTTTATATGACAAACATTGTAATTTTACAAATCAATTTTATTGGAAATCGTTTGTAAAATGAGAATGTGTAACGTTGATAATACAAATTTTTCACAGATAATGTGTATTGTAAAATTTAAAGTTTTGTAAACTTCATTGTGAAATTAATTAAAACATTTGTTTGTGATTTTGCTTAAAGTTCTAATAAAGTGAATCGCAAATAATGCTTGTAAATCAAGAACGTTTTTCATTAGCAACTAACAAACTGTTTTGTAAAATTACAACACGTGTATGATTTATACATGAAATTTGTAAAATTACAACTCATTTTTGTGATTTTCGTTACATGTTTTGAAAAAGTACTTGAATTGTATAATAATTTTGCATTGATATACATTGGTTTGTAATTTTACTAAACCATTGTTTTGTAAAAATATTGTAATTTCACAAAAAAATTTAAGAGTGTACGTTCATTTAGCTAGCAGTATATAAAAAAAAAACAGATAGTGCACGCAACAATAAATAAGTCTTACTTAATTTTTTAAATATTCAAAGTACAAAAAAATTTTGAATATAGGAAAAGAACTCATTATTAATATACCTTTGTAATGGTAAAGTAAAAATGGTAAATATCTTGCTGAAAAAACTGACTCTTTAAGACATATTTTTTATTTTCGCCTTAACTTTGAGTGAAGGGGGCAAAAAAGTGATTCACCGCTCAAATAATTAATTTTTCTCAGCCGTTTCCAAAAAAAAAACTCACTTCCTGTGATAAATCGATCACCGAAATCGAACATCGAAAAAATCGCAAGTTTCAAAAATGGGGCGAGTCTAACCATATAATAATTTTTGGGCTTCTAAGATGAAAATGGCAGGAATTCCCTTCGCTAAATGAACAGCGTCACGACTATTCGCGAACATTTCTCCCGCGCCTGCCGAGATTTTCCCAGGTGAAAACGCCGCAAAGACGTAACGACGAAAAAATTATTTTCAATTTATCCGACGGAGCCAGTCCACCACCCTTGATATATAACATTTACCGAGGCATTTACACTAACCAAGAAAAAATATATATTAAAGTGTCATTTTTCTTATCGGGGCAACAGTGAGGACCGAATATATAGCAGTTATAAATCACATTAGGCAATTTGAATCTAATTTTCTCAGTCGGCTGTGTGAAGCTTCAGTGGGGGACTCCGGGCACACGGAGAATCGCGCGAATATACGATTCTCTTTGCGCGACGTCCTTTGACGTCCGCGCGCGCAAAGGTGATGTTTAAATATATAGGTTCCGGGTATTTACGCTAAATAAAATAAGGCGACGGGACACTAGGACCGGCAAAATTGCCCTCGCAGTCGGCAGACGTAGACACTGCTTGACAGTACAAGCGGGTATGTGCACCATAAATAATACATGACATGCATGCTACTTCGCAAGAATATTTTACCTGGATGTCCGAAGATAACACCGGCACACAAAAAAAAATCTGAACCCGAGGTCTGACATGTCAATTCTTATGTATTTTGGTGCGCTGAATGTGAATCCGATGTCCGTTTGGTTCCATCGCCCACCATTTTTCCACAAAACCCCAATTTTGGCTCAACATTGACCAAGAAAATACCAAAGTGTATTTTTTGTACAGTTTACTCTAGATATATCTTTCTTCCTCAGTATTTTTAACCGCTGAAAAGGATTCCGTAGTCCAAATTTACTTCTGACCCTTCATTAACCAAAAAAAGAGTCCAATTTGGGGCCAAAATTGACCAAAAAGATATTCAAATCTATTTTTTGTACCGTTTACTCCATATCTATATACGCCAGTCAATAGAGCTCGAAAAGGGGTGAGTTTATGACACGATTGATACCTGAAATCCGACTACGGGGTACATTTAAGTTCAGTCCTTAGATGAAAACGTATATGGATTGGACTAGGAAATAGTTGCACTTTTTTTTTAATAACAAATTAGTGAAAAAAAATGTTTTGAGTTTTTTTCAGTTTATTGAAGCAATTACATCGCATCCAATAGGAAAGTTGTAGATAATTCAAAAACCTTTAAAATGAAAAAAAATCAAATCAATCGGTACATTTTTCACTGAGAAACCTCGGAAAAAACGCAAAAAATTACCTTATTTTAATAAATTCGTAATTCGAGTATTTTTGCATTAGAAGAGTCAATCTTGTGGGAAAATGTAGGTAATATCACGAAGAATGAGCGTGCAAAAACTGGATTATGTCTGATGAATAGTTTTTGCACAATAGTCGAATAAAGTTTTTTACATCGTATTTTGAATATTCCATAACACGTCGAGCGATAGATTAAATAACATTTTCTCGACGGATTCGGAAACTACAGAGTGTAAACTACAATTCATCCATTTACTTTGTTTCATTTAAATGCCATTAAATTGGTGTAAAACGCCTCTGAACACCGCGCTAAGTGAAGACAACATGAAGTGACTATAAAAAAGTTTAAAACTTGTTAAATGTACTTTATTACGTATTATAATATGACTGTTTGTCTTCAAGTACAAGTCTTATTTAAGTCAAATTGTATTATAACAAATGTTTCATGCTCGTTTTATAAATCGCCTAGTCATTTATCATACTATCTACGCCTGCAAAAAATATTTTTCGCGACATCTCGATATGTAATCTCATGTGGGAAAAATTGGGGAACAGGATGTGATGATTTAACGCAACTTACAAAAGTCTATACAAGGATCCTTTTTTATTGAATAGTTATTTATTGTGCATTAGAGGCGTGTAGGAGCATAACTTGCTTGTTAAAGGAAAATTTAAACCATAAGGTTTATCGAAAAATAACAAAAACAAACGCACGTTTTTTTCTATGAGTCATCACTCATCACCGATGAACGCGGGTTAGAACTCGAAGAGGCATGGCTATTCGCATGTCTTGTTACTTTAGATTTATCTGAAAAATTTATAGTTCTTCCAAAAAAGGTACAAAATAGGTCATTTCCCCTAATACGTAAATCCCCATAAAAGTCAGGATTACTGACAATCCATGTTTGAAATAGATTTTGTCTATTTTTGCGTTCTTTTGGCATGTTCAATCCGCCCTTATGTTGTCCAAGCACTCTAAATCACAATGACACTGATACGCGTAACGAAACACTTGGTATATACGTACAGTTGACGAAATGCCACATCAAGGGTATTCTCGATGAAGCGTGATTCTAAACTGGTTTAATTGCGATGTAATATTATGAATGATATGTTATTGCAAGCGCACAACACTACCCATATCGGGCTTCTCATGTCAGACGCGGATAGTCTATAATTCGCTGTATTGTGCGAACCGTTATTGAAGTTGCTTATTTTAACCATTTCAGGGGCAGTGGGACATATTATATGTCCCACCTATTTTTTACTCGTTTTTTTTTCATATTTCTGACACCTGTTGCCCTATCTATAGGTACAAAAGTATTTTTTAGACCCTTGGGTACCCAATTTATGAAATTTTGGTGTAAAATTGCAATAATTAATTTATTTAAATACTTGGTATGTACAATTAACATGAAAAAATGCTGTTTTTTCACTGAAAAATCAGTTTCTCGGTAACGCATATGGCTACAGCTCTGAATTTTTTTTAAAGTATTCTCCATATATAGGATTAACAATTTTTTTTTCAAAATTTTTCGTCGCTCAGTTTTTTCAAAAGAAAATCTTAAAACTGCAAAAATCTTAAAATATTCGAGTTTTTATATATTTTTTTAAATTTTATTATTATTTATTATAATTATTATAAATTATAAGCGTTCACATTAAAATGTTTATTTAATTAAATAATTATAAAGTATATTGATGTTAAATTTGTAATAACTGTTTATAAAAACTATATGACTCTTGTCTCATGTTAGATATAAATGTGTTGGTGATGTCACAAGAACAAGAGCTGCAGTAATTTTTTTTTATTATTATGGTTTTTTCTTTTTTTATTATTTTTAAATTATTTTCATAAAATATTATTTCCTGTCAAAATTTTGAGGTGTCTAACAGCAATAACTTTTATATTAGTGAAAAGCTGGTACAGAAATTTTCTTATTTTTTTTTGTTGTTTGAAAACTTGTTTACTATCATTAGAGCAGCAGTTTTCATATTTCAAATCAACATAAGGAATTATTTTTTTGGTTTTTGTTATTGTAGTGTTCAAATCGTACTTAACGACTTTGTAAACTTTCAAACATACTTTTTATTATACACTTTAAAAAAATGTAAAATTAACCTAAAGCATGTGTATATTGAAACAACCATTTTGAATTTTGAAAATCTGACTTCGGATTCGTAATCAGCGACCCCAAAAACCAATGGAAACCAAGTTTGGTCCTGATCCATTATTTTTTGAAAATTTTATCCGCCATATTGGATCCGCCATTTTGAATTTTGAAAATCTTGACCCCAAAAACCCTAGTAGTCACTCTTATTTTTATAATAAGTGTTAAAGAAAAATGTGCCCCTGAAAGGGTTATTTCAGGGGCACATTTTTCCTCCGGATATTGGTGGTTCCTCCCCAGTCACCCGGTATATCACCTATATAACTTATTAATCACTTTCCAACATTTTCGCTTTCCATGTAATCGGCTAATCCGATTAACCTCTGGCCAATCCCGATTCTTATTCGCTATAAGCACCTCTAAAAGCCGAAGTAGTTAAGTCCGCCCGCTCCACGAGCACCGGTCCTAATCAAAAATGCCCTCTCTCTAATCGTCATCAGGCAAATTGGCCCATAGACCAACTAACACAATTTGGATTAGGAAAATAAATTAGATTCCCGCCAAAACAACCCTATTAAGAGGGCTCTAATGGAAGGCGCAGCGCCCAGTTTAAGGCAACTCACACGCGAGAGTACCATAATAACGCTGCAAAATGGCCGGGTTACGGATTTACAATCCAATTAGATGCCGTTAGTAACGAGGTCCGCGGTCGTATCAAGGCCCCCGGATTTAGGGTGTCCGCGGAATAAATGAAAGAAAAAAACGGCTTGCCTTATTTATGGCAGTACATAGCTCAATACTAGATCTCCGCGTGATTTACGGCGTGTGGGGTTATGTGTGTGTGTTAAAAAAATTAATATTAGGCACACACGATAGGGGCGGGGATTCCCGAGAAATAGTAAACAACATAAAAACAGTCGTCTCTTCTGTGGGAAAGTATCACTGATCAAGGGACACGGTTAATAAATAAACGCTCTCCTGACATGTCGCATGCACTCCTGCCCAACCTCATTGCTTTTCAAGATGATCGATACAGGGTGTTCCACCTACGGCGGTTTCTTCTATAACTTTGTTATTGTATACATAATAAATAAATATATTCCAGGTAAAAGTTGCCCAAAATGATATGGTGCATGTTCGTAAAACATTTCTAATCATACAACATCGATATTGTAAATGGAAACCCTGTATATTGCCAAAGTATGGTTAATAAAATCGACCTAAACTTTAGTGGAGTATCCAAAAATGTACAAGCATACAGGGTGTTCCATTTCAAATAACGAAGTTGTATAGCAGTTACAGGAAATGGAGCAGACTGTATGATTAGAAATAAAGAAACATCTAAAAAAAAACGTCACCATCTGGATACGAAACTTTCTTGTCGTCAAACTTTTAACATCGGCTGTCAGAATTGTAAAATAAATAATGTAATTCATATTTAACGAGGAACAGAGGCGTGTTTCGCTTGAAATTTATTTTAGAAATGGCAGTAGAATCAATGGAAACTGGATATATTCGATGAGAGCTTCATATGAAGACGGGATGTTTTTCCAAACGCAGTTGTTCATTTAGACCATTTTAGTAGGTCAGTAAATCGTTTTCTACATTTGTACCGGAAACTGGAAGCGTCAATTGCAAACAAAGGAGTGGCAGATCCAAAGTAAGGACAAAGAAAACGTTGAAATGGTTAGGCAAGTGATATACGACGTGTCAATGAATTTTGAAAGATGATTTGGAGTTCCATCCCTATCGTCTGCAATCCATACAGGAAATTCTCAGAGCGGTCGAACCGCTAAGGCTACAGTTCTGCCAACAGTTTATTAACCATTGTAACAATAATGATGCTGTCTTCGAAAAAAGTTGTTTTTTTTACTAATGAGGCTTGGTTCCATCTTTCGGGCTACGTTAACTCTCAGAATATGAGACTTTGGAGTTGCGTAGTTTTATACTTCACGCAGCGCTCTAATTATTATATTTTTTGAATAGTTTCTTCAGCATTACATCTTATATAACATTCATTTTCGCTAATAATTACGTTTAAAAAATATATTTTTCAAAAAGCTTGTAGAAAACGTAATTAATCGAATCTCTACATCTACTTTTTTTCAGTTGCTCCTGTAATAAAAGTCCCAAATCAGCTCCTTGGAGCACCCCTAAACACAGACGTTCAACTGGAGTGCTACGTTGAAGCCTATCCAAACACAATAAACTACTGGATAAAAAATCGTGGAGAAATGCTCTTAAATGGGTAAGTTATTTACTAACTGTGTTATGATTACGAAATTTGAAGCTATAGTTTGAATCACAAGACAAAATAGAAACGACTACAAACTCTCAAACATACACATAAGGTATCATACTTGTTAGAAATCAACCCTGGGACTTTCGCCCAGTGCGAGATATGTTTTTCTCTTAATATGTCCTTTATGGCCCTCCTGGCTGTCCGATAAGCCAGACCGCAGGTGGGTTCCGGGCCCTATCAGTTGAACCTCAGCCCCTTTCTGTGAAAGAAAGTCCGCTCTTTCGTTTCCTTCGTGGCCTTGATGCCCTCTCACCCACTTGAGAGGGATACTGTTGTGATCTGCTAGTTGTGTTAGCGAATCCATACAGTCTTTAACTGCCTGGGAATGAATTTCTACAGCTCCCAGGGCTTTGACTGCTGCTTGGCTATCAGAGATAATCTGATTTAGATGAGAATAGATAAATCTTGAATGAAGAGATAAATCTTATTTGTGTAAGCCTTCTGATCCATCTCCTGCGCACACGCGGATATGCAGTTATTTCTACCTGAACTGCGGTTGCCAAGTTCCCTAGGTTTATGCTGATTTCGCACCTTGGATCTCTGTTTGTTGCACCCGCTCCATACTTTGTTTTGTTTTGGACCCATCTGTGTACCAGATGGTTCCATTCTGCTGGACTGGCGCAGCATCTTTAGTTAAAGTTGTGACATAGGACAATCTCTCGACTGTACTTCTCGTTCTAACGGCTAGCGTAGGTGTAGTCCAGTTACTCGGGATATTCACCTCCGAATTCTTTCGGACTGAACCGATTCACTTGAAATTTACTTGAAATTTGGTGAGATGATAGGAAAAATGTACCTAGCTCTTTTTTCAACAAACATTTTCGTTTTTTTTAAAATTTCTGTAGGATGAAAATTGACGGAGATATTACCGATTAAAGTTCATGTCATGGTGTGAACACCACTTGTCCCGAGCCCTCAACCCTTTACGTTCTAAAATTAAAAGGTCCGTGGACTTTTTAATGAGCCTAGCCTTGTAGCCCTTGAAATTACCTTTAAAATGGCATATAATACATATTGCAAATCTCGAAAATTAACCGACTTATTGAAGAAAAACCAATGAAATTTTTGTGAGATAATTTCGGAGTGTGAGAAATATTAATATTTTGGAGCTCTTAGATTTCTAAAGTACATATATTAGTGTTGTAGATGAATAGCCTATACACAAACATATTCGCACACCCAACAGCTATAGCTATTCGCTTTGTCGAGACCAACGTGAGAGCTGCCAACGGCCACTTCCTAAAATGCCACGTTGGTTTCGACAAGGGGTGGTTCGTCATTCAGATTTCCAGATCCTCCAGGTTGGATTTGGTTCTGCAGACACTTGGCCTCAAGATATTCAGCGTGTGTTGTGGTGTTCATATTTAAATTACAGACATAGATTGCATTTAGTTACTTTTTTTAAATTAATGGTGTTCCACTGCATATATTTTTAGAGTTAGTAGTTTGGTAATCCTCCTCAAGTCCGACAGATTTCGGAGGTAGTGCACTATTTTTCGCCCGAGTAAGTGGACTAGTGGTGAGAAGGCCAGTCTTATTCCCTCACTGTCTTCGATGCGATTCTGTTGTTTCTTGTCTGCCGTCTCATTTCTACTGGTCCTTTTTCATAACTGGCAGATGTTTGTTGTACACATGCTATACTAGGGTAGGAAATTGCAGCATTACATATTGGCGATACATGTGTAGAAGAGAATAAGTTAAAAGACACCAGTAAGGACAGACAAAGACAGTTAGATGCACCAGTGTTTCACGCTTGTGTACTTACTAGAAACGTATGATGTAAAACGTTACCTGCGCGTCAGAAACTGGAATGTGGAGGTGAATAGACACCGCCCATCACCTAACGAACTTGAGTGAGTACTTCTCAGTACTTTTTCGCAGCGGTGAGAGTGCACATCGACTTAGCTGTATGAAATGAAATTATTACGTAATTCTGACTTAAAATTATCCCTTACACTTAAAATAAGTTTTTTTATGTTTGTATTGCTTAACTAACCGGTCTGCAAGAAAATAAAATTGAAGTTCTATAAAAAATAAAAAGATATAAATATAAATCAACCCGGTTATAAGACGAAAGAAAGAAAAAATGCCTATTGAATAAGTGGTTCAAAATGTCGCCCCTTTGTTCTTCGCAAAACCCTGGTCTATCGTAAAACTCAGTTCTTACGCGTTCTAACATTTCTTAAGCGTAACAATTTAGGACTTGTACAATTCTGGCCCGTAAATCATTTAAATTTCGTGGTCTTTCATGTTCATATTCGTAAACAGTTTGTTTTATTTGTTAAATATTTATTTGCATTTAAGGAACCGTTTATAAAAAATGGCCGAACGATGGAATCGCCTAAAATACCAACTGCGTACGCAAGGAATGCTCAAGTGTTTTTTTCTGTAGACCAATAACGATATAATAATTCAATTCACACGTGCGCATTATAATTTATGGGCGGGGCGTCCCGCCTACATATTTTATTGCTACCCTATCACGAAAGACAAAGAATAACGCCCATAGAGTTTTAAAATGACATGTTAGTCTGGCAACTATGGATATAATATTTCTCTGTCAGTTCCTCTATCTGTCAGAGTTTATTCTTTTCTTATTTATTAATGCTCGGCTTTGAAATATTGCACTTTCCTATAGTGTATACATGTCCGTATGCTTCACTGAATCTACGACAATCGCGTCGTCATAAAAATAAAAGAGATTTAATCTTTTTCGTAATTAATATAACTATATTTTGTAATTGCAGTAAAAAGTCGAGTTGCAAGTGTAAGTGTAAACGCCTAGTCTAATTGTAAGACAAAACTTTAGAGAGTTAAACATTTCAAGATGAGGATACTCTCCAAAATTCGCTCACAGAGAAAAATAAATGGCCAGTATTACTCTTACCCTGATATTACAATTGTTATTCCACTTGACATTACATTTAGAAATTCGTCGCCGTATTAATTACGACATCGGAGGATTTTAGCCACTTAAGGCGAGACCCCGTTCCGCCATAATTAATTACGGGAGCCGGGAATGTCACGTCAATTTCTACTTTTGTCTGAATTATTAGGACCTGTATCCATTTTTTGTGTCGCCGTGGCTCCTTCGCATTTAAAATGATGAATTGTTTCCTAATTTATCACTGTCTGGCTTCGGAAAGGTAAAGGACCAGTAGGAATTACACAGAAGGCGTGGGGCGACGCAGAAATTGTTTCGCTCGTCTTTTCGTTGCTTCTGCCTTTTAATTTATGTCGTTTATTTCGTCAGAGGGGTTAGTTTTTTTGTATCTGTCATGGAACCGTGTTGGCGACTGAGTGATGTATATTTTACCGCTAAAAAGATTGCCAGACTTTTTTTTTTATTCTAAATGCTAAAAGTTCTTAGGCAGATATCAACGTTTCGAAATAATTGTGCCACGAATTTCACCATCACGCCCCCAATAACCATTACAACAATTACGAGGTGTGGCTATTAAATAACCGATCTGCTGTCGTAGCATTTTTTATTCGTTACCAATTACAGTAGCAACTTTTTCGCCTTCAATGTACCCCTTGGCGATCTCTACACCGCTCCATGCGACTTTCCCATTATTGAAAGCAGTGCTGGAAGTCCGCTTCTGTTAGCTGGTTCAGAACCTACGTCGCTTTTGATTTAGCAGCTTCCACACTTTCGAATATTGTCCCCTTCAGTGGCACAGTGTCTAAAGTTTCAATGTTGTTTAGAATGTCAGCGCAAATGTTCATTCTTAATTCCTTTTGCTCGGGACAGAGGAGTTTTCGCCATTTTAGCGCAAACTTTGCGCTTGTTGAACGATTCATGCAAAATCTGGCGAACACATGCACTTAGAGACAAAAGTCTACATACACTCGTATAAGAAATTATAACATAGCTATATTTTGAAAATTATATGGTGAATCAAAATAAGTATAATGTGATCATTTACCTCATACTTAATTAAATAAAACCACACAAGAATATAATTTTAAACAAATTGCAATAACATTTAAAAACACAGAGATCTTTAGTAAGGCGCAAAATGCTGGGACAAAAGTCTACATACGAATCAACAGACATGTTCTAACTCGCAGGACGCGTCAATTGTTTTGCAGATTATATAGGGTGAGTCAAACTTAACGCGACAAACGAAAGGTACGGGAAGGGCCATTTTTTTTTAAAAAAAAAAATCTTAAAAAACATTTTGCCGCACACCCCCCCCCGGGGGCCCCCCCCCCGGCCCCCCGGGCGGCCCCCCAATTTTTTTTTTTTCCTTTTTTTTCCAAAAAAATTTTATAAAAATTTTTATAAAAAAAAAAAAAAAAAAAAAAAAAAAAAAAAACCCCCCCAATAACCCCCCCCCCTCTTCCCCCCGCAAGGGACCCCCCGCCCACCCCCCCCCCCCCCCCCCCCCCCCCCTTTTTTTTAAAAAAAAAAAGCCCGCGTTTTAAAATATAGAGGGTTTTGTTTGGCCCCCCCTTTTTCCGCTCTCCCCCCCCCCATTTTTTTTTTTTTTTTTTTTTTTTTTTTTAATTATTCCCCCCCCCACACCCCCCCCCCCCCCCCCCAAAGAGGAAGGGGGTGGGGGTTTTTTTTGGGGGTGGGGGGGGGGGGGGCCCCCCGCCCCCGGGGGGGCCCCCCCCCCCCCCCCCCCGGGGGGGGGCCCCCCCCCCCCCCCCCCGCCGGGCCCCCCCCCCCCCCGAAGCGGAGGGGGGGGCACCCCCCCCCCCCCCCCCCGGCGGCGGGGGCCCCCCCCCCCCCCCAAAACCCCAAAACCCACAAAACCCCCCCCCCCCCCCCCCCCCACCCCCCCCCCCGGCCCCGGGGGGGGGACCGTTTAGCCCCGGGCCCCCCCCCCCCCCCCCCCCCCCCCGGGCCCCCCCCCCCCCCCCCCCCCCCCCCCCCCCCCCCAAATCCCCACGGGGCCCCCCCCCCCCCCCCCCCCACACCAGAAAGGCCCCGGGGGGTGTGCCCGCCCCCCCCCCCCCCCCCCCCCCCCCCCGGGGGGGGGGTGCGCCCCCCCCCCCCCCCCCCCCCCCCCCCTCCCCCCCCCCCCCCCCCCCCACCGGGCCCCCCCCCCCCCCCCCCCCCCCCCCGGGCCCACCCCCCCCCCCCCCCCCCCCCTCCCCCCTCGGGGGGGGTTGCGGGCCCCCCCCCCCCCCCCCCCCCCCCCCCCCCCCCCCCCCCCCCCGGGGCCCGCCCCCCCCCCCCCCCCCTCCCCCCCTTAGACGGGCGAGAGGGGGGCACGGCCCCCCCCCCCCCCCCCCCCCCCCCCACCCCCGGGCGCGCGGGGCCCCCCCCCCCCCCCCCCCCCCCCCCCCCCCCGCCCCCCCCCCCCCCCCCCCCCCGCGCCCCGGCCCCCCCCCGCCCCGCCCCCCCCCCCCCCCCCCCCCCCCCCCCCCCCCCCCCCCCCGCGCCCCCCGGGGGTTTGTCGGGGGGGGGGGGGGGGGCGGGGGGGGGGCCCCCCCCCCCCCCCCCCCGCCCCCCCCCCGGGGCCCCCCCCCCCCCCCCCCCCCCCCCCCCCCCCCCCCCCCCCCCCCCCCCCCCCCCCCCCCCCCCCCCCCCCCCCCCCCCCCCCCTTCAACAGGGGGGGGGCCCCCCCGGGGGGCTCGCCACTTGAGCGGAGACAACCCCACCGCCCGCCCCGCCCCCCCCCCCCCCCCCCCCCCCCGCCCCCCCCCCCCCCCCCCCCCCCCCCCCCCCCTCCCCTTCGGTTTTTCACCCCCCCCCTCCCCCCCCCCCCCCTCTCCCCCGCCTTCTCCCCCCCCCCCCCCTATATGTTGCAATTGATGTGTCAGTGCCTTCAGTATTTAAGTAACGGGGTTGCAGTGCATACATTTCGGTCGCTTATTAAAATGAGTGCAAAACGCAGAGAAATATCCACAAATGTAAGAGAACTGATATTAAAATATCATATGGATGGTAAATCGTTAAGAGAGATCGGCAAATTACTGGACAAAAGTCACTCCACTGTTCAAACAGTAATTAGGAATTACAAAAAAAAAAACAATTCTGTTGTTTCTCAACACCGCTCAGGACGTCCGAAGATATTTTCTAACCGTGAAGAGATGCTCATCGCACGTAAAGTAAAAATAAATCCACGACTAAATGCTCCCCAAATTGCCGCGGAGATGTTGGAGGAAACTAATAAAGAGTGTCGCCCAAAAACCATATGTAGGGTGTTAAAAAAAAGGATATGCCAACCGAATAGCCCGGCGAAAGCCCTTTATCAGTGAGAAAAATCGCAAAAAGCGACTGGAGTTTGCCAAACAACATGCCAAATATGGAGACGAGTTCTGGTCTCTGGTAATTTTTAGTGATGAGAGTAAATTCAACATTTTTCACAATGATGGACGAGTAAAAATTTGGCGGCAACCAAATACTTCCTTAGAACAACGTAATTTAGTTGGTACTGTGAAACACGGAGGAGGAAATGTTATGGTTTGGGGGTGCATGTCAGCATCTGGAGTAGGAAATCTCGTTTTCATCGACACTATTATGAATAGGTTCGATTATCTGAATATTCTTAAAGCTAATCTTCGAGTTAGCGCAGAAAAATTGAATCTACAGGGGTCGTACTATTTTCAGCACGATAACGACCCGAAACACTCCTCCAAAATAGTAAAGGAGTGGTTACTATACAGGTTGTGTAAAGCCCACATCGGCCACTTATGAAAAAGGACAAACAGAAGTGAGACGACAGATAAGGTAGTGGGAAAATAAGACCGGCCCACCACCAGTAAATGTGCAATAGCGGGGGAGGCACCTAAGCGCGCATTGGCGGAACAGTCCGCGCGTCGTTTAAACGCACAAACTTTGCTACGCAGCGCGCTTAAGTTAAGCGCGCCAAGATAGTTCAGGCAGAGTTCCGCCAATGCGCGCTTAGGTGCCGCCCCTCGCTATTGCGCATTTACTGGTGGTGGGCCGGTCTTATTTTCCCACTACCTTTGACGCGTATGCGGTTGCTTCTTATCTGTCGTCTCACTGCTGTTTTTCCTTTTTCATAAGTGGCCGATGTCGGCTTTACACAACCTGTATAACGTACCTCATCAATTGCACAAACCTCCTCAGTCTCCCGACATGAATCCCATCGAGCATCTGTGGGAGGAACTGTCAAGAAGACTGTATAAAAAGAATGTAAGGAACAAGAATGAACTGAAACTGGCTTTGCAAGAAGTATGGGACGGTATTGAACCAGAGGTTACGCAAAAACTTGTAAAATCCATGCCAAAACGAATGCATGCCGTCATTTTAGCTAAAGGACAGGCAACTCCATATTAATTAAAATTTAAATTTAAAAATTGGAATTTAGAAATTAAAAACGTCTGCTGTATGTAAATTTTTGTCCTACATTTTAGTGTATTACCAAGAAATAACGTATTTTATATATAGTACTGTAACGTATTTTGAAAAATATTTTTATGTTTTTTTTAAAGAAGTACAAGGACAATGGCCGTATTTTTCTTTTTTTGATTTAACATATATTTTTCACGAAATAGCCTATAATAGTATTTATTATGGGAGTGTATGTAGACTTTTGTCTCTAAGTGTACTTTGTCGATTCTTGTTATTTCAGCAGGCCCTCGGATGCTTAGACGACGATCTTCGCGGATTAATTTACCAATTATTTCAATGTTTTCTTCCGTTTTGACGTTGAGTGTCGTCCGGGGCCGGGGCGGATCGTCTTCGGTCGTTTCACGTCCCCCGTTTAAACCGTTTAAACCATTCAAAAACTTGTGTGCGGGATAAACATCTGAACACTTAACATTTTTTGGACGCGTCACTGGTGCGTAGACTGATTCAAACGACTGCTACAGTCAAATTGAGCGACCCACTTGCTTGTCCAGCGAACTCAGGGTGGGGAAAGTATCACCAGATACAGTTCTGTTCAAACTTGTCGCTACATTATACAAATATAAAGACCAGCTAATTATAATAATTTTATAATCGCGACATTATAATAATTTTAACATTATACTAATATAAAGACCAGCTAATATTTTATTGCTACCAATTGCAGTTAGATCACTATATCCTTTCATTGCTTTCAGCCAGATTTCCAAAATTGGAGAATTCGATCAAACAACACTTCAAAGTAAGCCAAAAAGCACGATTGTAATTTTTTGGTACACTTTAAAAAAATCTGACATAAATGTTAAAATTTTTTACACGACATATCTACACTACATATATTTATATTTTTCAATATTACAGCACTATGAAGAACAGTTAAAGCTGTTCTAAGCGTAGTACTAAGTAGAAGCGCTATGTTGTACTATAACTTTATACAATAATTCCAGGACCGTATTCGGTTCTCACATGAACCTATTTTTTGTAAAATTCTCGAGAATCCATTAAAGATTTTTAAACCTCGTCTTTAAAAAAAAAAGATATGATCTCAATCTCAGTTTACCTTCATCCATAATTCATAACTCAAATTGATATTATTTATTGATAATGATAATAATTAAGAGTCTCACAGCTGTCATTAAATAGTTAATTTTAACTACACAGATATGTAAATTTTTATTTATACGTGTACGGGCCAGTTAACAAAATATACGAGGCTATTTACTAACTTAATAAAATGCAGATGTATTTGGTGTCGGAAGGGGTAGCGCCATCCTCCGCTTATCTTAATTACATATTTTCAAGTCGGAAGTCGTGATTTCGACGGAGCGGCAAATGCAAATTTGCGCTAGCCTAATAGTAATTTATAGTTTTAATTAAAACTGTTTGCCTTGCAGCGCGTGGTCCTGTCCCGGGAGGCGTCTACGGATTACCAGATTTAAATTGCAGCAGACTGTGTTGTTGATTGTTCTAGGGTAAGGTCGCGTATATGTCAGTCCCAGTTTTGTCTTCGATACAGTTGTTGGATAGTCGTGGAAATCAAAATATACAGACTGTTTCCGTTAATGTTCATAGCGAGAACGTGTGCTCGCTATGAACATTATATGAATCGTGTTATCGCTACTATCCAATAAGATTATCGTTAACCATAACCACACATATTTACAATTTAGTAACTATGAACATCCACGGACGCAGCCTATATAACAAACAACAGTCATAAAGGCAGCCATATTACTTTGAAGCACGAACTAATTCAACACCGTCTATTGGACAAATTGACCACACACAATCTCTTGGAAAATGGATCCCAGTCCAATTGACTGAAACCAAAATATGTTGTTCCTCGGAACGTCCTGATAGAGGAAAGAGCAGAAAATGGCCAGATTTTCAGTTAAAGAGGAAAAAACTGCATCGGTACTCTCTACCGAAATATCAAATATACCTAAAAATATTAGCTTATGAGTTAACTACGATGTGTATATTTATAAGTATTCATACAGAAAGACAAAACCCGTTCCATAATAAAATTTAATTAGCTCCCGACAGCTCAATCAGATCCAGACCTCGTTATGGTACATAAGTGTTCCAATCAAGTTGATGTCTAAACGCATTCTCGAGTTATCGTTTACACAAAAAAGGTTAATTACAATTCAGTATTGTCTCCTTCAAAATAAGTTCCTTGGGAAGCCACACAGCGCTAGGTCCTCCATTCCTCATAGCAGTGCTGGAACTCATATACTGGAATAGCCTTCAGCTGTCGGTTACAGCCATTTGAATGTTTTCTATTTTCCCAAAATGACATCCATTGAGGTGATTTTTCAATCTCCGAAAAAGACAAAAATCACAAGGACTCAAGGACTCAAGCCACTGAGGAGCCACAGGAATGTTTTACTGGTTAAAAACTTGTCTACTGAAATGGCTGCGTGACAAGGCGCATTGTCGTGATGCATCCAATTGTTCTTGATGTTTGGTCTCACACGCACCCTTTTTCAAGAACCTCTCTGTAAAAGTGTTGATTTACTGTTTGACCTGGAGACACAAACTGTTTGTGGACAATTCCCTGGCTATAAAAAAGCAAATTAGCATGCATTTGATCTTCGACTTGCTCATTCTTGGTTTTTGGGTCTTGGAGAGCTTGCAGTGGTGACATTCCATGCTTTGGCGCTTAGTTTCCGGGTCGTACTCAAACACCCAAGTCTCATCACCCAAGACACGTTCCATAAAATGGAGATCATTTTCAATCGACTCCAAAAAGTCAAGATACTTTTCTCTCCTGATGTCCTTTTGTTCCTGCGAGGAGTTTTGAATTATGATGTTTTTGGTTAACTTGTTTTCTTTTATATTTTTTATATCAAGTTTTTCTTGTCGGGAAAAAAATGGCTTAGTTAATCAGATAGATGCTCTGATGATTTATTTCCCTTTGATACGAGTCCAATAACTTTGGAATGGAATTCATATTTTACAATCTAAACATTTCACGACGATGAATAAAAGTCAGTCTCTGTGGTTCTTAGAATTCCGTTACTATTCTTTTCAAGATTTGGCTGAATACAATCGGAAAAGCCAGTTCAGAATTAGGTATATTACAAAATATGGTATTCACTTTAAACATCCTACATTATCGTTTTTTTAAAATTTAACTGTGGTAAATTGTTATAGATCGACGAGTATTGTCAGTTAGTTACACAGTTAATTTGTCGGTCAAAGCGTATCAAAGAACGTAATGCGCGCTGTATAGCCCGAACGACTCTTTATGTACTCTTTTCAAGTTAATAAATCGAACCCTCTCCAGATAAACGGCTCGTTTCCTTCCAAGTGGTGCCGTTCGTGAGACTCGGTCTCCCTATTTTTATTTTAAACACGTTTTAAATTAGCTCGAGTTCGACCTACGAAATAACTAACGATGCCATCCATAACGTTTGATTAATAGGAGCAGTGTCAAATATCGGATTTATGACCCCGAACGCTCATCATCTTCGAAACGAAATTTATGATATAAATTGAATATAAATTTGCCCCGCACAAAGGCCTACTGCGCGGAACACACACATACATAAAGTCCAAAGTTCATTTCGCCGTTCATCGCGTTTGGAAATAAAGTTAGTAAATTTCCCGCTTGTAGCCCATGGTCTATGGCGACCTGATTTCGGATTTATCTCCTTGGTGGAAAGTTCACTGGGGATTTAATGCTTTTGCATGCGGAGAACAACGGCGACGCGGACGCCCATTTCAATGAGAAGACGTTGAAAATGCAATAGGTAATAGGTACTGAAACACTGAAAACATTTAAAGGCTACATGGACTGGAACCTCAGATGAAACAATTTTACAAAATAAAAAAAACAATAATAAAGCATTTTAATTTTATATATCAATCAAATCTATTACAAAAATAATGTTTGCACAAACTATAAAGGGGTCATGCACAATCAAAAAAATTGTAGAAATGATAAATGCTCCTCAAAATGGATGTCCTGGAAATTAATGCATTTCAAATTGGTCAGACTTATTTTAATTTATTTTCTACAGTCCAAAGCATATTTTGTCAATTAGTTAAAAATTAGAATGCCAGCTAGGTACAGAAACACTGGAAACATTTATGGTAAATGTAAAGGCCACATGGATTGGAACCCCAGATGAACCAATTTTAAAAAGTAAAAAAATAATAAAGCATTATTTTACGAAAGGCTTAGGAAAAAAATAAGATAATTTTGTACATCAATCAAATCTGTTACAGAAATAATGTTTGCACGAATTATAAAAGGGTTATGCACAATCAAAAGTTTGTAGAAATGATAAATGCTCCTCATCGTGGATATCCAGGAAATGAATGCATTTCATTGGTCAAAGTTATTATATTTGTTAAAGTCCAAACATATTTTGTCAATTAGTTAAAAATTGAATCTCAACTAGAAAAAGAAGACGAACAATATTATTTTATAATAAAGTTTAATGGGTTACTCCCAGTTGTCCTGGTGGAAAAAAAGATTTTTGTTTTATTGGATTTTTCCTAACTACAGGGTGATCGATTTATAACAGGAAGTGAGTTTGACAGAAACGGATGAGAGAAATTTTGTTGTGAAAGTTAGTGAAAGGTTTGTGAAAGGTAAATCACTTTTACTTACCTTCACTCAAAATTGAGGTAAAAATAAAAAATATATCTTAACGACGCTAAGCATCGCGACGCCTCAAAAAGTTGTTTTCAGAAACATACCTTTTTTTACTGTATCATTACAAATGCATATTAATTATGATTTCTTTTTCTATTTAACATTTTTTTTGTATCTTAAATATTTAAAAAGTTAGGGTCGATTCGTTACCGAGTGCCCTATATGTTTTTCTCGTAAACTGCTATAGCTAAATGAATATTATTTCCGTATCATATATCCATATCAATTTAACCGTTTTTACTAAAAAAAATAATACAACCGCGATTTAGAAAAATCTACTGCACGAATCGGGTTCAAATTTTAGGAAGATGTTCACCAAATACATAATTTTGACATATTATGTAAAAATATTTAAAATGCCGTCATGTCAAGTCATAATATGATTATATAGAGACATCCAAAAAAAGTCATCAAAGTTGGCCGAGAAAAAAAAGACGTATTTCTTTTCTTAATCGAATTTATAACCTTATTTACTTGTCAAGACTGTCACATCATATGACAGGCATTGTTTATTTTACAAATTGTGACAGTCGCTTGTCAAAAGTTTGACATAACCGAAAAGCTTAGACATGACCGCTATTTCCATCTCTCTCGTTCATAGCCAGAGTTGATGACGTTTTTTTTGGATGTCTATATTATCATGCATTAAAGTATTAATAAATGAAAATAAATTCTCCTTGACAAAAAATGTTAAAAAAATTGTCATATACGACAATATGCAATTGACAACGTACTTAACGAAAATATTTCCGTGGTTAGTGGCGCTTGGGCCTTACTTTCGGTTATAAGGCTACATCGTCCTACAACTTGTAGCTTTGTTTATCACTAGATAGTTTATGTGTTACTAAAGGAAACCCCCCCTTAAAAGCTGACAAGCGCATCTTACTCCCTTGGGGTAATTAGGCTCTTTGACATACCGTCACCATGGCATAATTAATACCAATCCCCAGAAAATCAACCCCTGTTCGAATTATCGTAGATCCGTAATGATAATTTCCTTTAGGGAAGCCCTATGTGAAACCATAATTGTCTCTGTTAAACTTAGTACTTCCATTATTCAATAACAGCCATAATTTGCCACCGCATTTGACTACAGTCGGCAGGAAGATCGGATTTATAGGCAAACAGGGAGTATATGCAGAGGGAGATTTGCGATCAAATCAGATTAATACGCATAATAATGTTGTTACAACCGAAGAAACTGATGGTCTAATGGTGCAAATTTTAATTTACAACCACATAAAACAAATTTTAATTTACGTATATGTTTCATTTGCTTTCAGGACTAAATATACAATTCGAGAAGACAGAAGCGGCTACAAGGTATTCATGTGGCTGGTGATACGGTCATTTGCTCCAAGCGACATTGGAACCTATAACTGTGTTTCAACTAACTCACTGGGAAGAGCAGAAGGAACCTTAAGATTATATGGTAAGAAGGCCCTTTTCGTCACTTTAGATACCTACATCGAAGTTGCAGAAAATTCGTTAGAAAAAAAATATAGGAAGAATGTGATGATTGCAAAAAATATGCATAGGTGTAGTACCGTAATATTTATAACAACTGACTAACAGAAATATAAACAAATGTATAAAAATTAGTCACAAAAAAATTTGTTACGGCCAGATTAAGTTTTATAACAATGCAAACGAGTATAGTGTTTTATACATATGTATAAGTAGGTACTATATTTGTAAAGTCACTCTTCCATATTCAAAATGTTCTATAAAAACCTTCTTTGTCTATCGAACACCGCACTAAAACATAATTTTCCTATTTAAACTTATTCGAGAATTATTCCGTTATTATAATTTAATGTTTACCGTTTTCGCTGTCATGACCTACATACTGTCATGACGTACATAGTGACAATTGACTTTGAAACGATGCACGAAACACGTCAACATATGGTAAAATATGTATTGACGATGACACACGATGACACACGATGACGATGACGTTGACTCTAGGCTTTTTAATTCCAAAAGAAATTTCTAACACTTGCATGGTCATTATTGCACCATTTCAATATTATTATTCAGCGCCAAACTGTTTACTACTATCTATTTCAGTTATCTTGCTCCAAGCTTCTTGGACATAAAGATGAGATTTCAAATGATACTACCATAAGTTCTGGTTAGCTTAGGTCACGACTATTGCATATTTTCGAATGTGATGTTAAAATAAGTACTGAGGGTGCTTATATTTCTTGAAATATATCTTGAATTATTTAAAAAATAATAAATAAAGCTTTCGAGCGTATTTTTTGCCATAAACGCATTTCGATTTTTTGTAACGAAAACGCGTTTATAGCTATGCAACCGACGTTACTCTTCTATATCGTATCTCTTTCTGTAGGACCATAAGATTATATATGTTTTTCTATTTTATAAGAAAAAAATCTCATCAAGTCCGCCTCTTGTCATCAAGTCTGTCATGTAAATAAATTGATGATATTTCTAGTCAAATAGAAACACCGTTCGTTGTCAGTTGTCTGGATTGTAAATAATTAAAGATAGGAAAATGCTACAGTTTTGCAGCATTAAGCTAAAATCAGAGAACTGAAATTTTAATGGTGGTGGGCTATGGTGGGCTATACATCTTGTTTTATGAACTGTATCTGAATCGGCTACAAATTAATGAAGGGTACGTTTCAAAATTCTTAAAAAAATTTCTGCAAACTGGCGGTGTTAAAGATAAAGCACGAATGGGAAGACAAAAAAACAGCTGTAATCGGCAACAATGCATTGTTGCAATGCCTTGTTATCATTGTTAGAAAATTCATATTTGTCTACAAGAGAAGTTGATGGACTATACAGTGCGTCCATAAAGTGACGCATAAATTCATTATTAGCTAAATGAACAATATTATTGAAAATTCCCGAGACAGGTCAATTTTTGATTGCGATTTACTATTTTGTCACATAATAATTTAATATACAGGGTGTCCCACCTTCGAGTAATGACGCCACCACCGATTTTTTTAAATGGAATACTACATTTTTTTTTCAAGTTTCGGATGACCCTGGCCGAGCTGAGTCCAAAAATGTATCACAAGTTGCTTCTATCTATTACAGGGTGGACAACAATACATAAAGTGTTTATGAAAAATTTCATTAGAAAGTTATACGTTTCTGTATTTTTAGAAAAGTCACAATAAATGCTCAAATTGTTCTCCGTTGACTGCTAAACAATGACCGAATCGGGCAATACATTCGCTTCTGACATTTTGTAACATAGCAGGTGTTATGTTTAACGTTTCTTGCCTGATTCGATCTTTGAGCTCACGGATGTTCTCGGGTCTATTAGTATAAACTTTAGATTTCAAATAACCCCATAAAAAGAAATCTAGTGGAGTAAGATCAGGTGATCTAGGGGGCCATTCCACTGATCCTCTTCTTCCTATCCACCGATCTGGAAAGGTTCTGTGTAAAAACTCGCGCACAGCTATAGCAAAATGTGGTGGTGCACCATCCTGTTGAAACCAAATTCTGCCGTCTAAAGTATTGGCTATTTCAATATCAGGAAATAGCCGGGTCAAGTCAGGAATTAATGTATATTGTAAAAAATTCAGATACAATGCTCCTGTCAAATTTTCATCAAAAAAGTATGGACCAACAATTCTATTTCTCACAATACCAGCCCACACATTGACCTTTTGTGGATGTTGCGTATGGTATTCTTGCATCCAGTGTGGATATTCCTGAGACCAGTAGCGGGTGTTTTGCCGATTAACATGCCCGTTCAAAAAAAACGTTGCCTCGTCAGAAAATAAAATATTAGCAATGAAACCGTTATTTTGATTATTGTGGTCCATCATGTACTCGCAGAATTCAGTTCTTCGGTCAAAGTCGTCTTCAGCCAATTCATGGATGAGGCGTACTCTATAGGGATGGTATTTTACCTTTTTAAAAATATTCGATACTGAAGACTTTCCAATATTCAAATCCCTAGATACTTGCCGTACTGTACAATGTGGATTTTCTAGTGCCGACAAAATTACGTCTTGTTGAACATTTTCATTAATTTTAGGTCTACCTTGCCTTGGTGCATCCCTCACGTGTCCTAATTCTCTGTATTTTCGCTCTATTCTGCTTACTGTAGATTGTGAAACAGGTTCACGATCTGGGTGCATTTCATGGAATAATCTACACACCTCTTGTTGAGTCCGCATTCTGTCGCCAACACCAATCATCATTAGAATTTCAATCCTATCCCTTTCATTTAAAGGCATTTTCAACAAAACGTTTTAAATAAATTAGATTTAGGTTTCACTTAAAGTACCTACTTTGAAGCGTTAACAATACAAAAGTGAACTCTAAATAGCCGTTTTTAATATGGCAAAAAATGACAATGACAATCAAAAAACAATGACAAAAAAAATAACGAACCACGTATCGCGCCTCGCGTCATTCGCGCGTCTTGTCCAAACTGGTGTTTATTAAAGTAGTTGTATTTTTGTATCACAATAACGTTAATTTAATTTTTTTTAGTGCGTTTAATCAGCAATACATAATTTGTAATTTTTGTACTGTTGTCCACCCTGTAATAGATAGAAGCAACTTGTGATACATTTTTGGACTCAGCTCGGCCAGGGTCATCCGAAAATTGAAAAAAAAAATGTAGTGTTCCATTTAAAAAAATCGGTGGTGGCGTCATTACTCGAAGGTGGGACACCCTGTATATTAAATTAGTATGTGACAAAATAGTAAATCGCAATCAAAAATTGACCTGTCTCGGGAATTTTCAATAATATTGTTCATTTAGCTAATAATGAATTTATGCGTCACTTTATGGACGCACTGTATGTTTCACAAAAGTCGGTAGTAAATTTACTAAAACAAAAAAAGTTTCACCCATATAAAGTACAACTGGTACAAGAACTTGAAAACAATGATTTTTAGAGGCGCATTGAGTGTTGCCATACTATAATTGGTAAACTTAACGAAGATCCGAACTTTGGTAGAAAAATTATATTCTCAAACGACATTACTTTTACGTTTATAGTGCGTTTGCTGTCACCATAGCCCACCATCATTAAAATTTCAGTTCTCTGCTTTTCTCTTAATGCTGCCATAATAATAATTATTATCAAACTACAAAACTGTTGGGTTTTCTATCTTTAACTATTTCCAAAACTGACAAGATGCAGATAACTGAAAATGAACGGTGTCTCTACTTGACAGCCACAAATGTATTAACTTATTTCCATATCCGACTTTGCGACAAAAATTGCATCTCCTTTAGATTTTTTATTATGTTTACATTTATTTACATTATTTTTATATTTAATTCTGTTCAAAAGAGACGGAATTAAATTAAAAGATATATATGTAAAGATATAAAAAGACGTCATTTGCTTCCAAAAAATTATTAATTTGAAGTCGCTGATTTTCAACTTTAATTTTCTGAATCTCACGTACTCTGTTATGAACTGAGCTGAACTGAAGTTTGAACAACGTCATCGTCTTTGAATATCGATATTGTTCTGTTTCTGAAACTTTTCTTTAGTACATATGATTGTGGAAATTAGTGGATCCAATGTGAATAGTAAATTGTGAAAGAAATTTTCGCCGCCACTCTTAGTTAATCGCAATTATTCTCTGCAGCGAACTATCCAGAAAAAATTAAAGAACTTTTTCAGCCGCATTTGGCTGCGCTCATATTTGGTAAAAACAAGAACTATACACCTCATTCTTAATATTCGTGTAAAAATTAACGTGAATACATTCGAATTTCGTATTTCATAAAAAAAAAAACAGAAAATTAATTTACAAACCCTCTTGAAATAGATATTTTAAAATTTCAGAAAAATATATCTTTTGAATATCATATTTTTATGTTATATGGATACAGTTATCACAAATCGAATCTCATATTAAGCTTTTAAATGTTAGATAGGAAGCGAAAAAATCATGCCATATTTTGACGTTATGCTCAACCTAACAGTTTCCATTGCTTACATTGCTTTAATAAAATCAATTTCAGAAGTAAAAATGTAGGTTTCAGTTCCTTTGGACATTTATATTGACATTAAAAATAGTAACAAAGATCTATCTATATTTCGTTTTTCGACTTTTGCACTCCCAGATTAGCATTTTGTCCCACTGTGCGAGGGGGCGATTTTTGGAGTTTTTTTTTTTATCAATTTGTTTTCTTAGGCAACCCTATTTTATTTTTGAAATTCTATCCTAGAAGAGATGCTCTTTCAAAAATACAAAGAAAAAATCATACCATGCTGTTCAAAAACGTAACGTCGGTTGCCATAGCAGCAAACTTGTTTACATTAATAAAAATCGATTATGCAAAAATACTCTCAAAAAAATGTAGTAAAACATTTTTTTTAATAACATATATTTCCAGAAATACAAATACTCACAAAAGTATTCGGCCATCCTGCTATTTCTAACAACGAATGTACAAAACACAAATTCACAATCAAGTGAGACTGCATAATATACATAAATACGTTCCTGCATTACTCCTTGATTAAAGAATAATACAACGCAGACGCAGAATATAACATTCGCTGGGATTACCCGACCGATACCTTTGATATATGAAAACGGGCACACAAAAGTATTCGGCTAGTTAATTATGCAAAGCTGTAGTGGGTAATGCACATAGAGAGTAGGGTCCTAGGCCATAGTATTAGTGTGTGATAGGTTACATATTAACTGGTATAGACTGCGTGCCTCTATTAGACATTGTACCCTTGTTACGCAAATAAAACGCCAAAAGTACGCGAAATCAGCGTACCAGAGAGACGCATCTTATCTCCTTAGCAAAAAAGGTATTGCACAGCGTAAAATTAGCAGAGACACAGGCATACCACGAAGTACTGTACAGTATAATAAAAAATATAAAACCGATAAAACGGTAAAGGCAACTTCTCAAAAAAATAAAGGAAAATTCTGGTGCATTCAATGCCAAATAGGCTCTGAGCTATTCTGAATTCTAAAGGATACCCAACAAGATATTGGGTACCTTCTTTATTTTATTTTTTCTTTTGGTGGCCGACTACTTTTGTGTCATATAAATAGGACATTATCGTGTTTTGTCTGCTGTTTTTAACTTGTGTCTGTTTTGACAACTTTTTTCATGTGGTATAATAAAGCATAATGTTCATATATAATTGTGTTAATTTCTCTTGTTTGCCGGTAAGTGATAACTACATATTTCTTGTATGTCAATTCATTAGCAATATCTAGGGTGGCCGAACACTTTTGTGAGTAACTGTACAAGCAGAATATATATTTTTTTACGAAAATTACAAAAACATTTCCCTTTTAAAAAGTATCGTAGAAGAATCTGACCCTCGATTACATTTTTAATATAGGTAAGAGTTTCAGATCCCCATTTATAAAGGATACACATTCTCAAATTCTAAATTCCAGTGTAATACCTAAATAAGAAGCCCCATTAAATAAATATAAGACCCTTTTCTCTCCCTTTGTGCCCGAATTATGAACTCATAAGGATACTACGGCCCTCGCTTAAGTGCCTACAAGTAGATTGTTTTAAGTACTGGAGAGGCGGCTAAGTCGAGGGACCGAGCGAAGAAGAAGGGTCGACGATTCTCCTCCTCCGCCCGCGTTCTCTTCTTCTATCTTATGTTTTGCTTGGCGAGACAGTGGCGCAGCTAAAGGGATGATGTATGGGTTATTTCACAGTAAATATAAACGTAATAATAAATGCCTAAAATAATACAGACGGAACAACTGATAGAGGACGTTGAAATAACGTGGGGAAGTCGTAAGAAAAGAATATCACATGCTTATTCTCTCTATATTACATGCTATCTCAAAAGCTTTCGACACCCTAGATCACTGTTTGTTATGTGCAAAACTCAAATACTTTGACATTGATAGTAATAGTGTCAAGTTTTTTTAATCTTACTTAGAAAAGCGGTCAAAAGTTGTTATTTTTGATGGAATATATTCAAGTAATTGCCCGATCACGTCCGGAGTTCCCCAAGGTTCCGTTCTGGGACCTATACTATTTTTAATTTATACAGCCGATATATTTACCGCAATTCACCATGGTAGCATAAAATGTTATGCTGATGACACACAATTAGTACATATCTTTGATCCGAACGACATTAATATTGCAGCTGAAAGAATTAACTGTGACCTTGATTCTATATCTCAGCACTCAAGGGATCACAATTTAAAATTTAATAATGCTAAATGTGCAGCAATTCTGTTCTGTTCAAATAATTCGAAAGACTTTCTGACAGCGAATTTAAACCTTCAAATTAATTCACAACCGATTTGTTTTGTACATAGAGCAAAAAATCTAGGAATTATATTCGATGATAGCCTACGGTTTAAGGAACATGTTGCTACAGTGATTAAAAAGTCATACATTGCTTTAAAACTTCTTTATACCAATGTCAGTATTATAAATTTTAAACTTAGAAAAAACTGTGTGAGTCACTCGTCCTTCCAATTTTAAATTATTGCAATATAGTTTACTTCCCTTGCCTTGACAGACAAGCATAGCATCACTTACAGAAAGTCCAAAATACTTGTAGATTCGTCTTTCGTTTAAAGAAATTTGATAGAGTAAGTAGAAAGATAAATGAGCTTCGATGGCTTCGTGTGAGCAATATGTTCAAGTACCAATTAGCAGTGTATGTTCATAACATCTTACAGACAAACACTCCTCCTTACCTCCGTGAAAAACTACAGTTTAGGTATAATATTCACGAATCTAACCTCAGATTCGTGATTCGTCTCTCACTCCCCAGATATCGATCAGCTATGTTCCAGAGGTCCTTTTTATATAATTGTGTTATTATTTACAACACTATTGAGTCTAATTTCAAATCTTGTTCTGTAAATAATTTTCAAAGGAAGTTAAAAGTTCACTTTTTAACAACACATCAATAACACTTGAGATGATTTGTCAATTATTTGTCTATGATTATAAAACTATATGTACATATATTCATCATTTATTTTTTTTATTTTTTTTTATGGGTATCCATATTCATATTCATTCATTTCATGTATTATAGTTTATTAAGGCGCTTTTACTTATTTTTTATTATGCTATGTACCATGATTTTGATAGGTTAAGTTGAGTGGCCCTGGGACTTCGCTTTTGTATTAACCAGACAATAAAGACATTTTATTATTATTTATTATTATTATTATTATAGACCTGTAAAAAAACGCAAAAATAAACTAAATTCAAAATACTTTGAATTACGATTTCAACTGTATTTAAAAAATGTAGATGCATCTTTTCCACGAAAAAAATTAAATATAATTCAATCAACTTATCCTAAACCAAGCAGACGATGACGAATATAATGAACCAAAAATACCAAATTGAAAACACTTAAAAAACTAAATTTAAAAGTTTTCCACATACTTAAATTTGTAAAATGTTGGTCCATATATTTATTGTTACTATTTGAAGCGGTCTTCAGTCTAAAACCAGATTTCTGTTTTTCATTTCATTTTTCAAGTCGTTCATATTCGTTGTTTTTTCAATATGTTCATTATTTTTTTTGTATTCAAGATGATTTCTTTAGGTCAATGGCGTAACATGTTAACAAGAAAAAAGGGTAATCCTTATCTTACCCCCCACCAACTTACTCTTAATGCACATGCCATAAAATTGTATTGATTACAATCAATAATTATATTAATTATAATATACAGGGTGTTTTTATATTAAGTTTTCTTTTTAACAAGACCAATAACTCAAAAAACTAAGCACATTTATCAAATAACATTTTTTCGAAATCTCAAAGATAACGGAAATGCAAAAATCTTAATTCAAATCTAACCTTTCAATTTGCGGGTCCGGGCCTGCCTAAAGAAATTGTTCGAAATTATCATAATTGGAATCGTTCACACACACTGTCGCTCAGCGTTTCCACGACTCTGCGTATACCGTGTCACTTCAGTCTTATACACCAAACTTTTCATGTAACCCCATAGATAAATTGCAGCAGCAACTTGGTGACACTTCTTGTATACTAATAACAAATCCCAATTCGTTATTTTATTACTGTAAACATGGGCCATTGTAAAAACCGAAATAGCGTGCGTTATCAGTAAAGACAAAAAACTAAACATTTATATTAACGATTTGTACGCTTTACTGGATAACTAATTTATACACTTTTTGTTAGAATTTTAGCTCTTTTTTTCTCGTGTTAGTTTTAAATAAGTTTTTGCACAGGGACGTATTTCATTTTCGATAATTTTAAGTGACCATTATGTCCTTTATTTTTGTTATTTCGAGAAAATGACATTTGAAAAAATTCGCTTACTTTCTTAAGTCCTATGTCATGTTAAAAGGAAATCTCCAACTTAAAAATCACCCTATACAGTAAGAATTACCCTACTGCGTACATAGGTGGATATTAAATACATATTAAATGGTACATTTTTATGTCAAAGTTAAGCGAATTTAGTTACGTACAACCCAGCCCCTCTTCTTAGCGGAAATCTATACGTTGCCAGATCTAACTGTCACTCTGCATAAAAGGCTTTATAAAAACCCTATAAAAATGTATAGACGTACGTATAATAAAATATTAAATTATATATGTATATAATAAATATAATTAATATAATAAAATTTACTGTTACCTTTTTTCAACTTAGCTATTGTGAAACAATTTTAAACAGCGGATATTACTTTAAACATTTGAGCTGGAAACAATTTTAAAATGTCTAACATGAATATTAGGTTGATGTGACAACAGCGAAACTAGACAGAAACCGTTATTATTTTACTAACATGAAAGTGTACTTCATGAACTCAATTAAAATTCAAAATCTTAAAAAAAAGTTGCAAAACTAAAAATCTAAAGTTTTTTGTTTGGTTGGATTAGGTCCAGGAATAAATAACAACTATTCGATTTTTGCCAACTTTTCGGAGCTTTATTTCTCCTTCATCAGGGCTCAATCAATCGAATATTTGTTATTTATTCCTGGACCTAATCGAACCAAACAAAAAAAAATTAATAGAGAAGAAGGTCGCTAAATTCCCCACAGATATAAAAATCTAATGTTTTCATTTATGTTTGAATCTCCGTATTTAACAGCTTAACACGAATGCAAGGATCTTCCTGTATGACATTTTTCTCCATTTGAAAAAAATAATAGTACTTGGGGGGCGATAAAAAATTTCAAATGACGTTTTATCGGGATTGCCAATTTGGTAGAACCAATGCATTCGACTCTTTCTTGATTAAAATTGATGCAGACATTAATGGTGACAATTTTTGAAGAAAACTAATTATAAAACAATTTCCTATATGGTGCATACTTTTTGGCGGACGCTGTATAAACCGGCCGGAACAAAGAAGCACCAATTATGATTTTAATGTTACTGAATGTATTGAAATAAAATAAGTATCAAATTAAATTTAAATTTGATTAAATTTCATTAAATGTGAATTGTTTAACAGGTGTTTTTTTAAACAGTAATTTAATTATTCATTGTGTTTGGCGCAATGCGGACATTGCAAGACTAACTAGAGCGATGAGATGATGCTAGTCTATCTAGTTGAGGCGACAATGACAACGATGGTACGCCTCAAAGCTGTTGGTATACAGACAAACGTGGGCAGTTGTGTGACCAGGGGATGACGCCATCAGAAGATTGTACAAGTTGTCATTGACAACACACATCCCCAATTAATTTTCAGCGAACCTTATGCAATCCTTATTAAAGGTGAGATTGAAACCATCGTAGAAGGGGCAATCAAAATTTGCACAGATAGTAGCCAGTCACTACTAACCCTACGGAATGTCATCAAATACTTCTCGCACAAACAACATTTCTGCTTTTTAGGCGAAAGACCATGCGCAATGCAGAGGGGACAAGGAAACTGCTAGATTGAAATCCAGCCGGAGTATTTTTGATCCGAGCCCTCCTAGCTGGCTACATATCACAGTAACCAATCAAAAACTTTAAAGACACCTGTGTGAAATTTAATAAACTATGGATGAAACAAGCAGCTGTTAACTGCTAGAGAGTTTTTAAGGTACACTGGCAAAGGGGCAATGATATACCTGGAGATGACCAGGAAGAATCTTCGTTTCATTCTCATGGACATTGCGAACTAAGAAAACAGTTCCAGACCTTAAAGCTGACTGAAACATCCCTTTGTAGAGGCTGTCAGCAAGAAGAAAAGACCGTCCGTGATCCGTCTCATCAACAAGAAAATTTATACTGGGTGAACGTTGGCCATCCTTGGCCGACATAAGGGGGATGATAAGGGAGAATACCTTTTTTAAATCACTACAATGATTGACGGCTTAGATCGGTTGAATTCCCAAGGGAGAAGCACAAGGGGGCCAATGGGGCAAAAAGTTGCGGCCCAACAATTATTGCGTTATGTGCATACAAACAGTATGCTTATAAAGTAAGTGTTTATCTCAAAACACCGTCAGTTTTCTATCGAATGCGCTACTGATCGCAGAAATCGTACCGAAAGCAACTTCTGCCTCTCTCGTAGATGTGATTTCCTAATTGAAAATCTTCCCTTCGCTTCGTCAATGCCATCAGCCCCGCGGCCATCGACGGCGAAGGTTTTTGTTCGGTTCTCACGACAGTTACAATAATCTGCCTAATGCGTCCATCGTTTACTTTGCTACATCCAAAACGAGTTTTTGTTGGAGCGGCTGAAAGCCGCAAAAACTAATTGGAACAATCGATTTTATAGTGAAGCGAACGACTGAACAGTGGATGTAATCTTTTTAAAAATATATATGTTCTTCTACAATATACACTCGTATAGTATTTAATACCCCAACTCTATTTCGTCAGAAAAATAACCACAGAAAAGTTTTCTGACAAACCTTTGCTATTATAAGATGTGCTTCAATTTTAGGAAGCTTTTATTTCCTACTTTAGTCAAGATTAAACCAAGAGTAGCACACAAATATAATTCTTAGTTCGAAATATGGTGTGTTTTAATTATGTTAATCCGGTCCTGAGCTATAATATAACGCTAAATAATTGGTATATTTTGTATTGTAAAGTATTGTAAATATATGCGCAAGAATTCACAAATCTCATTGATTCTCGTGAACAAGTTGCAGTGTTCCATTTTTATCCATTTGCACGGAGAAAATCAAATGATCTAATGAAATATTTTACTTTCATTATTCGTACGACCAACTTTCTAATATCTCTTATCTTGTAAAAATTGACAAATGCCACATGGGTTTACACACAATTAATACGATGCATTACAAAGTCCTGTCACTTTATTTTACAAATTTTTTTAATTTTTTTTTCCCAAAAAAAAAAATACACATTTATAAATTTTTCCCCCCCCCCCCCCCCCCCCCCTTTTTTTCCCCCCACCCCCCCCAACACCACCCCCCCCCCCCCCTTTTATAAACCCCATACTACTCAAATTTTTTAGATAAAAAACACACCCACCCCCACCACACACAAAAAATTTTTTTTTATAACACAACACCCCCCCTTTCCTTCATAATAAAAAAAAAAAAACACCCCCCCCCCCCCCCCCCCCCCCCCCCCCCCAATTATTTTAAAAAAAAACCTTCTTTTTTTTTAGCGCACTTATTCAGGACTTCAATCTCATTGTCAAGAATGCCCGTTTTTTTCTAAAGCATTTGCTGTTATAAAACATCAGCAACAAATAAGTTCTTTTAAGTCGAAATTTCTCAAACAGACTTCATTTTTAATTAAGTAGAGCTTAATGTTTTTATAAATCCTCACAGTTCTTATTTACCTCTCTTTCCATTAACTTATTTCTTCACGAATCCGCTTTTGTCTAGGAATTTCTCTTACGTTTATCCAAGTATATTAAGTTTGATAAAATCCTACTATTGACGTTTTTGTATAAGTAATTAACGTTTAAGCAGAAGAATGTGTGGCGTAGCTGTTGTGAAAATAATTTATGCAGCAATAATGTATGAAAATAATGGATAGAATCTAATCAAAATATGTCAGCAGAAGTGATTTCAATTACGAGATAATGTTGTATGACAAGAGGGATTCTAGAGGCAAGATTTTTTTTATATTTCTTATGAATTTTTCACAGAAAACGTATGCCCAAGGAGGTTTTTTTTTCTAGTAACGCTAATATTATTGAAAAAATATTTATAACAACTGCACCACACATAACTCAACATTTCGGTTTCAAAATAAACTTGTTTCATGGTGACCATAATTCCATCATTTGTAGTTCTTTCAAGGAATTTGTTTAACTAATAGGTATATGAAACAATGCTTTCACAATGAAACAAATTCCATATTTCTTTTTGAGAAACTTTTTACAAAAAAAATCTCGGATAGATCGATTTTGTTTTTTAAAAAGACAGATTCTGCAATTAGTATAAACGCCTTTTCCAGATCGCCTTTTATCTTCGAGTTATGACGTAATAGACCACTTTTTCAAATGAAAACAATTTTTTTTTTCAGTGGGTTCTGAAAAAATGGGCCAAAGGCACCACCAAAAGCTAAAATACGACAAAAAGCGGAAGTTTCTGCCACCATTAGAACCTTTGTTATTCGATTTAAAAAATGGGCATTTTTAATCGGTTTTTATTTTTTGGTGCAAAAACTTCTGAACCGATTTTGATCACCAAAAACTAATTTTTTTCGTTTTTTTCAAGCGCTACAACGTGCTATTTTTTTGTTTACGAAAAAAATTATTTTTCGTCCCTTAATCCGCAAAAACCGGTTTTCGGCACTTTTATCGATTTTTTTACCAAGGTTCCCGATTTTATCCAAAACAATCAATTTCTACTTTTTTTTACCTAATTATGGTGCCGAGAAACCTTATTCAGGACTCTTTTCAAAAAATAAACTATCCAGTCTGGACTACAAAGGGTTTGTGCCTCCAGGCCAAAGAGTAAATCAACACTTTTACAGAGAGGTTCTTGAAAACCTTCGAAAAAGGGTCATGCGGGTGAGACCAAGCATCAAGAACAACTGGATGTTGCATCACGACAATGCGCCTAAATAAAACAGCCATTTCAGTGTTTAGCCGTAACCGACCAGCTAAAGGCTATTCCAGTATATGAGTTCCAGCACTGCTATGAGGAATGGAAGAACCTATTCGAATAAAAAAAATAAAAAAAAAACAGTCTCTTTACTTAATTTACACACCTCGTATTTCAACAGGTAAAAATACACGTTGTCGGTGTCACCACTGCAAAACTAAAATGGAAACTGTACAGAAGAATTCCCTACATCTTTCAAGCCCTATGTAACGATCAAAATTTTAATTAGAGGCATCCGTTATCATTAAGACATTCCAACGAACTGAAAAAACACTTTTCCGTGGCGCGCTATACGGCGAAAAACCAATTAAACCCGGAAATTTTTGCGCGATTCCGCCGATAACATCTCGTTAAAACCGACGAGGCCCGATAAAGTGATTGATGCCCTTGGTCATCTGGACCGTCTAGGAAATCACGCCTTCATAGCGAAAACGTCCGTTTAAGCCCGCTTGCTGCACTTTCTCATTGCCCGAACATCGATCGGCGATCGCATTGACGCAGGCATTAGTCCGGACTTAGTCTCTCCTTGTCTCCTATCCGGGATAGAGCGTTAATCCTTCGGTGGCTCGCAATGTTTCTCCGATTGAATAGACAGAAGGCATGGGCGCGGCAGAATTGAGTTTAGGATAAACAAGTAAGAGGTCAAAGACTTATAAAAACTTCTTGCTCTTTGTTCGGATAATCCTCAGCTTCCTTGAAAAAACGTTAGGTATTTAAGGGTATCTTTTTGGTGACGGGTGTCTAGTTTCATTGTTTCCCTATATCCTTATATAATACACTGAGTAAGATTTGCCAAATCAAACGTATCTATGTCTTTGATAGGTTCAGGCCTAAAATTGTTGTTTTGCGATCTGGCCTTTGACAGCATTCAAACTGTTAAGGTTTTCTCAACTAAAGCAGTTTGACAACAACAGATTCTACGAAAAACTCATTGAAATAGTGTTTACGCAGCAAAAAAAAACGTATATGGTAGAATCCTTACTTCTAAAACATACATAAAGTTGAAAGACGATGGGCATAGTCTTTCTAAGACTGTTGCTTGGAGTTTCAAGAAACATTCCTGATCTTAATCGACTACAACACGATCAAGTGTTGTTCGCCACAGTCGAGAAGTTGATTACCCTCGTAGAGGAAAGTTTTATATCTAGTTCTTAAATAATCTTCTCACAAAATAGTTCTTAAATTCGTCACAACAACCTGAAAAAAAATGTACAACCGAGGTTTCACTCAGTGGATGTGAATTCATAAAAATATGACAATGTGGAATTGAGAAAACCAGGCAATTTTTTTCAAGCCTCCCATCATGCGTGAAAAACTGACGTTTTGTAGGCTAACAGTGGAAGTAGAATTATTTGCTCAATTTTCATCAATGAAACTCTAACTGTACCTAACGATATATGGAAGAAATTATTACTTCTTTCATAAATCAGTTGGATAATGATGAAATCACTAAAATGTACTTATAGCAAAATTATGCTATATACGAGGTCTGGCTATTAAATAACCGAACTGCTGTCATAACACTTTTTATTCGTTACCAATTATAATAGCAACTTTTTTGCCTTCAATGTACTGCCCTTGGCGATCTCTATACCCCTCCATACGACTCTTCCATTGTTGAAAGCAGTGCTGGAAGTCCGCCTCTGTCAGCTGGTTCAGAACCTCCGTTGCTTTTGCTTCAACCACTTCCACACTTTCGAATCCTGTTCCATTCAGCGCCGATTTGACCTTATAAAATAAATAAAATAAGTCACAGGGAGCAAGGTCGGGCGAATTTGGCGGATGTTCCATGCCTTGGCGAGTTCGGGCTCTTCCAAGGCATGGAATTCATCACAAGTAATCACCGTGTCTAACAAGCCTAGATCATTGTCAATGTAGTTTAGAATACCGGCGCAAATGTTCATTCTTGATTCCTTTTGCTCTGGAGTGAGGAGTTTTGGCACCATTTTTGCGCAAACTTTGCGCATGTTGAACGATTCAAAATCTGGCGAACACATTCTTGATCAATTCCTGTTATTTCTGCAAGCCCTCGGATGCTTAGACGACGATCCTCGCGGATTAATTTATCAATGTTTTCAATGTTTTCGTCCACGTTCGTTTTGACGTTGAGGGCCGTCCGGGGCGCGGATGGTCTTCGGTCGTTTCACATCCCTCTTTAAACCGTTTAAACCATTCAAAAATTTGTGTGCGGAATAAGCATTCATTCCAGTACACTGTAAAAGTTTTCCCCAGTTTATCTATATCTTCCAAAATCGTGATGAGTCTGAATTCCAAACATTAATGTCTCCTAAAGTACTGGGACATAACACAATGTGATTCCTTTTCGTGTACTTAAAGAACACAACTTTCCAAGTTCCTATCATTAACCTTGGCCGGAATTTTGTAAATTATAAATGAGAATAACAAACACTAACTCGGGTGTTAGTTCGTTTGTTAGTGTTTAACTAACTAAAAGTTCTCTGAAATGTTTAGAACAATGTGGGTAGTACAGTAAAACTTCGTTAAGACGCTCTTCAAGGGACCAGCGCAAAAGAGCGTCTTAAGCTCGAAAAAAAGAAAATTATTGCAAAATTTGAACGCAAAATTTATTAAACGGATAATATTCATACAGGAATGTGATAAATACTCACATGAATATGTATGTACACTGCTTACTCACTGACCAGAGAGAAACTCAAGGGTACTTTATTTGAGGTTCTTGATAGCGTGTGTGGAGAGGAAGTTGTCAATTCTGATAATGTAAATTAGCATGTCCTCTGCATTTTCCAGGGTGGAAATAACTTTTCTGAGCTCGCCCACGTTTTGCAAGCCAGCAGAAACCGTAGGTGTTGGGGAATGATCGTCCTCTTCTTCAGAGTGACTTTCTTTTCTCTCACTCACCACAGGGTCGGTGGTGGCGTCGGCGATCATGTCATCAATAGTGGGGGTGTTGGTAGTTACAAGGGCGTCATCCACTGTCGCATAATCGGGGAAATTTTGGAGAATTTCCTCAGTTTCTGTTGGTGTGCTGTCAGTGGTATCTGTCTCGTCTGAAAATCCGAATGCCGCCTTCCGAGAACAGTTTTTTATAACGAGTGGGTCAATTTCATCCCAAGCGGCAGTAATAAAATGTATAGAGTTTAAAACATTAATTTTGGTTGGAATTTCCCCCTCCATGTCTCTCAAGTACCGCTGGACTATTTTTTCCTGTACTTTTGTTTGACCACTTTGATAATACCCTGATCTGCAGCGAAAAAAGAGCGTCTTATCCAACCAAATAGAGCGTCTTACCGAGTACTATTTTATTATATTAGCGTAGGAAAATTCAAGGGACCGACAAAAATGAGCATATTATGCGGGAAAGCGTCTTAAACGGGAGCGTCTTAACGAAGTTTTACTGTATTTTCAACAATCTTGTAATACAATATTGATTTCCAAACGTTTTCTCAATTAAAATATCTATTTTAATCTCATTTCGTCTTTGAATTAATCCATATTAAAAACGCGAAATTAGAGACGAAGTTGCTAGGATTTGAACCTAGGCCAACAGATACAATGGCAAAAACTTTACCATTACATCAAATTGACCAAAATTCAGATCCACAATAAAACGCACTCGAATAGATTCGATATTTATTAAGAATCCACATGCCAAACAAGACACAAAAAACACCCTATGTAACTGGTTTATACAGAGAATTATTTAGAGCCATGTTCAAATTTTCTATGAGACTCGTTATGCTATGATCACTAGTTTTCTTTCTATTTTTCTTAATAGTATCTCCCGTCTCTAAAAACGACGTCCTGTTTCGAATGAAGCTGTCGCTGTCGCTGAAAATCTTGATGCTCGGCAAGCTGCCCTCCATACTGAACTCCTTCGTCAGGTACGATGACTTAGATACCGACTTTTTGAAGCTCGGTACCGTCGAATATCCCCTTTTTCGTGTCATCGAACATCACGGACTTTTTTTCAATTCTCTCCTGGATTTCCGCGGTACCTTTACGACTAGATGAACGCAGGGATCCCCCATCTTCCTCCCCTATCTTGCACAAGTTGTCACAGAATGCTTCCACGTCCACTATGTTCTGCCTAATAGACCTCATTCTTTTCAGTTTGGATTCCGATCGATCTATGATCTCGGAGTACGACACTTTTTTTTCATTGACATCGCTAAGACCGTACTGCTTTGTAAGGGGCATGTCTTTCGCGAATTCCTCATCGACCCTCGTGTTAGCTATGGCGTCCAAATCCATCTTAATTCCACGAAACACCTCCTCTATCTTTACCTCTTCCGACGAGTGGTTGTTCCTGTATATGATTTCGACGTTGGAAGGTTGCGTGAAGATGTCCCGAACGTTCTTGTAAACTACATGAGGTCTCTTGAAATATTTTTCCTCTAATCTCTGCAACTTTTGCTTCATTGTAGTCAGAGTGGCCATATACTTCTTGTTGATGCAGTCGTAATGGCGGTCGTACTTTTTTCTTGCCTTGCAACTAGGTGGCGACTTTGGTCTCCTCTTGCTCTTTTCTGACTGCTTCGACGTGTAACGATTACCCAAAGAAACTACAGAGCTGATGTGTTCGGGGTTTCCATTCTTCATTATCGTTCTAATCTGTTCCAATTGCGTCGCAGCTAGGCGGGCATCCTCATTGGCCTTATCCACCAATATTTTGGTATTTGAAATGATCCCTGATTGGGTCTTCGATGTGTCTCTTTCGCTGTTGCTCCACGTGTCTTGAGTGAATTTTGGTTTCGGTTTACCTTTCGAAGCTACGCCCTTTTTTGGCGGTAATCGGTTTCGATCTCTTGGTGGTAAAATCGCTTCTTCGGCACCCAGAAGTGGCCACTCGAGTCGAAGAGTTTTGATTCCTTTGGCGGAACTGCTGTCTCTCTTATCACCATACGGATTCGAGGAAACACTCGGCAGGGATCCATTCTCATAAGCACCGCTGAATACGCCCTTGTATACTTCCCTGAACTCTTCGAAATTTCTGTTCGTCTCGTAATTGACCCTTTTCGTATTTTTCGAACGCAATTGGCGAATTTTAATAACGTCGTTCAGGTTTATGTTGTCACTGATCATATTCACATTATTTTTCGTATTGTTGCAGTTTAAAGGATTCAAGAAAAAATAAATGACGTTTTAAGTTTCATTTTGACACTTACAATTTTGAAGTATCGCCAGAGACTGTTTAAAAAAATAGAGATGTATTCAAAACTATTTTAGTCCAATCAATAGGTAAACGCCCGAATGTATAACTTCCCAAAATATTTAACAGGAAACAAAAAAATAAGATCGTATAGGAAAAAAAATCCAGAAAAGATAGCGTTTTTTGTCCTTGGCGTTTTAACAACGAACTTAACCTAAAAAATTCGTAAAGTTGAAAAAAACGTTGTTTTTTTTCGTAAATAAAAAAAAACTAAAGCTCGTAGAGAAGGAAGTTAAATTAGAAAGTTGTAGGTAGGATAAAAAGATGTTTCGATTCATATTTTTATTAAAATAGATTGCTGCATTACTTTTCCAGATATGTCGAAAAAACTGTCAAAAATCGACAATTCTTGTTTTTGCTCTATCTTATGCAAATTAATGTTTTGAAACTTGCTACTTGCTGTAACTCTAGCCCTCGGAAAACCAAAAAATGCACGTTTTTTGCAAAAAAAAAAATGCAAAGTTGAAAAATATTGAAAATTTTTCGAGATATACCTGGATGGATTTTTCGACAAAAAGACGATCTCGAAAATCGGCTCTGTTTGATCGACGCATAGTCCTAGAGTGACGAATCGGGGCTCATTTTTTTCTGAGAGAGTTGTACTATCACGGCAAAAAAAGAACGATTTTATAAATTTTAAGTTCCTAAAAAATGAGTGAAGAAATTAATTATTTTTCAGTCGTTTTTCTTAAATATATTTTTTCTTTTTTTCATTTTTCGATAACGTCTCTTACGGCAATCGATTGCTGAAATTTTTTTCACGAATTCTAAAAAAAAAAGTGTTTTTCTATGACTTTCTGGAGTTAAGACCATATACAAAAATCCTTTTGTTCTTAATCTGGGGTAGCTTGACGAGATAAATATGATAATAATAATTACATTTGTCTTGTAAGCAAAATAGACTACAAAAATTAAATTTTTCTTTTTTTTAATTGTCTGCCATTTTTCGGTATTTTAAGAATTATTTGCAACAAAACAACTACAATCCAATTAAACTCAATTCACTACTGTTTAATTATAAAAGTACTTGGAAGTTGTTTAGACAATTAAGGTATGTTACATTAAAATACAGAAATATAAAAATATTGCGCCAAACAAGTTTTACTTTCTTATATTCATTAGAATTTATCTTCGATTCTTCTTCTTTTTAGATTTAGTGGTTTCTTGGGATTCACTGCCTTCTTCTTCTTCTTATTCTTCTTTTTCTTCTTCTTCCTCTTCTGTTTCTTCTTCTTCTTCCTCGAATTGATAAAATATAGAGCAAAAACAATATTGTCGATATTTGACAGTTTCTTCGACATGTCTCAAAAAGTAATGCAGCACTCGATATTAATAAAAATATGAATCGAAAGATCCTTTTATTACCTACAACTTTCTAATTTAACTTCCTTCTCTACGAGCTTTAGTTTTTTTTTTTATTTACGAAAACCCGTTTTTTTTTTTTCAACTACGAATTTTTTAGGGTTAAGTTCGCCGTTAAAACGCCAAAGACAAAAAACGCTATCTTTCTTAGATTTTTTTTCCTATACGACCATATTTGTTTACATAAATCTACACAGAGATATAAAAATAATTATTGCCAAAATAATTCAGGGTACCTCTTGGAGGCCTGCTATTTGTATAGGAGGGCACCGGATGAGAAAAAAATATACGAAAAACTAGTTTTATGTGCACCCTGTATGCTCCTAGAAGATTTCCGCATACTTATCGAACATATCGAAAATATATGTTCAAAAAACAATAATTTTAGAAGTACAGACGCTGACGCCTGTCAGCAAAGGCAAAAACCAGAAGCAACTTCATCAAAAAAGTAATACATCCAGTTTTAATAGATATATGTATCGTTTTAACATAAATAAAACTGTTTCTGCAACACAGCATTCATTTTGGAAATAATTTTTTCGATGTTTCCCAACGTTGTTCAAGCGTAAAACGATCCATTTCTTACAGCGGAGGTTAGACACCACATATATGTCAAATGTCAAGCGCGTCAATGTCGGCAATGTAGAAATAACACTCGGTTTAAAAAGAAACCGATAGATGGCCCACCCATATTTGATACCAAATACTGACGCTTGTTTTTAATTTCAAATTGACTGGTATTTACAATCCGAAATTAACTCTCGTATTCAAATAAAAGAGTCTACTCAATCGGACATGTTTCGTTTAATTACTCATTCGTTAGGATTTTCAGTTCTAACTGGAAACGAAAGAAACCAGTCACTTCTGTATTTACATATACCCTACACTGAAAATTAACCTGCTCAGACATTTCATAGGTCATAAAAGTTTTTTTTGTTTCTATATGCAGCCGAAACAAAGCTAAATCAAATCTCTGAATCTTTAACTAAACTTTGTTTAACTGTTACTAGGCATTATTAATTAATAGCTGAAAACTCGATTTAAAAACAGTATAGTGTCAGTTCCTGACGGAAAATTCGAAATTACCAAATATGTACTCTTACAGATTTAATTTTCTTGAAACCGTTATTTTAGTCCTACGTTCTTCAATTCGATTTTTATGTTGGTTGTGTATTAACTGAAGTTTTTTTTGCAGAAATCAAAGTTGGACCAAATCCACACAACAACCATGTGAGCATAGTTGGAGGTAAGACTACTTTTTTATGTACACCGTGGTGTAGTTTATGTACACCGATTAGACGTGTACCGAGTGTACAATGTATGTGCTCTCATCCCGCGAAAATATCAAAAATGAAATAGGATGAAACTGTAATCTCTGAATAATAATTTTATAACCGCTTTTATGACCCCAATTTATACTTTCAATCATCTCAAGACGAGCGAAATGGCTTCCACAGAAGATAATATCCCCTATGTAAAAATATTTGCCCCTCCGACAGTTGCCATCTTTTAGCGAATTTTGAATTTAGCAAAATTTGATAATCGCTATTATCAAATTTGATAATAATTATCTCTAGAAATGACGATCATATGGATTTATACGCATATAAAAGTAGACACACTGTATTTATTTTATTCTTTGGTATGGACACTTGAAGGGTTTCTTATGCTTTCATGAATTATGAGAAACCATTATTTCTCTGTAATTAATAGGGTCCGGAAAATGTTACACGCTGTCCTACAACGCAAGGTTGAACTCTTAATCCGTCATGTTATTGACGGAAGGACATATGAGAGACCAAAAAGACACGAGTACAAATGTGTTAATAAGATATATCCTATCGCTTGTGTGTGATTCAGAAACATCGACTGTTTTCATTGCTTGAGCGTCCGTTGCCACAACCAGTAGTCTTTCTGCATTTCATCTCGATAAACGTGAGCGATTTGGCCTGTACATGGTTGTAGAATGAAAATTATCGTTCCACATCTACTGAAGTTAAAGATGCAAATTCAAAATTGTTTCACATTTACAGAGAACAACACACCACGCACATTATTTTTACGAATTTGTTGTTTGTATCACAAACAGTTGTTTGTTGTCAGTAACACCAGTACATTATCATTTTTTACATCTACAGAGGACAATACACGTGTTAGTATTAGTTCTATACCTTTAGCTATTGTTTGTAAAACCCGTTTGCTAGCTATCAGTATCGGGGGCGAAATATCTGAAACACCTAAAATTCGTATCAGAACATTAACGACCTTATTACCCCAAAAAATATATTGTTTCGTCCACTGTCAGCTACAGAAATTTATTTAAATGTTTTGATACTGTTATCAAAATTGTGATTACTGTTAACCACATTCCATGAAAGGCTACATACGCAAAACATTAAGCACAAATCAAACCAAAATTCCTTTTTCTAACAATACCAGTAATATTTTGTTGTTGGGTATTCAAATCTAAATGTTTCACCCTCTCGGCGTCTACGAAATATGTATCGACGACTGCAAGGAATACATAAAATATGTGATCCGTCTATTGTAAAATCCTTGTAATTTTTGTGTTATTATTGCAAGAATCCACACAAAATCAGATAACACGTAAATAACACGAACTCTAACTTAGAATTAATTAGTCACTCACGAAACATAATTATTTTAAACTCGGGATTCTACCGTCCATCCGCTCGCATCGAGCTAACGTCAGACACTACGGAATCGCCGCTTCGATATATAGATAAATTGTATCTAGTCGTTTCTGAACCCGCACGGGACTGACGTACTAGAGTTCCAGTGCGCATTACTATGTAGGTACGTATGTCTCTCATACGTATGTACGGGCAAGAAATACACGCGTACATAATTTACAAGGCGCTTAAAAGATATGGTTTATGCTTTAATTATCATAGAGTTTTATAGTGCCGACTCTACGTTGTAGCACACTTTCTGGACCGTAGTGATTAATGTCCCATCATATAGTACGTTCCATCTGTTTAGGATTTAAACAAGTTTGATATAATTTGGGAAGTCCAAATAATGGACAAAAAAAACTGGTATTTCCGTCATCGCTCTTTGGTATACAGAATCACACTTTATCAGATTTAAGATAGTACAGTTACTCGCAAAAGTATTCGTACTTTACCTGACATTGTAAATAACCACAATTTTCATTTAATGGGTGTGAGTATAATTAATCATAATATTTTTATTATAAACATACATGTGTAAGTATTACATTAATTAAACTTGAACTTCATATCACTTACTGTTTAGAAAATAAAAACTAAATTATTCTCTATTGCAAAATCACGGGTCGCAAAAGTATTCGTACTTCAGGATTTCTTGGTGAAATTGGCCAAGTTAGTATTTGGTTGGTCCACCTTTAGCTGCGATCACAGCCTCCAAACGTTTAGGCATGCTTGCTACCAATTTTTGTGTGATATCAGGGTCCATATTTTGCCATATTTGTAATTGCCTGTTTAAGAGTGTTTTTATCTTTTATTTCATAATTTCGTAACTGTCATTTCATTTCCGACCATAAATGCTCAATTGCATTTAAATCAGGGCTTTGAGGGGGTGTAATTAACTGATGGGGAGTATTGTATACAATCCATTGCCTCAGTATGTAAGCAGTGTGTTTTGGATCGTTGTCTTGTTGGAGCCAATAATTATTTCCTAGATTCAATTTTGCGACACTTAATGGCAAATTTGTTTTTAATAGGTTTAGGTACGTAAATTTAGTCATAATGCCATCAATATAAACTAAATTCCCCCGTCCCACTCGCACTCATATCCCCACACCATCATTGAACCGCCACCATGCTTAAAAGTTGGACACACATTTTTCGGTTCAAACTCAGCGTTTACCTTACGCCACACTAAACGTCTGCCGTCCGACTGAAAAATGTTGAACTTACACTCATCAGTAAATAAAACACGTTCCCAAAAGGTGTGATCCTTGCAAAAATACTTTTTGGCAAATTTTAATCGTTTTAGACGATTTACTTTACTAATAAAGGGCTTTTTCTTAGATACTCTACCATGCAGATCGTGCCTTTTTAAAACCCGGCGGCAGGTATCTGCACTTACTTGCTTTTTAAAACGATTATTTACTAATGCCGCCAATTTTGGGGCACTTGTAGAAGTGCATTTTTTATTTCACGCACTATTGCCTTCTCTTCTCGAGAAGTTAACAGTCTTGGACAGCCTTTTCAAGGTATATTGGAAACTATTTGATTTTCGTTATATCTTTTTATAATATATTGTATAGTACTTTTGCTTATTTTTAACAAATCACCTATTTCTTTATATGATTTTCCTTCTAAATGCCACTGTACTGCTATTTGTCTCTCCTGAGCTGTTGTTTCTGATTTAAGTCCAATTATAATTAGAAATATTTTAACAGATTCACACCACATACAGTTGTTTATATACTCGTCTGAATATATAACTGAAAACTGTGACTGAAGTCTTAACAACTGGGGTCTCACCGTTATACCTGGGACACTGAGCTCATGCGGAGTACGAATACTTTTGCTGCGTAGATATTGTTATTCTTTAAATTAAATATTTTTTTATGTAGGTATTTAAAGCAATATGAAGCTAAAACTTGATGAATGCATTGCTGATATAGTGTGTTTGTATATACATTTATTACATGAAATTTTCCTTACAGCTATAAAAATGCTGTTAATTTCTTTACACATCAATTCAGGGTACGAATACTTTTGCAAGTAACTGTATCAAAAGATCGGACCGCTTATGACGACTATTTGTAGGACTGGGGCGTTTTACGTTTCCGCCCGATTCCATTACCAAATGTTAATACAATCATGTGCGCAATCCAAATTTTAAGACGTGCACTGCTCCCGTCTCCCCCTCATGCATAAAAGAACCTGGACGTGTGGGGCGAGAATATGAAATGGCCGCGGACGTGTCCGCCGGTGATATTATTTATTTACGTCCCGCCATATTACGCCATGAAATATGCGACAACTGTGCAGTCGCAGGCAGGGCCGGCGCGCCCAATTTTTGGCGCATCGGGGGTCAAGAACCAAATTAGTTAAGGGGGCAAATACAATTAGACTGACCAAAAAAATCGATATTTTAAAGAATTTGAAGAAGTTTTTATTTTATTAATACCAAACCTTGCACACATATTTTGTTGACATTGAAGCATTAAAAAATATTTTATTTTAATATTTTAAACAAAATGGCGGCTGTACAGTGGCCCAAATATGATGTATGGAAATCAATTGTGCGGATTCTGGACGCCGCAATTTTAATCTGTAACAGACCAACCAAAAAAATATTCATAAAAAAAGGGTTACAGTTAGTCGATAAACTATTAATAAGTTAAAAAAAAAAAATTTGACAATTAGCACAACCTTTTTCGAAAAAACAAAAAAAATCGTTTTTTGGTCATTTTTGCAATAATTATTGAGTTTTGCAAAATAAAATTTATGATTTTTTTTTAGTTTAACTAGAAGCTAATGTCACAAAGAAGAACCGTTTTTGAGTTATAATCCGCATAAAAATCGAAAATGCTGTTTCGAGAAAAACGCGTTTAAAGTTTTGAGTACCTGAAAGTGACACTTAGGTACGCCTTAATCAGCGATGCCAGGGGCATACAGTACGCCTTCAGATTCTTCATAAAACTCATTTGTACTTTGCTGAAGCTCTTGGCGAGCCTATATAAATTCGTCCCAAGGTATTTCAAAAGAGGACACAATAGACAAAAGGTCCCCTAGGTCGACAGCACCGAAATGCGTACTACGCCCTCTCTTCGAAGAACGACCAAAAAAAATAGAAGGGCTTTGAATTTAATTTTAAAACATAGCATGCATATTCTACGATACATTTACTATCTTTTTAGGTAAAAAAAAAAAAACAGTCGATTTTTTGGACCCTCTAATTGTATTCCCCCCCTTAAACAAACGGGTTTTGGTAGAGTGTTAGTTTTCACGGCCATTGTCAGATGTTTGGAACTTCTTCCGGATTATGTCGTGGTAGTCGACAATACTTTTATTCGTCAATATTATTTATTCGTCAAGGTATTATCTTCAATTATCTTTTATTCGTCGAGATTGTCTTGTGTTCTGCTTTTAAAAAGGTGTTCTGCAACTGACTTAATTGTCCTCCAAAAGTAATGGTGGTCTCTGGTGGTCAGTCAGATTATACATAGTGATTCCTAAATTGAGTCCTAAAATACGCTCCTAAAAATTAAAAAGTTGCTCTATTAAATACGAAAATAGCATTTATCCGGTCCTGCCTTGCGAAAATTGTATAGCGTCATTCCAAATATTTATACAACGTTTAAGATAACGTTATATATATAAGATATATATATAACGTTTAAGATAAGAAAATATGTAGGAAGAAATAAACGGTTAAAAAAAATAGATAAATACTAGGTACGTTTTTCTAGTGTGTTTCGAATTTACCTTTCCTTTAAATTGAAGGCAGGACAGGATAAGTGCTATTTCGAAATTAATAAAACTTTTTCATTTTTGAGTTCACTGAAAATATTTGGAAAAATTCGTTTTAAATCATCCTGTACAAGTATTTATATATAAAAACCGGATGTTTCCTAAGTAGCTTAGTTTTTGAGATAAAGAAAGTTAGTTATCATTATTTTTTTTTAGGTTTTGTTCGAGAATTTTTGAAACTGGCCAATATTTTCTTTTTAAATTTGTGTCACTTACACACTGTGATATAAGACATGTTTTGGCTGATAATTTTTTTTCCAACACTATCAGGAACGGGCATGCGGGTAGTCAGCTTTTTTAAGCTTCATTTATTGCTTAAAAAAACCTCCCTTGATATTTTTTGATTCAGGATATGGTTTAGGTAGAAAACGTCATTTTAATAATATAATTGCACTAAATAAAAAAAAAACTGTGAAATTTTTACAAAATTTTTGTGGCGTATTGACCGAATTTATTTTATTAAATGTTTTTAAATATTTCTATCACACTTTAACCAAAATTAGTTTTAGTTTATTTAATAAATTATTACAACACAAAAACATTGAATAAATAATACACTTTCAACAACAGAACTAATTTTGGTGTCAAAGTGTGAGAGAAGTATTTCTGATTTAACAGTCAAACATGCGTTATATCACGGTGTGTAAATGACAAAAAATTTAAAAAGAAAATAATAGTCTACTCCAGAGATTTTCGAAAAAAAAACTGAGCGCTCTGTATCTAAAAAACTAAGCCACTTAGGAAAAAAGTTTATATAACCTTTTCTTCATGAAATCGTTTGAGAAAATATCTCCTTCAGTTTTTCAAATTCTTAGGAAACACCCTGTGTAATATAGTTGTCGACAATTGAAATCAGGGCTGGAGCCAGAGGGGTGCCGGAAGACTGACATACATTTATCACAACTTTAATAAAGTCTATTTAATGTGTTTGTGGATGGATTATTCTGCTGTGCTGTTTGTTCGCAGTTTCGTGCCTTGCGCCGGCCCTGAACTCACACATACGGGGCTCTGTCAATGTATAAAGCAAGAAAGAAGCGTTTCCGTTCTCCTTCCGTTTATCGCCGTCTCGCTTTTTTATTACCTTATAATACCGGTTTTTATTGTATCTGCTTATTTGTTTTCCTGGGCGTTTTTTTTTTGCCTGTCGCTTCTCCCCTCCGCGCCTCGTATTTCATAAGTTTTCCGACTCGGCACGGAACAGCAGGATTTTCGTTTTGCGCATTCCGTAAATCCGAGGGATTTATACGGCGATCGATTCTCTCTGCCCACGAGATTTTAAATTAAATTTTACGCAAAAAGAATTAGAACGTACTGAAATTCACTGCTTAATATGTATAGAAATGCTGAAGTTCGGACAGTCTCCGTCTCTAGCGATCTGATCCAATGAGATAAAAAATAATAGAATCCAATTATTTGATGGGTGTCGCAACGACCATTTTTAAAAGTCTACTTGAAAGAAAAAAATTGCGTAGTTGTACCAAAATTACTTCATTGATTTTATACTTAAGTACTGGTAAGATCAATGTACCAATCTACACCGGAATCCTTTGAAAAATATCATTTCTAAGTAGTAGGTACATACATGAAGGGTGGGCATCAGATGGTTTCTTTTTAAATTTGCTATTAAAACTACATCGTTGAATATTTTTAAATGATTGTTGCTTTATTCGAGAAAGTATGCCTTCCCATTATTTGTGAAAAACTATTTCAGTTAAATGGCTGCCGCGGCTGGCTTGGTAGTAGTTCATTCGTTTCACCCAATTTTGCAGTACATTTCCGCTCGATTGATGTTTTCCTTCAGTGCGTCAATTGTTGTGGATCATTGGAACAACAGCCCTTAACATGTCCCCATAAAAAATAGTCCAACGATGTTAAATCGCAGCTGCGCGATGGCCATTTAATGTCTCTAAAACAGCTGATAACACGGTTACCGAATTTATTGTGCAAAAGATCAATTGTTTCACGGCTTGTGTGACACGTTGCTCCATCCTGCTGGAACCAAAGCTCGTCCAAATCGTCCAATTGCGGCCACAAAAAATCAGGTAACATGTGGTCCCAAACAAATATATTGTCCTTTATATATTAAATAAATGACAATATATCTATTGTCTATATAATTATCTATAAATATATCTATTGTCCTTTTATTTACGCATTGGTGTATATATACGAAAAATAAAATGTTACTGCAAAGTTTTCGTAATATCATTAATGGACATTCTTTACGAATTACCAAACCCTGAAAATCAAAAAAGTTTCCGCTGAATTTTTATTTGCTGTCCTTATTAATTTTCCTGGACAGGTCTTTAAATATTCAATTCGGCTCCCCCGCCGGATACTTAAAAGCCCTCTTAACAGAGTTATTACCCCAAACGAATTCCGCTACACCCACTTGTTAATCGGTATGGCGCCCTCGTAAACACGGTCACGTGACAATAAAGGCCAGAAAGCCACAATCATATTTTGAATGCGTGCATAATTGGAATAAATGGAGGGCTAAGTGGTAGCCCGCCGCCCTTATATCGGTGGCGATCCGATAAAACGATACGTCCGATATACTGAAGCGATATTTGTACCGAAAAGAGATGAGAAATTCAAAATTGAAACATGTTTAAACTCATTTCTGTTAGGATACAGAGCCCTGCGTAAAATCATGGAAATGTACAGTATTGCTACTTATAGATTACCCACCATTTATTATAGTTGTTATTGTACGGGGTGATTCACCATAAATATCCCCTCCCTCTGAATTTGTTTGTTGTTTATTTCTAGATCGATTTGAAAATTCAAAAAATAATACAAACACCCTGTAAAATAAAAATCGTCATATTGTTCTGGTTTCAACGATATTATTAGGCTTAAAAGTTCCGTTTTGGTGTAAAAATACGCCAGTTAAAATTTGAGCCCTTAATATTAATATTAAGATAGTCCGCATCGCACTTTTCTATTTTCCATAAGAATAACATGGGAACATTTTTTGGCACCTTCTGATTTTTATTGCTAGGTAATAGTGTACTATATGGAAGATTTTTTAACATATTTTTTCGAGAATTTAACGCTCTATAAAAAAAGGTCTCTTATGATTTTTCGTCTACTGGTTCAAAAGTTATTGGAGGCCAAAGTTGAATTCACCGAAAATTTGACCGTTTAATTGTTCAACTTTAGTTTTGAAATTTAAAGTTAACAATTTTTTAAAACATGTACTCAGAGTACGGAAAAAATTGGAGAAAAATTAAATGCAATATTTTAACGCAATTTTCTTTCAAAAAATAAAAAAAATTTTAGTAATTTCAACTGAAAACATTTTTTTGTTTGATTTTTTCTTTTCATAGCGAAAAATTGTTAACTAACATTTTCTAAAAGACCAAATTTAAAATTTACATAAAATTTTATTTTATGTAAATTGTATTTTTCATTTAAATTAGCAGTTTGTGAGCTTACTGTCAAGAAAACTTACCAATAGTGTTATGGTTTTATTGAAATGCTTAGAAAATACTTAATTCAACGAGATAAAAATATACAAGGTTTTTCATTAAAAAAAAAAAAAACGTATGTTTGCTTTACTTATTGAGAAAATGGACAAGAGGAAACAAGAACAAGGACAATATGACCAGATGGGTCGTCACACCCTAGGTCAACATGACCTTTAATACAGATCTTTTTAATCACATTTTGGTGAAGAAAAACCTTGAAAATTATTTGCAGGTCAACAAATTTAAGGGGTAGCACTACCTTGTGGGGTCGAAGGGCGTCAAATTAAAGACAAAAAAAATACGTTTTTTTCGGAAAAAATCGACCGAATGTCGGCTATCAAATCGGTAAATTTTCATAAACAAAAAGTTCTACGGGCGTTCACTAGACAATTTAATTTTTTAGCTACAATTAAAATTTCAAGTCGATTAGTTGAAAATTGTAGGCGTTAGCTTTACGGCCATCTCGAAAAACATGGTTTCGAGAAAAACGCGTTTAACGTTTCAAGTACTACATTTCCATTCTAAATTGAAAATAGGTAGAAAAAAAGCAAGGTTGTCAGATTTATTTTCTAAAATTGCTAAGCTCACTATACAAGTATACTTCATACTTCAGTAAACTGTTAGTTCGCGACGTTCTTAGAAAGCTAGTTTGGAAATATTTAAAAAAAAATACATAGTATAAATTTATTAGTTAGCATTAAAATAAAACTTTAAAAAATGCTGGAAAAAAGTAATTATACATATTAAAACAACTGTATGTATATTACTATACTCAAGAAAATTTTAAAGAGCCGGCAACGCGCTAGCCGGCCAACCAGCCGGCCGCTGGTGGCGCAACGTAAACCACTGTCGGTAAACCACTTTGCATATAATACATTGCTAATATTTGTTCGGTCCACTGTGCCATAAAATTTTAACGAGTTCGTTAAAATGATTTACGACTTTATGAATTAGGAACTTAAACTACTTGTCTAAGACGCCAGTGACGTGTATTTCAGCTAGGTTTATTAACACAGACAATTTTTTGAGATTGTTGGCTAAATGAGCATTATTTACAGCAAATTATATTACAAATATTAAGAGTTTTATATGCAGGCTAATGTTAATCTCCTATATTGATTTAAATGAAAAAAAATATTTCACAATTTTCGAATTTATAAAAGATATATGCACGCCCATGGAATCATAAAGTTGCACCGCTTTTTTTTGTTCCCCAGGCGTATTTATCATTTTCAATTAAAATTAGAACCACTATACGTATATTTCGATATAATTTTTTATTTACCACTAATCGGCGATGCCTGGGCCATACAACTGCCATTCTAATTCAAGGTTTTCATGCTGTCCTTCTGCTGTTTCCTGCTTTCATGTCCTTCTAATTCCAGGTATACTGTGTTTACGAAGGAATAGTGACCCACACTGCACCGATATCGAACGCGCACAAATTACTAGTTAAGCAGCACCGTGACTTCACTCGAACCACCGAATTTTTTTGACCACTCTAAAAATTTTCCCCCACATAAAATCTTTTGGATATCATTTTTAGATAATTAAGGAAGCATTTATACCAATAAAAAGCTTTTTTTAAATCTGGTCGCATAATTAGGGGGGTTTCCTATTAAAAAAAATCATGACCTTGAAATGACCTTGAAGGTCGACCTTAGATCAAGGTCGGTAGTATAGGAAGGTGACCCCTGCGTGCTGAACAACTTTTGTCCGAAACATTTTTTCATAGGTAGTGTATTTTCGGAGATTAACGCATTCATCAATTAAAGTGACTCACCCTGTATACAGGGTGTCCCAATATTCCGTGTACAACGATCTACCACATGCTCCTGACATCAAAATAAGTCGATTTAACTAAACTTACCTATATACCAAGTTGTCTCATTTAGCCGCTAGAGGCCGTCAAAGTTGACATAAAATTTTAGTTTTTTTGCCAATAACTAAGTAACGCCCTGTACGAACTTAATGATTTGGTGTGCTAGTATGTTCCGACAGATGGCACATTTTGACATTTGAATTTGATCATGAAGATAAGCGATTTTTTAACAAATTTTCTCTCTTATAAAATTTTTGTATTCCTTACCCTTTTCGCTGAATTCATGATTTATTACATCATTGTAGATTCTAATACGATGTAATTGATTTCACTTTAAAATTGATTTTAGGACGAAAGCGAAATAAACAAACTTAAATAATCATTTATTGAGACTTAATTAGGTGTTCCAAATTACCCCCATTTTCATTAATACAGAAATCAATCCTATAATCTATAGGATATATAATAATCTTCTCATGGTTTCCTCGTTCTGCAATTCTTCAACGGCATTTTGAATTATGTTCGACAATTGTTCCTCGTTCTCAATACTCACAGAGTAAACTTTCTGTTTTAAGTAAATGAAGAAATTTGTTTAAATTTAATTACTCGTAGGTGTTCGATACAAAGATTTCATGTCACCTTTGATAAATCCAAATAACAAACACTAATTGGCCAAGTTACCAGGGAAAGTGCTACAATTTGAAATTTGTCATTAGTGTCATTATTCTGTTGACTCTGTAAGATGGATAATGCATACACCTTTGACGAACAAACCGATATGTTATCAGTATTAGGGTTTTGTGAAGGAAACTGTCGTAGAAGTGTGCGCGAGTATCATCGAAGATATCCCAATCTCAGAACTCCAAATCATCAGACCTTTAAAAATATTGAAAGACGTCTTAGAGAAAATGGTATGCTTAAGGTGAATAGACGTAATGCCTAACGGCCTTGTCAAGCCCAAACAATCCTTGTAGAAGAAGAAATTCTGGAACGAGTAGATTAAAACCCGGAAACCAGTGTCAGATTATTGGAAAGGCAAGTCAGAGATACATAAACAGAGTTCTCACTGAACAACTGATTCGTCCTTTTCACATTCAACCAGTTCAAGAACAATTACTTTTCCACAAGAAAATTTTGTTTACGGACGAATAATGTTTTACAAGACGTGGAATAACACGAATTTGCATAATTAACATGTTTATGCAGATGAAAATCCCCATGTCATTAGAGCAAAATATTTTCAACGCGAATTTAGTATAAACGTGTGGATGGGATATATCAGTAACTCTTTGATTGGTCCGATTAGGTTGCCAAATCGCCTCGACGGCAACAGTTATTTAGATATTTTGCAGAATACTCTGCCGGATCTCTTCGACGATTTACCATTAAATCTACGCAATCAAATGTACTTTATGTACGACGATGCCCCACCACACTTTGGACGTATTGTAAGAGATTATTTAAATGAGCAATTCCCAGGTAGGATTGGCATGGATGCTCCCATTTCATGGCCACCACGTTCACCAGATTTGATTCCTCGAGAATTCTTCATTTGGGGTGACTTAAAACAGAAAGTTTACTCTGTGAGGATTGAGAACGAGGAACAATTATTGTGGAACAGAATTCAAAATGCCGTTCAAGAATTGCAGAACAAGGAAACCCTGAGAAGAGTGCACTTTAATTTCTTACGTAGGATTGATGTCTGTATTAATTAAAATGGAGGTCATTTTGAACATCTAATTAAGTCTCAATAAATGATTATTTAAGTTTGTTTATTTCGCTTTCGTCCATAAAATCAATTTTAAAGTGGATTAAATCGTATTGGAATCGACAATGATGTAATAAAATATAAATTCAGCGAAAACGGTAAGGAATACAAAAATTTTACAAGAGAGAAAATTTGTTAAAAAATCGCTTATCTTTATGATAAAAATTTAGATAAAGCGGTATCACCTCCACCAAAAAAATACTAGCAGGTTACTTTAAGGGTAGGGGTAGTTTTCGCACTCTGTTAATGGAATAACTTCTATTCAAATGTGAAAATGTGCCATCTGTCGGAACATACTAGCACACCAAATTTCATTAAGCTCATACAGGGCGTTACTAAGTTATTTGCAAAAACTAAAATTTTATATCAACTTTGACGGCCTCTAGTGGCTAAACGAGACAACTTGGTATATAGGTAAGTTTAGTTAAATCGACTTATTTTGACATCGGGGAGCATGTGGTAGCTCGTTGTACATGGAATATTGGGACACCCGGTATATATATTTTTTTTTGTTTAGGTCTCGCGGAACCTGCAAGAGGGCACCGCTCAGGGGGAAGCACGGCATTTTCTTCGGCCGCACTGACCTCGCCCCTCCTCCTGGTCCTGACGTCGACCTTCGTGGGCTCCCCCCATCTCCGGTGATGATATTAAAATCGCTTCCCGCTGAAACCGATGGAACACTGAAGAACTAGTGACGAGGAAATGAACCGTAACGTCGCGCTCTAAAAAAGTGATTTTCGTGTTAAATTTACGAGAGAGACGCGCATTAAGTATACCGATCCATCACGTTGATAAAAAAAAGTGTTAGGAACTAACAGCTCTCTCTAAGGCCTCCAGACGGTTCCCATCCATTATAGGGTGCGTTTCTATGTACACTTATTTGAAAAAAAAAATGACGAGTTGTGATTTTATTTTATGAAAAGCTCGATATTTTATTGGTAAGTCGGTGACAACTGAACGATATAATGAAATAATCACCCGTGTTATTTTTGCTAGTTAGGAGCAAGCACTATTTAAATGTCCGACGTCCTGAACCGAAACTTTTGCGTATGAATATTTGATCATTGTTTGTAGATTCAAGTACAGATCCTCTATTAAATGTTACTAGTTACTGGGCTTTATTAAAAACTGTGGATTTGACCGAGTCTAAAAAATGTGTATATCATTCAATCATTCTCTCAAAGTCTACCTGTAATATGCTGATTTAACATGCTCAACATGATCACTACATACTGGGGGAGAACTGCAACCTTAAAACAAAACCTTAGAACTGCAACCTTAGAAACGGCGTAGAAACAAATTCACACTTGAATATTTTTCACCACTGAACCCGTTTTGGCCGAAAATGCCACTCCCGGTACATCGCTCTTCAGCGCCTTATAACTAATACTGTTTGCGACAGAAAAATTTGACAGGGACATATTTGTCAAAGTTTAAGACGTGCCCTTTCCGATGGTGTCCATGAAATTCCTCCAAAAAATTATTGATTATGAAACAAAGCAGTTTTTTTTAAAACACGATTTTTTTGCACATTTTCTTGTTTTTGAAATTTTCAAGGAGTTTCCGGTCTGCAATGGACTTGTAACCTCATTAACCGGTGGAATAAATCTTTGAGCTTTATGTATACGTGGTTTAAAGATCGATTGTTTGCCTTATGAGTTCAAAATGGCGCCTGAACTTCAAAATTTGTGCATAAAAATTCAAGAATTTTTTTATTGGAAAATGATGCACTTTTACAAAAAATTGTCAAGAATAAAAAGTTCCTAATATCACTCAATGAATGCACTAAATTTTTTTAAAAATTTTTGAGCAATTTTATTTTGCTGGATTGGATTTTGAAATAATTGGATTTTGAAAATAGTCAATTTCCGCAAAATTTAAAAAATTGCTTAAAAAATTCTGAAAAAATTCCAGTGCATTCTTTTGAATGAGAAGAACTTTTTATCTTGACAATTTATAGTAAAAATGCATTCTTTTTCGAGAAAACGATTTCTAAAGATCAAGTAAATCGAAATTTAGACAGTATGTGTTTACATAATATACTGTATATGTTTACGTCTTTCTACATTCTATGAATGTAAAAGTTACATTCTTCTGCTTTCCAAACATGTATAGTTTGTACTTTTTCAACAATTTATTTCTTATTATGTTAAAAACTTGTAAGTGACCCTACAGGGAGTTTTTTAAATATGATCAATTTCAAAAATCTAAGAATTCTAAAAAAACTAGAATCTAAGAATTCTAAACAGATTTAGAGATTTTTTAAGATTTTGCCTGATCTGCGGGTGAATTTTGTTTCGTAAGGTAAAGCAACAGATCATGAATTTTTAGCGGCTCTCCACTAGCTTTATTTAAAACTTAATGAACGGTGTATCAAAAAAGGAAACTTGCTATTTTATGTTGAGTCACCAGGCGATTAGCGGTATCATTTCTGTATACATACATCAAATTCTCACTTATTTTCACTATTTCTGATAATAACTAATACATCTCTGTAAATCGATTTAACTTTAGTTTTAACTGTCTGATGATGTCAACATTTTTTTTGGTTAGGATTACTCTTTAAAACTAAACTATACAGAGATACTGTATAGTTTTTTATAAACAAATAAATCATGTGAGTGTCACAATTCAACAACCTATATACAGTCAAAAAGGACTGAAATTTCCAGCCAATGGAAAGAATTCTATTAAATCCTATGTAAAAATACAATGTTTTATTTTAAAGCACCCAAATTATATTTGTGAACATAAATTGATTACATTACTGTGACATATTTGTTCGACCAATAACTGAGAACTCCCTACAACGCGCTGGTCTAATCATTGCTACATATCACTTCTTTCTCAATTTGCTCAAGATACATACATATGTATACCTACTTTCTTAGAACAGCAAAATGATCTTAGAAGATAGTTGAATAATAATCGAAGATTCTTGTCTTGTCTACCAGGATTAAGGTGTACTTATTACCGAAGTAGGTGTGGCTTGGAGGGGCGCTTGGGTTGTTAACGTGAAAGCGAGTTGTGGTACACCACACCAATTTATTAGGCAATATTAAGACCAATGGATGCGCCCAACAGAGGTCAAACCATGCAAAACGTTGCATAAATGCAAAGAGGTGGCTTAGGGGGTCTGGAAATTGGTTGAAGAAATGGGACAGCGGCCAAATACACTCAACATCCACATATCCGAACTCCAAATTTCCGAACTCACGATATTTCCGAACTCTTTCCCACGATATTTCCGAACTTGTACTTCCACACAACCGAACTTGTCGCTGGTTGACGACAAAGCGAAACGGCGAAAATTGAAATGAGAAAAAAATGTAAACACAATAATGCGATTGTTATCAAACATTTCGATTGTCACAGAATTCAGCAAAGAGGAAATCGCCCTCCCTCAGCAGCACACCTGAGACAGGTTCTACAAGAGTTCTTCTTGGTACAAACCAGTGGAAAACACTTATTTTAAATGGCGTATCATAAGTACCGGTGCACTTTTTTGTGTCAATCCGTCCACTCAATTTTCGTCTTTTTTCCAACTTCCGACAAGTAAATTTCTTTTTTCCCAAGAATTTACAAATATTGTACATCTTACATAGATCAACATTTTTAACACCATTTTTTGCGTGATTTATCAGATCCAGCTTTTGCTCCAAGGTAAGCCTCTTAGCAGGCTCTTTTCTCTGCAGATAAACAGTACAATAATGTTTGTTTTGTATACGATTTTCTTAAAAATACATATTTTCTCATCATTTTTCATTTCAGTTTTAAATTATTATAGGTTACGTCAACAAAATGTTCAATAAAACAAATCTTTACTTTGAATTACAAAATAATTACCTGCATCACTCTCTCCTTTCCACCTGACATTTTTTTTGTTTAAAAAAACGTTCTTTTATTAACATGCACACATGTATGTATGTATTACATTTGAATAAAAACCTCGAAAAACAAAAAAAGTACTAGAATGAGCCAGAAAAACCCTTTGCTCATGCGCCAGCAGTTCGGTTATCCCGAGGTGACGAGAGTTCGGAATTGTGGAAGTTTGCGGAACGGAAAAGTTCGGATATGTGGATGTTGAGTGTACTCAGAACTTATCGAGGTCTTGATATGTGTCGGGAAGGGATTTTTTACCCGACAGCGTCCTTCTTAGTCCATTCTTAGTCTCTGAAACTGTCGTCAAAATCTTGCGAATTAAAATTTTGACATGGGGTTGCTTTTTGGGGTGTGAACGGCGAACCGTTCAAGTCTACTATACAAGTCTCTACGATAGGCTACCGAATATTAAAAACCGCAACTCTCTAATTCGAGTAGAACGCAAATGGCGCTAATCTAAAAAGTGTTACGCTAATTTCGACGAGCAGTTTATATACAAGCGCAATGCTTCTTATGTAATTCTTAATTTTCTATTCACACTCGCAACATTCATACAAGTAGGTTTAGACCCGAGTGCACTCTCTACTTTCTGCTTCCGCTACACCATCCTCGAATTCTCCATTAACCTACTGTAACCCCAATGTTAAATAAAATGAGATAGGGCAAACGAATTATTTCCACTAGAGATGTCAGATTTGATTACTTTTGAGTAATCATGAGTACCGATTACTTTGGATTTGAGTAATCGGTACTTGTATTCGTTACTTTGATTACATTGATTACTAACGAGTAGTGGCCTCAAAATATTCTAAATAGTATATTAATCAGTACTTACCCAATTTATAAGTATATAGTCCTGTAAGTAGTAGATATGAATAAATATCACACGGGAACGTATTATGAATATAATCTTACCTCAATTTCTATATTGATGCAATTTGAAAAAGAAATGCAGTGTTAATATTTGAAATATTAAAGTTTATTTGATTAAAAAATAGTTCTAATGCGACAAATAAATTAACAATTTAAAATAAAATATTTAATTTGTAAATAAACATTACTTAAAATTATAAAATAATAAAATAAAATAAATTAAATATATTATGTAATAACAAAATGAAATAGTATTATGTTCAGTCTATAGTTACTGGATGCCGCTACCATCAAAGTTAATATTATACATCATACGTATAGCCTCCAAAGAAAGATAAGTACCTAATCATGAGTTGTCGGTTTCTCAACATGTACTCGTTTCGTGTAAATATAATATGAATACTTGAGTATCAGGTACCCGCATCCCATAGATAAATACTCTATATGTCCACGAAGTAATCAAATAATCAAAGTAACGAATACTTTTTCAAACGGGTAATCGGTACATCGGATCCAATCGTGTAACGAGTACTCATGTAACGAATTGATACTTTTTTTGACATCTCTAATTTCCACTATTAAGTAATTATCTGAAACAACCGTGATCAAACGAAATCTTGTTTTAATGTTACAATCGGATATCAACATTGATTATACAGTTTCAGTGTACTACCTCTACAATATGTCATAGTCGCCACAATGCGCTTACATCCATAATGCTGAGACAAGCGAGCGAAGATACGAGTAAAATCACTCAAGCGTCACTATTCCAGATTAATTAAGTTAATATTCGCTGAAATCGATAATCGAAAGCTTCACAATAGACAATTGCGAATGCTCTTGCAAACTCCCCCAGACAATGGTTTGCATAGGTATAATAAGGAAACCTCCCCAGGCGTATTATTATAGCTATTATTATTTTCTCCACAAAAAAGCATTGCTTCTCTTCTATAACTGACAGAGAAAGTCTAGAACTGACAGAGAATGTCGTTAGTTTTTCATGATTATGGAAACATTAGCAATCTTATAAATAAACCTCACAAAAAAGGAACAGCAAAAGCGTATACAAGATTCTGTAGCTAATACAATATGAACAGATGTAGATAATACAATATGAACAAGAAACACAAGGGATGTGAATGAAAAAAAAATACAGCATGTTATCTTGGGAAGATAGCAATAGTAAGTAACCATTTGTTGACAAAAAATAGAAATGTGTATATGAATTGTAAAACTATACCTCGAATCCATTGCTACAACTACATATGTACTAGACTGTGTCAAAAAAACTTTTTTTTATTTATTTTTTTATTAAATGTGTCTAAAGTTAGTTCGATATAAAAAAAACAATTCTCCCAAAAATTGAGCTCAATACCTTAAAAATTGACCTGGCGCATTGGGGGGTCTCTTTCCCATTTAAATACATGGGAAAAAAATTTTTTGTCTTATTTTTGAAATAACTACATGAAAAACTTTTTTTCAAATTTTGGTTCTTACCATCTCATAGGAAATTTAATTCTGTACAAAACTGCTCTTATTTTTTTTCTAAACTCAACAGAAACGAAGTTACAGGGCGCAGAATAGGAGAAAAAAAAATCAATTAATTTATTACAGAAAAATATTTTTGATTTGTATTTATCATAGAATTAACTCAACAACAAAACAAACCTTAACAATAAAACAGAAATTAATTTTATTTGTTTACTGTGCACTCAACAGTAAACAAATAAATTCATGAATCCAATAATTGTCAATTAATTTCTGTTTTATTGTTAAGGTTTGTTTTGTTGTTTTAAAATAATATTAATTTTGAGAATTGTTAATTAATGAATAAATATAGTTAATTATATGATAAATAAAAATCAAAAATATGTTTCTGTAATAAATTAATTGATTTTTTTTCTCCTATTCTGCGGTCTATAACTTCGTTTCTGTTGAATTTAGAAAAAAACATATGAGCAATTTTGTAGAGAATTAAATTTCCTATAAGACGGTAAGAACCAAAATTTGAAAAAAAAAATGTTTTTCATATAGTTATTTCAAAAAATAAAAAAAATAAAAAAATCCCCATGTATTTTAAATGGGAAATGGGCCGCCAATGCGCCAGCTCAATTTTTGGGAGAATTTTTTTTTAAATCGATCTAACTTTAGAGACACATTTAATCGAAAAAAAAAAATAAAAAAAAAAGTATTTTTGACAGTCTAATATGTATATAAGAGAAAACATTTGAAGAACCACTGTCTGAGGGTGACAAAGAAGCAGATGTTTGGATGATAACGACTAGGAAATACACATATTTGTGTTTATTAGACTGCTAATAAAAAGGTAATCTAACGACATACATAACAAGATAATTCCCCCTAAAACTAGTCCTCTAGGATAAGAACGATGTCGTGGCCTTTCTGTTACATAATCACCGAGGAATGACTAAATTTCTGACGATTTATATACAGTAACTGACTTTTTGAACTGACTAACTGAATTTCAGCACTATTTCCTGAAATTATTTCACGGTTGCAATAACTGCTTTTTTGATAGCAGTGTATTTTATAATAAACACTTAAATCATTCTGCTATGCAACACACTCTAACATTATGTCTGGTTAACTCCACGAAACGTTTTTATTAACAGACCGATCTGATTGTTTTCATCCACAATATGTTTTTATATCTGACTCAAAGGTTCTCACCGGGTTTCCATATGAAATCTGCACTGACGTCTTTGTTGACATCGGTGCCTTTATTATATTGCTAGTTGTTGAAAATAATTTTTGGCCAATTATCAGACCCCTAACTTCATTCGTTTTTTGGAAAATGGGGGTTGAAACCCCTAACTTCAATATTATTTTTCTATGAAACTGTGATAGATATTTGAATGAAACCAAAGCGACATGAAAGCTCCTAATTAGCTTTACATTACATATTTTTTTATAATTTCCCAAATGATTATAAGGCTGCAAAAAAATATAGAATAAAATATGCGTGGTTTTTAGTGGCTATTTAGTGAGATACACCGACAAAAAAAAACACGTAAAATCAGTACGTATCCAACTATAATACGTAACAATTACATAGCTGTGTGATGGGTGGAACATATTAAAAAAAATCTATGTAAGCGGGTACATAGTATACTATAGCTAATCCAATAAAAGTCACTTAAATTAAAATAAAAACAGCATTTTTCATAAAATATTAATATCTTTTATTTTCTATATAACAATATTGAAATAATTTAGTCTACGTCACTATTTTCTTCTATAGTTGTAGTAATATTTGTAACATCAAATGTTAATATTTCAGCGGGCTTGATGAATTTCGATTCGTAACGGCCATGTGACAAATAATAAATTATTGATGCTACATGTGAGCAACAACCTATAGTCCTGTGAGCAACAACCTATTTTTTTGCAGCCTTATAATCATTTGGAAAATTATAAAAATAATGTGTAATGTAAAGCTAATTAGGAGCTTTCATGTCGCTTTGGTTTCATTCAAATATCTATCATAGTTTCATAGGAAAATAATTTTGTAGTTAGGGGTTTCAACTCCCACTTTCTAAAAACCAATGAAGTTAGGGGTTTGATAATTGGCCAAAAATTATTTTCATCAACTAGCAATATAATAAAAGCACCAATGTCAACAAAGACGCCAGTGCAGATTTCATATGGAAACACGGTGAGACCCTTTCAGAATTATTCACAACACCAAAAATATAAAAGAGGTATGTAACACACTACACACGCAAAAATCATCAACGACGCAAGTACGAAGTTGACTAGATGCGGAGATGCTCTGTTGCCTTCCGTGGGTAGTCGTTCGTCTTCCATCCCTTTCGGTAGTCACTCACTCCTATGATACACGCAAATCCGCAGTGGCCTAGGTCAAAACAGAGTTGCTGGTTTACTCAAAATTCAATCAGAGCCTGTAAAACGGTTTATTTGAATATTTCAATAACTATTTTGTCAAAACCGATGCCACTTTTAGTACTTTTGTCACTCCAATTTATCGAATCTTACCTCCACGTATTTTTTTACTTTAAGTCCCTAAACAACTTTAATAAAGTTAGAGCAAAAATTGTAAACCAAATTGGACCAGGGGGACGCGAACCCCCTTCCTCCCCCAGACCAATAACCGCACCCCCCACCCAGCTTTAAAAAAAGGGGGGGTAAATTGAAACCGTCAACCGTATAAATTTTGTATAATGAGAAAGTTAGCCTTGTTACGTCCATGTCAAATTCTACGTATGCCAAAAAAGACAACTGTAACCAGAAAACAATTGTTCCATTTATACTTAGTCATACCCACAGACAAATAGGAAGAAATGGGTTAAACAATCTTATGCTTTCCGAAACAAGTGGATAGTGGCGCCCTCTCTGGCGGTACCATAAAATTACTAACATGGCGGCACTTTACATGATCTTTACATGTTTATTCCCACAACATTGTTTAATACCTTGTTTGAAATCTAATCATAAGTAGTGGTCCTGTTATATTATTAGCAAGTCGTAACAAGTCTAGTTTTCTACAATACAATAATGTAAAGTCATGTCATGTAAAGTCACAGCACTATCACAAGGAATCAGATGTTCCTACAAATACGATTTTAATTAAGCAAATACATTGGAAAAATAAAACTAGACTAAAACGCCGATACGAACTAAAAAAAAAACACCAAACAAAAAATGACAGCATGAAAGGTGATATCTGACATGTTCACAGGTAACAATTAACACCGGCATTACCGAGTGATGGCCTCTGTCAATCTATAGCGCCCTCCTCGACTGTAAGATCAACTAATTTGGCTATACCAGTTTTGTAATCCTTTTGAACTCTATTTGCCTCTGGTCATACCCACTATTTGACATGTACGATATAATTTAATGTCTCCATATTCTTTACAGATAATATCGCATATGACATATCGAACATAAAAGCTGAATAGGACGATTTTTACCCTCATACTCTATGTATTTCGTTTCGAGCTGGTACGAATTGAATTATCGGCGTTTATATAAATTCCAAAAGGGGACGAATTATTTTCGTGTATAAATAAAGTCGAGTTTATTATTTCTTCTATTATTAATGGTATTACTGATTGAAAACCTTAGGACCACACCGAATAGTATTTTTATAAATAGCCACAGAAACCGACCTCAATTCATTACGTTGACTTTTATGATCACAGGTTAATAAATAATTCATGTCGGAAGTATCAAAACGACTACTATTTACCAACTTTTGTAACCAGAAATACTAATTATCGGTTTCGTGTTTGAATAATGAATAAAACAAAGCCTTGATATAAAATTACAGTAGAAGTGTATTAAAATAAACTTAAATCAATCGCACGATATTTTTAGGGGTATACGCGTGTGGCTAAAAAGGTTTATGACACGTGACACTGCGCTCACAAAAAAAATAGAAAGTGTGGTAAATAAATTTGCATGGATAGGCATTATTCGTAATGAGTCTTACGAAGCTATAAATCGATTGAAGTGGGACGAAAATATTTGTCTTGGTTGTTTTGGGACGATATTTGTAACTCCTTCGTATAACTTAATTCATCATATCGTCGAATTGTTACACTTTAGGCTCTAATGTCTTTAGCTTTAGAAACAGAGAAAAAGTCGATGATACCAAGTTCGGGGTGTACGGATGGTGGTGTACCCTAATTGTTTTTTTTGTTTGGCAATAACTGTTGAATATCAGTTTTGCATTGTGAGATTCTCAACGGTTCATTATTGACAATAAATATTATATGGGTACCTATAAGTACAGCATAAGGAAGAAGAAAGTCCAGCAAAATCACCCGATTATCAGCGCTTTGAAGTGAGTAAGCCAGATTTCGTGACCTCGAAGTCCTGGTCAGAGCACGTGTACTAACGTTTTGCAACGGAACAAGGTTTATTTGCCATCAGGATTGTACTACCAATTGTTTAAAAAAATATTTTTGCGTTAGTTTTTACATAATGAATATACAACAACAGTATTAAATACGTAAATAAACAATAATTCAACCCTTATTAAAATATTCTTGAGATGAACAGTAGTTTATATTCGCATTATTCATTCGCAGTAGTCTTATAAAGCACACAATTTTTAAATACGTCTCTGGACCGTCGATGCTCACTCAAGAACGTTAGAGATGCGGCTGTCCCATCTACCTACTGGGGGCGATGGACAGCATACAATCCGCCTACTTATGATTTTGGATAGAGTTTTTTGCTGGTCTTCCTTATGCTGTGCTATACTCGTAGGTACTCAGAAAAAAAAATACTTTGTCCTTCCTGTTCGATAAGTAAGGGCAGTGGCGGTTGGTGATATTTCAGTTAGCCATATCTTGAAAACGACGCATGGGACCCACTTCACTTTTTTAGGTGATGACTATACACCTCTTACAGAAAGGATTTATAGTGAAAAAAACCGTCAACAAAGTTTGCGAAAGAATTTCAAAAAACCTGGAGCACTCCCTGGGATCTCAGTAACACTCTGTGGAATATTTGCGGTAAATTTTGTTTCATAATCTAGAAATAAATATAAGGAGAGGTTTTTCGATTTGTTACAAAATTTTTTTTTTCAAAAAGTTATGGTCATTTTAATTTTGGGAAACAAAATGTTCCTATAAAATTAAAATTAAATGCAAATATTCCACAGAGCGTTACTGAGATCCCAGGGAGTGCTCCAGGTTTTTTGAAATTTTTTTCGCAAACTTTGTTGACGGTTTTTTCACTATAAATCCTTTCTGTAAGAGGTGTATTGTCATCACCTAAAAAGTGAAGTGGGTCCCATGCGTCGTTTTCAAGATATGGCTAACTGAAATATCACCAACCGCCACTGAGTAAGGGTAACAATTGAAAAAACATATCAATGACATCTTCACTCTAAAAGTGGTGACGAAACAATTTTGAAAATACATGCAAAAGACGGATATGTTTCATGGTCATACTTAAAAGAATGTACTTTGATTTCCTGTCGAAAAGTATGTGTTTACAATTGTAAAACATATCAAAAACATCATAACTCTAAAAATGGTGGGAAACGATTTTGAAAATACATGCAAAAGATGGAAAGTTAAAAAAAGTAAATACACTTTTCTGGCTCCAAAATATCTACGTTTTCTCCAAAAAATTCATAGACAGTCAAAACTTTTCAGCCACTCTGATTCCAATATTTGTATTAAACTTTATAATATATTAATGTCCTTCCACTTTTAGCCTAATTTGAAGTATAACAAGTGATAGGCACCGACAGTTATTGTAAACTCTATTTTGATTTTTTTTTTCGAAGCAAGGAACTTGTTTTGCAATTTTATCAATTTTATTTTATTTACATTAAACATTCCGTGTTTAACACACTGGTAAACATGCACAAACTATGATATCAAAACTTTCACTATTCTAAAAAAATGTGGTCAGCTCTTCCAAATACTTGAATTACAAGTATTATCCTTCCTATATTGTTTCATTATTTAGATGTTTAAAGAGATAAAGAAATATTAAAGAAATTATTTAAAGATATAAATGTTTTTCAAATATCATCTACAAAAAAAAAAACACACACATTAAAAAAAAATTATTATCATAGATATATACATATGTATCTATGTATAATTATTTATTCGACCACAGTAAATATGATAGTTCTAAAATAAAGTTTCCAAAGGGTGATTTGACACGATATTTTTTTGCCTTTAATTTTCATGAGTGCAAATTCACATTTTGGCGCTATTTCATCTAACTCCCGATAAACTTACACACTCATGGCCTAGTAGAGTTTCCAACTTTCTTAGACGAAACTCCAATCTGCTGACAGAAACTGAGCAGATGACTCAGATTTTCACATTCTGCTACCATCCACGAGATGTCTCTGTCATACCTATTTAGCTGGAATAAATTAATTAAATGAGTTTTTGATGCGGAACCTTTCATTTGTCTAGTCTTTCCCTAACTGCGCAACATTTTCGATACCTGCATCATATAAATATGTATATGTAACTGACTTGCGATCTATTTTTAGTTAATATACGTTAACTAATTTGTGGTCACTATATAGTAATTGTATCGGATTTTGTTTGAATTAAGTTAAAAATTATAACATAGGAACCCAGAAAAAAATCTTCACCCTGTGCACGACTAAATTTATCGATAATTAATTGATTGATTATCTGAATAATTAACAACCAGACGGGTTTTCCTTTCCTTTTACTCTCCACTGAAATATTCACATGAAACTTTCCTACGAAATATTCCCTTTTGTTTCTCGACGTTTTCGGCTGTCTCTAGGGAAGAGGGTCCTGTACCGAAAATTTCGCTCTAAAGACTTACTTGCATCCGCCCTCAAAGACGGAATTTTATGTTTATTTCCATGCTTTTCTTACAATTGCTTAGTGGAATTTTATGGAGCAATATGATAAACAAATAGCTCTAAATAAAAACACGGGGGAAATACGGGAACTTCGAAATGTCCAAGAGTAGGGCATTACATTTCATTTCCTTTTTCGCAGATGTTCAGGAAAGAAAATGTCAATTGATAAGTATAAGTATTGTCACTATTTACTAGGTATAACTTTTATTCATCGAGATTTTTAAATGTCGTATTCAAACACGCAAGACGTTTTGTCATTAACACTCATTAACCAAGCCCTATTGTTTTTGATAGCCAAATGGGTGAATTTTAATTTTAATTTAAGCTGAACAGAACTACACACTAAAAGTAAAAAAGACAAAAAATAAAACTTTATTTTTAGAATATGAAAACCCCAATTTTTTAGAAGAATATACGATTTTTTTGATATATTCAAAAGTCAAAACTGTACCTACCCGCTTTACATACCTACCAAAATGTTGATTACAATATACAGGGTGAGTCATTTTAATAGATGGATGCTACTCCAAAAATACACTACCTATGAAAAAATGTTTCGGACAAAAGTTGTTCAGGACAGAGGAGGTCACCTTCCTGTACTACTGACCTTGACCTCAAGGTCGACCTTCAAGGTCATTTGAAGGTCATGATGATTTTTTTAATAGGAAATCCCTGGGTTTGAGTCCAGATTTTGAAAGAGCCCGAAAATTGTACGTCCAGATGGGTCGTCACACCCTAGGTCAACATGACCTTTACTACAGATCATTTGAAGGTCAAATCACGTTTTGGTGCGGAAACAGCAATAAACGCGTTCTTGATGAGCAATGATCTCACAAAAGTTATTGAATTCCAAAAAGCAATTCTAATGATGACCTTGACCATGAGCTTGACAGCACCAAAATGTGATTTGACCTTCAAATGATCTGTAGTAAAGGTCTTGTTGACCTAGGGTGTGACGACCCATCTGGGTGTACAATTTTCGGGCTCTTTCAGAATCTGGACTCAAAACTAGGGGTTTCCTATTAAAAAAAATCATCATGACTTTCAAATAACTTTAAAGGTCGACCTTGAAATCAAGGTCAGTAGTACAGAAAGGTGACTCCCTCTGTCCTGAACAACTACTGTCCGACACATTTTTTTCATAGGTAGTGTATTTTCAGAGATAATCACATATATCGGTTAAAATGATTCACCCTATATATTTCAACCATGTATCTGAAACGTAATGATCTGTTATATTAAAGAAACAAAAGGCAGGCAGCCCTATGTACATATAGAGAAAGAAAACTCATTTGAAGTAATGTATTTTCATTTTATTCATTTAAAGAAACCCACTTGAATTAAAACTTGTAAATTGTTTGGGTGTCATTGTTCTAAATAAAACTAGAAAAATTACAGCAAGTGAGGTATGTATTTCTGCAACTGGGCATAACTTTACAAGCTGAAAACTTTCATTCGTTTTAATATATTTGCAATTATTTAAATGTTTTACCGAATGATAAAATACAAACGTTATATATACTACATATCTGCCTCTTTTTTTACGACAAAATTGTTGTAATGAAAGTATAACTTTGTATGAGAAGTTACTTGCATAATATACAGTATAAAATATTATGCACTTTCAGCTGGCTGTAATGAAATAATTTTATTTATAAATTGTAATTTTTTATCATGATGTAAAAATGTACATAGTAGACGTTATTCAGATTAACTATTAGAAACTTTAACATATTTGTAATTTTTGGTTTACTTTTATACATATTTCTATTTTAAGTCAATTGTTAAGGTACGCATTGTGAATCACTCTAAATGAAATTGTAAATAGTTGATGTAATTCTGTAATTGTTAAGCGCTGTGGTAAAGATTAAGTATCTAATTTTAAGTAATAGAAAATAAATGGATATAAATTAAAATAATGTAAATGGTGCCAAAATTAAATTTATTTATAGGATTAATGTGACATTAATAAATGTGAAAGAAAAATTGCAATGGTGTTTTATTGTCTAAAATGTAAATGTAAACTGTAAAATATATCTTATTGTGAGAAGTAGCAACGTGGGTGTTAAAAAAACTGGACGACGTTGACAATGAACATAATTAATTATCCTTTTCGAGGCAATTAATAAAAAATCCGCTTGTATATAACCAAGATTAATTATATGTATAGTAGTAAATCAGTTTGTATACGGTAGACTATTTCGTTTATAATTCAAGAAGCAATTGACTGACCATAAAATGAAAAAAAGCTGTTAACATATAATTTATTCCGAACAAATAATGTTAAATTTTGATTGGTTAAATCCATTAATTAAAAATATAATGTAAACTGTAAATAAAAGTAGTTATTAGTACTATATGAAAATTAAAAAAAACTTTTTGAATTATGATTTATGAAGTTCTTTTATTTAATGCTGATTGGACGATCTCATCCTTTAGATCGCAATGCACCAATGAGTGCACTTGATTCATGAAATTAGTGTAACAAGCACGGTTAAAGCAGCAAAACAATAGAGCAACTGATTAATTTAATATTATATTTCTCCAAAACTATAACAGAAGTAATTATAGAGATGTGACCGAGCATCACAGAAATATTTTTCATAACTATCGCCATCTCGTATTACAATGGGAACCATCTGATATGTGACTACCTTCTGTCCATTCGAAGCGCTATCTGGTGTCGACGACGATTATCACGTAACGCCATCTACATTTGAACGACGACCATCAGTCCCATTTTTTTCTATGGAGATGGTAAATATGTATGTACACTCGAACCCCGCTTAAGTCGCCTTCGCTTAATTCACATCCCCTCTTATTTCACCACGTTTTCCCCTATTATGTCATGAAACCGTCCCTCTTAAGTCGCCGCCTGTAAAAGTTTTAGAACTACGTTTGGAAATTGGATTCTCGCATGAATATGTACAATTTTTATTGAAAAAAATGATTGTGTAACACCTAACCTTTAAAATAGGTTAAGTGTCTTTTAAAAAATATTTCACCTTTAAAATATTAATTCTAGTAGAAAATTGAACTTTGTCACGCACGACTGGGTATACTTACGTTGATTTTTTCGTTCAGTTGGCTCATTTTTCGTTATAACAAACGAACGATTTCGTTATAACAAACGAAACGAGTAACATTTCTTTGTCGGCGTGTCTTTGTATGTATTTTTGGATGAAAATACACTCGAACCCCTCTTAAGTCACCCTCGCTTAATTCACATTCCCTCTCATTTCACCACGTTTTTCCCTATTATGTCACGAAATGTTCCCTCTTAAGTCGCCGCCTGTAAAAGTTTTAGAACTACGTTTGGAAATTGGATTCTCGCATGAATATGTACAATTTTTATTGAAAAAATGATTGTGTAATATATTAAATATAGACACCTAACCTTTAAAATAGTTTAGGTGTCTTTTAAAAAATATTTAACCTTTAAAATATTCATTCAAGTGGAAAATTGAACTACGACTGGGTATACTTACGTTGATTTTTTCGTTCAGCTGGCTCATTTTTCATTATAACAAGTGCTGTGGTATATCCCGAGAATAATACACCACCATATATTCTCGGGTATATCTCTAAATATTTCTTTTTGCAACTAAAAACACGAAAAAAGTTGAGGTTATGATTGAGACTTAAGAGAGAATAAATTTCGCGACTTAAGCGAGTAGATGATGCGCGGATTTGGTGACCTAAGAGGGGTTCGACTGTAGTTATTTTTCTTAGATTTACTGTTTAATTCGTGATAAAATAATATCGGCGATAGATATGTGAATGTCGTTAGGCAGTGCATAATACAAATTGTTGTGTTAAAAAGAGAAATGAAGGAAAAAGTTTTCTGTGAATTTGGTCAGTTTACAAGATTTTAAATTCGGCCGTTAACTGGAATATTTTGAAATGATGTAATTTTTGTATTATACTTAAATCGAAAATATTATGCCTAAAAAAACTATACAACACAAACTGCTGTGTGTACAATTTTCATAACAGAAAAAATGTTGACAGAACAGTTCATTTTCGCCTATTTTCGAAATTGGCTGAGTATTTAATATTACCTTAACTTAACTTATACTTTAAATACTAAAACTAAACAAAATTACCACAAATTAACTATCGCCCCAATCGCCCGTACGTAAACGTAACAAATCGGTAAACAGCTGATTGTTACTCGTCTGATCGCAGCGCCACCACATACTACATACTCCGTAATTTTAGTTCCCAATATGTATGTACACTCGAACCCCTCTTAATTCACCTTCGCTTAATTCACATCCTCTCTTATTTCACCACGTTTCCCCCTATTATGTCGCGAAACCGTCCCGGTTAAGTCGCCGCCTGTAAAAGTTTTAGAACTACGTTTAGAAATTGGATTCTCGCATGAATACAATTTTTATTGAAAAAAAATGATTGTGTAATACATTAAATATGGACACCTAACCTTTAAAATAGGTTAGGTGTCTTAAAAATATTTAACCTTTAAATTTCATAAGGGAATTGAACTGTCACGCACGACTGGGTATACTAGTTTATTTTTTTGTTCAGTTGGCTCATTTTTCGTTATAACAAGTGTTATGGTATATCTCTAAATATTTCTTTTTGCAGATAAAACAGTTGGCTAAAAGTTGGTTGCAGCTAAAAGTTGACGTTATGATCGCGACTTAAGCGAGACTAAATTTCGCTACTTAGGCGAGGTGAGATGATGCACGGATTTGGTGAATTAAGAGGGGTTCGAGTGTATAATAAATGGTTTAGTAAACTGACAAACGAAATAATATGGGCTGCTCAACCAAAGCATATATCTAATACTCCTATATTGCTGGTTCCCATAGGTAGAGGGGTCATGGGGTAAGTGAGACAGCACATGACTACTTGACCTGTTGTGCGCAAGCGTCACGAGTAATTGGCTGTGTGTGACTGGATGTTCAATTCTCGGGCATGCGCGTAAGACTCGAAGTAGTTACGAGAGAGAGACAGACGCATATATGTCTGCACCGTGGTGATTTCGCCAATCTCCAGACCCTTCTAGCAATATAGGAGTATTAGATATATGAACCAAAGCATTTAAGGGAGGAGTACATGCGCATAATTGCTTTAAAAATGTTGTGTAAAGAATTTCCAGCCTTGTATAACTGTAATGATCACAAAATTACGCGTCGAAATTGCAAACATCCAAAGCTTGCTGCCACTTTTTATCCGAAAATTCATTTAACTCGAAATTTCATCATCCATCACAATGAAGAATCGCCGCGCATAGGAATACAGCATAACGTATTTATTATGCAGAATATAGATCGTATTATAATAATTGTTACAATATGTATGTCTCCGAAAGCTGTCCGGATGAATGCTATTTATAATACTCCCATAAATTTCTGCAAATGCAGATACATGTATTGTTCCGTGCCGTTATGCACCACAAATGATTCTTATTACGCCCGCGCTCTCGTCGGCCATATATCACAGTTCCGGGCCATTTCACAAAAGGAGAGCATAAAATTGTGCGGGCATTTCGCGGTCAAATTGCGTCGGCGTCGAGAGGGCCAGTGGCTTCCGAAAACCGCGTCGCCCGTTTTAATGGCACTCTGCCAGATGACGCCCGTTTCGAAAAAAATATTTTACCTCGCTCGCTCGACGATCTAGCTATAAAAATCTAATTGTAAAAAACATTCTATTCTAAATGTTATAGTACGTGTACTGGACCCGCGAAAAGATACACGACCACTGCTGTTACTAGCTAGTAAAAGACATGGCAACAGTGTGCAATGGCCACACAATTACAAGGGTGTTGTTGGTATATATCTAATACTCCTATATTGCTAGAAGGGTCTGGAGATTGGCGAAATCACCACGGTGCAGACATATATGCGTCTGTCTCTCTCTCGTAACTACTTCGAGTCTTACGCGCATGCCCGAGAATTGAACATCCAGTCACACACAGCCAATTACTCGTGACGCTTGCGCACAACAGGTCAAGTAGTCATGTGCTGTCTCACTTACCCCGTGACACCTCTACCTATGGGAACCAGCAATATAGGAGTATTAGATATATGGTTGTTGGAGACCCTCGAACAATCTGAACTGTCAACAAGTCAGGTGGTTAGGTTTACGAGGTGTGGCTATTAAATAACCGAACTGCTATCATAACATTTTTTATTCGTTACCAATGAGGAGCAAGCGTTCAAAACGTATTAAATCCTGATAACCTGTTTTGGAGAAAATCGCCAAAAACCCCTAGTGAGCAGCGCCTGGGACAGAGGGGCATTGTTAAAGGGGCGTTCGTTTCACTTTAGCAAGTTGACAGTATACCCCAAAATTCGTAAAGTTTGATCCAAAGGTATGGCAAAGATTTCAAAATATATTTTGGATTTAATGCGTTTTGATTGATTGGCTCTTGGATTTAAAACGGTTTGTTTGAGTCAACTTAGGATTTACAACGCTTTGTAAAAATGAAATATTGCAAAAAAATCAAAAACTAAAAACTGAAGCAAAGTAACTGGAAATATTAACGTAATCATGAGTCAATTTAGAATTTAGAACAAATTGTTTAAACGAAATATTTATTCTCAGAAATATTGTATAAACCATGAAAACAAACAAACACTGAAGCAAAGTAACTGAACATACTATCCTAAGCTAGTTATCTATAATGGTATTGTGAATTTACTAGGTTTTGATAAATTAAAGATTTCAAGTTGGATTTAATGCATTTTGTTCAATCGGTGACATTTTGAACTGGATTTTACGTTGGATATAATGAGATTTCCTCAAATCTGAGCGCGGCATTGGATTTAACTCATACTTTAGATGCAGATCCTGTGCTTAACTCATTTTCGCTTAAAAATGGATTTAATACGTTTTGAACGCTTGCTCCTCAATTACAATAAGAACTTTTTTGCCTTCAGTGTACTCCCCTTGGCGATCTCTACACCGCTCCATACGACTTTTCCATTGTTGAAAGCAGTGCTGGAAGTCCGCTTCTGTCAGCTGCTTCAGAACCTCCGTCGCTTTTGCTTTAATATCGTAAGTAAAAAAACACGATTCATCACAAGTAATCACCATGTCTAACAAGCCTGAATCAGTGTCAATGTTTCGAATGTCACCGCAAATGTTCATTCTTGATTCCTTTTGCTTGGGAGTTTTGGCACCATTTCTGCGCAAAATTTGCGCATGTTAAACGATTCATGCAAAATCTTCTTCTTTCAAAAAAATCATTCTCGGATGCTTAGATGACGATCTTCGCGGGTTAATTTACCATTTTTTTTTTCAATGTTTTCGTCCGCTTTTGATGCTGAGGGCCATCCGGCGCGAATCGTCTTAGGTCGTTTCACGTCCCTCTTTAAACCTTTTAAACCATTCAAAAACTTGTGTGTGGGATAAACATTCATTCCCGTACACTTCTATTAACATTGCATAAGCATCTGTAAAAGTTTTCCCCAGTTTAACAAGAAACTCAAGGGCGTGGCCAGATGGTCAAGTAAAAATGGTCAAGTAAAATGGTCAAGTAAAAACAAAATAGTCGGGGGATTGCACTTGCCGTTGCCTCCAATGACCTTTTTTTTGCTTTTTGTTTAATCTGCATTGGAAAGCCCACTTGCGCGTAGACTAATTGAAACGACTGCTACAGTCAAACTGAGCTACCCACTGGCTTGTCCAGAGAGCTCAGGGTGGGGAAAGTATCACCAGACACAGTTATGATTAAGCTTGTTGCGACACGCTTGCAGCGCGCTGGTAGCATATCATTTCGGTTATTTAATACCCACACCTCGTATGATGGTGGTGCCACCACGATGCCGTTAGAAGGCCGTTTGCTTTCAGAAAGCGGGTGCAAGTTTTTGCATGTTACGGTAAAGTGCATGCTTTACATCTTGTAGCGGAAACTATTAGACAATGATTTCCCAAAGTCGATGCATTACTAATGGGTACAAAAAAAGTATTCTTAAATTCTCCTAAACGTCTTCGCCAGTTTCACAGCAAACGTCCTGGTATTCCCGAACCACCACAGCCGATTCTTATTCGTTGGGAGGGAACATGGTTGAGAGCCGCTTTTTATTTATTTAATTCCAGCAAATAAAGGCTATTATATTACAATGCAATCCTGCCGAAGCTGCAGCTATTAAGGAGAGCATATATTTTCCCCACAGCGAACAAAACTCTCGGGGACAATTTATAGAAACTTATCTGATGCTACAAAGTTTTTACGAATCTTCTCCAATTCGTGATAGTACTGAGGTTATTTTTACATACATATGTATTAGGGTGCTTTTTTTGGCATTTTTTTCACTCCCGTCTCGAAATTTTGTTGGAAATACCTAAAAGAAAACCCTTAAATAAAATACCCTTTTTAATTATGAGCCCCTTTTATTTGAGCCCTTAATATTAATATTAAGTACTCGCCGTCAGCGTGTGAAGATTTCCCATTTAAAATACACGTAAACTAGTTTTTTTTAAATCTCTATATACACAGCGGCATTTTATGCTATTTCAACGTTTAAAAAAAGCAAATTACTCTGGATTAAACAATCTATAAAAGTGCCCATTGCGACGTAACTGTAACTTACACCGGTGAGACAGTACAGGTCACTAAACTCAATTTTTTCAGGAATATTTGAATTTTTCGTTGTTATTTCATAAATGGCTGTAGCTACAGGAAAAATGTAAATGACAAGGCAAATTAAATTTCCTACAAAAAAGCTCCTGTGATCCGAATCTCTATTATTGATATTTCTCGAGATAATGAGCTTTGATTTTTTTTATAACTTGCGATTTTCATGAATTTGCGACTCAAATCTTTAAAACTATTCATTTTTCATTTTTTTTCTATACCATATTAGAGATATATTTCATATTTTTGAATTACTCATATATTATAAGTATACCCAACAAATTTATATATAAAAGACTATTACATACAACGGGTTTTTTTTTCTATGAAAAGACAAAGAAAAACTTCTTCGTTTCTTAAATTACAGCTTAAATATTTTAGGTTTCTTACCTTTTATTATCTTCCTAACTTTGGAAAAATATCATAACTTAAAAATGTGAGAACAAAAATTAAAAATGAATAGATTTAAAGATTTGTCGCAAATTCATGAAAATCGCAAGAAAAACAAAGCTCATTATCTCGAATATCAATAATGGAGATTCGATTATCTATTTTTGTAGGAAATTTAATTTGCTACAACTTTGTCATTTACATTTTTCCTGTAGCTACAGCCATTTATGAAATAACAACGAAAAATACAAAAATTCCTGAAAAAATTGAGTTCAGTGACCCTTACTGTCTCACCGGTGTAAGATACAGTTACGTCGCAATGGGCACTTTTATAGATCGTTTAATCCAGAATAATTTGCTTTTGTAAACATTGAAATAGCATAAAATGCGGCTGAGTTATAGAGATTTTTAAAAAAACTCTAGTTTACGTGTAATTTAAATGGGAAATCTTCTCACGCTGAGGGCGAGTACTTAATATAGAGCATCCAAAGAAAACGTCATCAAAGTTGGCCGAGAAAAAAAAGACGTATTTCTATTCTTAATCGAATTTATAACCTTATTTACTTGTCAAAACTGTCACATCATATGACAGATATTGTTTATTTTATAAATTGTGACAGTTACTTGTCAAAAGTTTGACATAACCGAAAAGCTTAGACATGACCGCTATTTCTATCTCTCTTGTTCATAGCCGGAGTTGATGACGTTTTTTTTTTGGTTGTCTCTATATTAATATTAAGGGCTCATATTTTAAGGGAATTTTTTTTAGGTATTTCGAGACGGGAGTGAAAATAAAAAATAGTCGCCAAAAAAAAGCACCCTAATATGTACAAGACGTATTTCTATTCTTATTCGAATTTATAACCTTATTTACTTGTCAAAGCTGTCACATCATATGACAGTTATTGTTTATTTTACAAATTGTGACAGTCACTTGTCAAAAGTTTGACATAACCGAAAAGCTTAGACATGACTGCTATTTCTATCTCTCTCGTTCATAGCCAGAGTTGATGACGTTTTTTTTTGGATGTCTCCATATTATATTATGATGCGTACACCTACATATGTCCCACGGCATATTTCGGCCAACTCTATTAATTAGATATAATTCTACTGCCTTAAACTGCAAAATCCCATAATAATAAAATACTAATTCAGTTCTTTCCAACTCTTCCTTTTTTCGGCATAGGCAAAATTCGCATTCATAACTGACTGCACGCCACTGGTCAGCAAATACTACCCCTTTGCTGTAATGGGCGTCCTTCACATGAATCAACTAACCTATTGTAAATCACCCTCTAGACTAGTAGATGTACCTACTGCCTACGTTCAAAACAATACCTGTTAACACACTGAAATTAGTAGCCTGCTGGATGTTTTCCAGTTGTCAGCAGTTGCCAATGACCTCTCATTATTATTCATGGATATGCACTGGCAGACGCAACCTGTACGTAATTAATTTAAACACGGGATTTTGCAAAACAAAGGACGAACTTGGTTCTGATTAAGATACGTGAAGCAGAATAAACGAAATCATGAGGTAACATTATGTACATACCTGCTGTCCTGTACGGGTCTATTTAACCCAAAATCCATTTTTCTAAAATTTAATGACTTTGTTTCACAGAAAATTTGTTCGACCTTTCGTTCATTTTTCTATATTTTTAATTGTTACATATATGTAATTTTCGGGCCAATAGGACCTGATGAAAATAAATTTGTATTCTAATAGCGCCAATTAGAAATTAATATCATATTATTAGAAATAAAGAACTTTTAGATTTAGAGAGAGTTGTTATGTTATGTATTACATAGTACATTTTGTATCTAGTAATACAGCCTGTTAGCGCTGAAGTAACTGCAATACACATGCCTCAAACCGGCAAGTGAATACAAGTTTGTACTTCCCGACCGTTTATAAGTTTTTCTCATCTGTTCGTGATGCTGTTTGGCAAAAAAAAATGATTTATGAGATTTTGCACTTAAACCACTATTTATACATTGTTTGTATACAGTAACCGGCACCTAATGCGTACATAGGTGGATATTAAATATGTACATATTAAATGGTACATTTTATGTCATAGTTAGGCGAATCACTTGGACCGGGGGCTCCGTTGTACAAAAAACCCCACAATATGGGGTCTACCGGAAATCTAAAGAGCAACGTTGCCAGAACTAAGTGTAACACTTAACTCTGCATAATAAGTTTATAAAAACCCTATATTTACATAATCCATTGATGTACGATCAATTAATATAAGCCAATTTAATTTTAATTAATGTATAATAAAGTTTACTGTTATCTTTTTTCAACCCAGCTACTGTGAAATAATTTTAAACAGTTAATATTACTTTAAACAGCTGTGAAACAATTTTAAAATATCTAATAGGAATATTATGTTGATATGACCTCACCAGGTTCTCACCTCATGTTTACTCTACTTACAAAGAAGTTAAATTATCAATTGCCCTTCATTACGGCTATGTACGCATTAGGCTGCCGCTTACTGTATAATAATTGGAACCTTCGGTGTAGAAGCAAAGAAGAAGAACCATCGGAATTAATTAAAATGCCTGATTCTCTGTTTGATTAAAATCAAAAGAGGATTAATATCATGCTCGAAAAGAGTGAAAAGCAAATGTGTCTACTCTCTACTGATTGAAATTGGTTGACTTAATTTCACAAAAATTATCGATTATCATGGGTATGATCAACAGATTTCCAAGTTCCTCCTTGGACATTTCACAGTACCGGATTATTCTAATGCGAATTTGCCCATCACCACTAAGAATCCACTACACACTACACTACATGATTAGGAAAACCCATCACTAATAAGAATGGTTAATTGTTAATATGCTGCCATCTATCTTACGTCACCTATTAACATTCTCTACAGATTTATCCACAAATTAATTACAGATTACTACTATAAGCCAGACACAGATTTAGATTCCTGTATCGTTTATATCAGTTTGTTGTTTTAGCAGAATTCTGTTATAAATTACACGTCCACCATAATTCCATAACCATAAAAATCAAAACAAAGTGTTATAAATTAAAACAACCACATAATGGGTGATTATATTAATACAAGTCAACAAGACTTTTTCTGGCAACAACAAAATCAACCACAGGGTATGAGCCAAAGTTACTATGAACAGGATTACTCCCAGTTTTCAAGCCAACCTTTAGGTAAGAAAAGTTAGGTTACATTTGTAAGATTGTTGAACAAGACTGTTTTTACAAGTTTTTTTTTTTCAGAGTTTAGTACAAATGAGGACTTTACCGAATCAAATTTTTCAACATATCCTACGCAAATGTTAATACCAGAACAATATGACAATTCACCTAAAGGAACTGATGAATTTGACGAACCCCCATTACTCGAGGAACTGGAAATATACCCTGACCGTATCCTAGAGAAAGTTTTAGCCGCACTGAACCCTTTAAGGGGGCACAGTTTGGCGGATGATGCCGAGTATCTGACTAAAGAATCCGATTTAGCGGGGCCAATATCGTTTTGTTTGTTATTAGCTGTGGCCCTGTTTTTAGCGGGCAAAACGCTCATTTCGGATACATATATGGAATATCCATGATATCCAGTATTTTAATGTATTGTCTTCTCTCTTTAATGGCCTCCACCAACGATACCTTCACATTAAGCACTGTCGGCAGCATTTTAGGGTACTGCTTAATTCCTATCGTAGGATTATCTCTAGTTGGGGTATTTTTCAAACTTAGTGGGCCCATAGGACTTGCCTTAGCGGTTATCGCAGTGATTTGGTCAAGCATTTCAGCCTCTAGGTTATTCGTGGCAGTGTCTGGAGATAAAGAACAGCAACCATTAATAGCATACCCTTGCTTGCTAGTATATGGAGTCTTCATCCTACTAGTAGTCTTTTAAACGTGCTCAATACATATCCCGTTTATGCTTTTACAATGTCTAATTTTATGTATTATTTATTAATAAATGTATTTGAGAAGTGTAACATTTATTTTATTCTCATTCAATTTAGTCAATTCGAAACCAAGGCACCTGATCAACTAATTTTAAAATATCTTGCAATACTTTTTAAACTGCTAAGTACAATTGGGGCTCTTTGAACAGAATAATAAATATATATAGAAAGGACCATAAAGTTGGACTGTAAATAGGGTGACCAGAGTCCTCTTAACCTAGACAAGTCCTCTTTTTGACGTTATAATATTTGTCCGGTACCTATATATTTCGGCAAACTTTTTTTTTATAACAATTATTAATGCAATCTATCTCGCTTGGATATTCAGCAATAAGTTGATAATGAAATTTATCTTTTGTGGTCCTAGTCCAGTGACTTGGCCACTTCAATAAGCAACGTATTAATTTACATCTGTATCATTTACATAAATCTAATGGAATTTTTCTTTTAAATCTAGAAAATGTTGCTTTTGGTCTCATTAACTCAGCTGCCAGCCTATTTTCATGATGGACAATGCGTTCTACATATTTGGATATTCTGTTTCTAATATCCTCTTTTATAGTTGGAATCTTCAGATCGTGGTGTAACTTCTCGTTGGTCATGTACCATGGTGCATCCATTATAATTATTAAGAGTTTGGATTGAAATCTTTGCAGTATTTCCAAATTTTAGTTGGCAGATGTGCCCCATAGCTGGATTCCATACGTCCATGTTAGTTTGATGATACATTTATAGACTAAAAGTTTGTTTTCTAATGACAACCTAGATTTTCTGTTTAAGAGCCGATAATATTTTCTAAGTTGGCAAACTAGCAACATAAGAAATGAGCTATAAGAAAACGATTATCCGTTCTCCGTTTATTACGTATATAAACATTGTTCAGGTAGAGCGCATGAGAAAAATAGTTTCTGCTTGTGATATTTGTGATTTGTTTTTTACTTAAATAAAAGTTTTCAAATAAAATTTAATTTTTGGTATATCAATTTTATTATCATTTCAATGACTGTTTGAACATTTGTCTTCTATTTGAGTCTGAATTATAGGCACCCTAACTGTAAAGTGAATTTTTTTTACTTCAACAAAGTAAACTTGTATGTTCTAATAATAGGTAGACATAGAGCTAACAGTAATAGCATGTTATATAAATTAATTTATTTAAATAATTAATTTAAATAAAGGTAATTAAACCCATTTGAATATCAGAAAAACAATGGTAGGTTTGTAAAAATCTAGATAAATGAACAGATTGATAGGTAAGTACCAATTTAACTGAATGTTAAATAATAATTCGATAAAATAACTTTGTTAACTAATAATTGAATGATGTATCATATAACACCGTTGTCATAATTATGAAGCTGTTAACAGCGATGTTATAGGGTTCACAAGGGGTTAATTAGTTTTATTGTAATTGCATTAGGGGGTTTTTAATTGCGCCATCTATTACTTGTTTCTGAAAGTTCAAAACATCAGCGCCATCTTTTTTCTGGTTGACAAAATCAATATCACCAAAGAAGGTACAATTAACCACATTCGGTAGTTACAGCCGTGCGATTTTCCAAACATGCTTATTTTTGTTATATTAATAAAAATAATAAATATGATAGTTTATAAAACAAGTGTCATACGATATAGTCATATTTAAAAAAATCCAATATTGAATGACCTATCATTTTATATTAATTATACAAACGTTTATCACAAAATATTTATCACACCTGGTAACACTGGGCAAAAGTATTTATATTTTGTCTATGACTGGGGTAACCATGGAGAAAGTATTTGGTTTCTTTATGGGGGTAATTAGGCAGAATGGTATGTAGGCGGAATGTGGAATGGTAGATTTAAATCCCATGTGACATAACCTCAAAATACGTAACCTTCCTTAACCTATAAACATTTTATTTAAAAATGACTTGAGAGTAAAGATTACTCATTGAATTGGTAAGGAAAATGCTTATATGATTTCAAACATTCAAGTGCTTTTTTTAGAAAACATTTATTACTAGGAAAGAAAATGAATCGAACAAGATAACATAAAAAAATTAAGTACAAGATGTGTGACGAGTTGGATGTGCTAAATGACCTAGCTTCTTTACCAGCAGACCCCCCTGTTATGCGCGACATTTGCCCTCAATGCTGGTAAGCCATCGATAATACCTAAACGAGCCATTAAATAATATTGGTTTTAGTCGCCCAACCAGAGTATGTTACTGTAGTTCTATACCCAATCCTCCGCTATCTCCTAAAAGTAGGATTATACTTTTGCAACATCCTGCTGAAGAAAAAAGGTGCCTTAGAACTGCCACTATGTTACAATTGGGTCTGGAAACCAATAAATGTCTAGTTTTCAAAGGGAAACGTTTTCCAGGACGATACAATCATTTAAACGAAATATTATGTGCCCCAAATACTCTGCTATTGTATCCCAGCAGAACAGCTGTAGATATTAACGAAATAGCTGACGAAAAGGACAATACTTCATACAACATAGTGTTGATAGATGGTACCTGGCCACAAGCGAAGGCAATTTATACTGGAAGTCCAGTTTTGCATGACATAAAACAAATTAAGTTGTTAACGAATAGTACCAGTAATTACATTATAAGGACACAGCCAGCGGATGGGTGCCTGAGTACTTTGGAAACGGCCGCACACGCTTTGTCCATTTTAGAAAGGAATGATACATATAATGACAAACTGTTGGAACCGTTAAAGACAATGTGCCAATTTCAGCTGGAGAATGGCGCCGTATCGCATCAAAGCAAGGAATTTAGAATTAAGAATAACTCTTATCCGAAGTTAATCGGTAGAAGATTAAATAAAGTCCTTAAAACAGCGGAAACTGTGAGAAATTCGTAGGTATTATCTGATGTTCATGCAATAATATACAGCTTTTTTAAATTGTTACAATTTTTTACACAAATAAATCAGCAAGTGCCACTTTATCCTTTATTTTATGTGTAATGGAGATTCTCAAACGAGCAAAAAGGTAAGTAACATCAAAATTTAAAAGGTCATCTTGAAAAGCAAATGGCACATTTTTGGCCATTTCCCGTATTTTCTTACCTTAGTTACCAAATCATGTAGAAATTAGTACAGTCGACTTCTGATAGTCCGGAATCCAAGGGTCCAGGATGGGATTTTGAGATGGTCATGTCCAAGCAGCAATCAGAAGCGGTCCGGGACTGATTCAAGTATTAAGGCGCATTCCTGGACTAGTGCGAAATGTTTAGGCGCAAATGTATTCTTAAGAGAACAGTTTTGTCAGGTCTAAGTCGCTGCGCGTTGGTTATATGTACAGCACGTTGGATATACATCCAGATGGTGGGTGTAGATTCGTTGATATTTATTATTCACCTATTCGTGTTAAAATAGTACATTTTAAACACTTTTCTGTGATTAAACAATGATCATGTCTTCTAAACCGTCGACAAGTGGTAAAAATACTAACAAGGGACAGAAACGAAAACACATTACTCAGAACTTTAACACGTTGACTGCATTACGTGTCCCTGGCGATGTGTACGAGTTTTGCTATGGAAGAACGGTCATGAAAGTGCATTAGCCGTGAACACGTTATTTTTCAACTGATTTTAATGCTACAAATAGCGTTAGGATCCTTAACGTTACTAGACTTATTGACAGCATTAATTTTTATACATGTCCCCAGCGACATGTACCGCAGTCAACGCCAACGTACGTACGAATTTTCAGCCCCGCAGAAAACGTGTTAAGGGGTAACTACTTTGTGAGGTCAGAATCAAGGCTCATTTTCTCGAATTTGTTGTAGAAAACCAAAACAGTTTATTGAAATTCGGTTTTTAGACATCATTACACATCTCTTAAAGAACACAAAAATATTTTTTAAAACTCATTTAAAAACAAAATGGCGCCACAACAGCTCTTGGAGTGAAACATCTTTTTTTTTATGACCTCCCTAGCCGTAAACCTACAGGTCGTAATGTAATGTAGGTGCATCTAGAACAAAAAAACAAAAAGATTTTAATGGCGTCAGTTTAAAGAAAAAAACACGTTTTTTTTGGAAAAAATCGGCTATCAAATTGGAAAATTTTTCATAAATAAAAAAGTTCTACAGGCGTTCACTAGAAAATTTAATTTTTTAGCTAGAGTTAAAATTTCAAGTCGAGGAAAATAGCCCACTTATCCCACTCAAAAACATGGTTCAGAAAAATTTGTTTCAAGTAGTATATTTGATGTAATTTTTTATTTACCACTAATGCGATCCTGGCCATACAACTGTCCTTCTAATTCAAGGTTTTTATGCTGTTCTCTCATGTCTTCTATTCAAGGTATACTGTGTTTAAGAAGGAATGTGACCCCTCTCACTGATATCGGCCGCGTACAAATTACTAGTTAAACAGCACCGTGACTTCACTCGGAAAACCGAATTATTCAACCACTTTAAAACTTTTCCCCCAACATAAAACTTTTGGATGGATAGTTAAGAAAGCCATCTAAGCCAATAAAAAAACTGGTCAAATAAAATTTACAAAGTAGTGTTACCCCTTAAACACTTTATAGAAGCTCCTTCGTTTCAGGCCTTTTAAATTGTGACTGTGATATTCCTGATTTTCAAGGCCATCAGTTATGCCAACAACATTATTTAATTACGTCTGTGCATTTTTTTAGCTTGGGTTTTGTTTTTGATAAATTTTTGAGTATCCTAATAAGCCACCCATCGGCTCCCAAAATTATATTGCAGCCATTTCGCTCAACGACTTAGCGTTTAGCGATCACGGGAGACACCTTCCAACATTCCGACATTTCCGATAATCTGGCACCACCCAGGTCCCGAATGTGCCGCATAACCGGAAATCTACTGTATTTTAGATATTTAAATATTTGTATTAACATGTTATGTTTGCACTTTTTAAGTTTGAAGGGAATATGTGATGGTAATATACAATGAGAAATGTAGTGGGGCCATCCATATTAAACAAACAATACAATTTAGGAATACATTATTATTGTTGAAAAGGTAAAAACAACATATATAAATACTTAATAAAAACAAGCATATAGTTCTAATTCCCACAAAGAAAAAATTATTGCCATGTGGCTTGAACTTGCTTCAAGTGCTCATGTGCCCTCCTTGTGACGTTCAATTCACAAAACATTTTGCTCAACCCTCGAAATCCATCAGACTTAGACCAGCTAAGCCGAAGTACGTGTGCATCGGATCAGGTACTGTATTTACCCATTTCGAAAAACCGCCATAGCGGTCCTGCGTCATAAGTACAAACTGGTTGTTTTTCTCGTCTGCTATAAATTGATATGCGTCAAGTATTTTTAACGCTCCTCCCGTCCAAAAGGAGTAGCATGTGTCTATGGGTTTATTTGGCCGTCCACTGAATCCTGCATCAAAACGGAACAGAAGCCAGCGACGTAAGGCATGGAATTGTGCTTTGGTTAATCTGTGCAAATTTTTACTTAAAGACAAGGAAGCAATGGCGCAAAATGTGGAGCCACTGTGGGACTCCAATTCTGGACCCTGCCCTATACCACCATCGTAGCCCCTAAAAAATAAAATTCATTATTCTTGCTTGCTGGAAAAATGACTAAATAACCTTTATTAATTAAAAACGAAATAATTAATTCCTGATCTAAAAATAGACCCACTGAAAAATTACTTACTATGCTCTTTAATATAAAATCGGTCATGAGGTCAACATTAATACTACTCCAATCATTCAGTATGTAACATATACATGCAGCGCAGTATACAAATCGCATATCATCTTCTACACCTATTTTTGCTCCCTTAACTGACCCATTAGGCAGCTGAAGTGTCCCCATACCTGGAAGTGTTAAAATTTAATACGGACAACAACCAAGATATAACATTAAACATACTTCTGAGTATTGCTTTCCGGTTGACTCTACTTAAATCATCACCTAGTATTATAAGGGAATTTAGACACGAATAGGTATTCGCAATATGTGCCCATTTATAAGGGCTGTTTCTTCCCTTAGCTTCTTTGGTATTTAGAGCAGTTGACCCCTGAAAACCGCTGACTTGTTCTGAAAGAGATGGAATTTAATTAACTGTTTTACTTAAAAAAATTAATACAACCTTCTTCATTTACTACTTGTAATGAATAGATCCATTCAATAATTGACCTTTTCCGTTCCGGTGGAATATTATCAATTTCATTTAATATATCCAAGCCTGACAGGGCGAAATACATTAAAACTGACCTGAAATATTCTTGCAATCAATTAATAAGTATGTACGAAAAAATCCAACATGTATAAGTGCTACATACCTGTTGGTCTCCATTGAGCTTAAATTGGGTAACTTTCCATTTAAAATGAATAGTAAATATTTTCTGTGCAATTCTGGAGCAAACTTGAGTAAAGGTTTCATATCCATTGCCATTGCAGTTTACTAAGAAACCTGATAGGTAGGTATATTCTTTCTATTAGTTATAAAATAAACATCATCAAAAGCCACACCTCCTTTTTATACCAGAAATTCAGGTTATGTTTATTATAAGACAATAGTTAAAGAATCATATCAGGAATGCGTCATGTCACTTCTTAAAAATTATAAAATATGTAATATAATCATATCTGTCACATTTATTCAAATTGGCTTGACAAAAATAGATACATACAACAATCTAGAACTTCAAAGAACGAACAAAATTTCAAAGCTGCAAATACCATAGAAAACGTATACACTCGAAGCCCTCTTAAGTCATCTTCGCTGAATTCACATTCCCTCTTATTTCACCACGTCCTGCCCTATTATGTCACGAAACGGTCCCTCTTAAGTCGCCGCCTGTAAAAGTTTTAGAACTACGTTTGGAAATTGGATTCTCGCATGAATATGTACAATTTTTATTGAAAAAAATGATTGTAATACATTTATTGATTTAAAATAGGTTAGGTGTCTTTTAAAAATATTTAATCTTTAAAATATTTATTCAAGTGGAAAATTGAACTTTGTCACGCACGACTGGGTATACTTACATTGATTTTTCGTTCAGTTGGCTCATTTTTCGTTATAACAAGTGCTGTGGTATATCTCTAAAAATTTATTTTTGCAGTTAAAACCATATATCTAATACTATTATTAGAGTATTAGATATATGGTTAAAACACAAAAAAGTTGAGGTTATGATCGCGACTTAAGAGAGGCAAAATTTCGCGACTTAAGCGAGGTAATGATGCACGGATTTGGCGACTTAAGAGGGGTTCGAATGTAAATCAACGTGACACAGACTCACAAGTTAAATATGACCTATAGGTCCTCCACTTTTATTTTTTATTTAAAGTAAATGTATTCAATTCACTCAGGACCCATCAGGATGTCAAGTGAAAAAGAAATACATCAAATATACAAATATTTAAATGAATAGAACAGGTAGATACTAAAAAACTTATCATATCATAGCTGTTTAACATATCTTAGTCACTTGGAACTACAAAATAAATAGAAATTATTGTATAATAAATTATTATTATATTGCAACAATTGTTAAATGATCCAATATGAATAGGTATGCGTAGCAGAAACCTATGCTACGCATATCCATATTGGATTCCATAGTACTATAAGCAATAATTTATTCTGATATTGTCTTTAAAATAAAAATATATTTGATTTGGATGGTAAATTAGTAAGGCAATGCAGAAACAAAAGGTCTAATTCTACAACCCACACTTCATTAGTAAATGCGTAGAGATTTACATATGCAACTCTCTTTACGGTCATGTGAAGCGTTGGTTTTCTATGCAATTTTGTTTATGCAAATGGCAAGTATATGGCAAAAACATAACTACAGTTTGCATGTCAAATTTCAACCCCATTTGCCGTATTGCTAAGAATGCCAAGCCAAATTAAAACCAAGACCACAGACGTCACAGAACAGACCGTTAAACAATATATTGCAATATTGCATTAATAGATAGCACAATTGTCACTTAGTTTACCAAATCAAATAGAAAAATACAATATCTAAACGCGGAGCCCAAATTCCAAAACAAACTTTTACTATTTGTTTTCAAACGGAATTTCACATATTGCGTATAATGGGTTGCCTATATTATACCACTTATTTGCCTGCCTTCAGGATACAACAGAATCTAATTTTTCAGGCCCGGTGTTCGCAAGAAGACAGAGCTATGTCTCCAGCTTTTTATTAAGAATGTCTCTCCTTTTCTAGTGCTTTGACAAACACGGGACACGGGTAGTTTTATCCCCACCCAATACGGGACAAACCAATGGTTTTTTGTCTTGTTTATTCCTGACGTCTGCCAATCAACGGCACGGTGGTTTCAATCGGGAATTTCTTAGTTTGTTTCCAGGAAGAGAGAGAGGTTGTTCGTCCTTTCGTTGAAACTGTAGACTAGCTGGTAACTGTCAAGACATTTGTGTTATGCTTTGAAACTCCTAAAGAAAAAATCGCGTAGAGTGCATGTGTACAAAGCGAAAAAGAAACAAGAGATAGGTTAAATGTTTAGTGAGTTGCTGTGACAACCGAATTACCGTAGTGATCAATTTTTACTTGTTTGGTAAGTAAAATAAAAGTTTTGTTGCTGAATAATCACGATTAATTATTATTAATAAACTGTGATTCACTCTGCTGGTTAATTTTCCTTTCATTAAGCAGTTTTCTGTCATAAAATCTATAATGTAAATCGCCTCAGTTTAATAACTGTGTATAAACGGGTATGATTATTTACATATTTTAGTAATTACACAGCAATTTAAAAAATGATGACTAAAAAGTGCAATCTGCTCATAAACCAACGAGTATCTATGTATATACTTCCTGCTATATTACTTAGAACATTGTACATGCATACACAGAAAATAATACTATAATGAGAGAATACCCATCAAGAAAAACATGCATTCAAAATATATGAGATTGTCGACAAATACGTACCTGTATAAATAAATACTAACATAGATAAAAGAAGAGAAATACTAAATCACAGTATTACGTACCCTTAATGAAATTCGTTACTGAGGATAAATATTTGGAATTTCGGACAAACATCATAATCAGTCAGCAGTCAGTAAAACGGGCCCAAACCGATACCGATAAAAACGGTCAATGAATCGAAGATTTACTAATAGTACTTCTGCGATTAGTACCTAAGTACTAGAACCATTTATTAGAGTCTACATGCATTTGGCAATGTAGAATTAATTTGTCATTGTAAGTAAAAGACGAATATTGCTAAAAATTCAACCTTTCAACCCCCTTCTCAATTGAGTTGATAACCTTCATACATATTCGTTTGTACATGTGACACAAACAAACTAGAAAATTACTCCTTTGGGGAAACTATTGATAATAACTATGGTTATCTACGTCTGTATGTGAATTTATTTTTCGAAGTATTGTTTGAACCTGCCTATAATTCAGAGCTTAATTTAACTCGCTGCCAGATTTCCTAGAGAGCCGAAATTTTGCTCAGAGCCTTATAACCGATGACAATACAATTTTAAAACCTGGACATCCAGATCGCCGATGACGGGTATACCTGGGGGTCATCTCCGTGGAATTTAACCTAATTTAATGGAGATGGCTTTTGCGTTAGTTTTCGAGGCTGTGAACCACGATTTTTACTTGGACATGCAGCTCACCGATTAATGGTGAGCACGGGACTTACATGGGAATCATCTCCGAGGACTGGGACGGAATTTTATGAAGATGACTTTGGCATTCGTCGCTGAGACTTGGTACGAAATCCTTGACCTGGACAACCAAGTCGCAGGTTACGGTTTTCAACGTCTGAGGCAGTACTGCTGACCTGGACAACCGGCTCGTCAATGATTAGAATATCTGAGGATGATTTTTGAAAAATGGGGCCGAGTTTCTCAGAGATCTATTATTATTGAGCTAATCAACTAGAAATTAACAGCCTGGCATAAAGCAATGGTGTAGCCCCTGTTACACACTGTATATTATCTCCCTTGGCATTACATAGAACTAACGACGTGGACATAGAGACTGTGTAGCTCCTTTTTTTTTTTTTTTTTTTTTTTTTGTTAGGACCTGGTTATCCAGCTTCTGGGAGATAATCTCAGTTACCCATCATCGGCCAGCTAGATGTCCAGGTCCTGAATATTATTCTGAACCGCGAAAACGAATGTTAGAACCATGTCTAAGAAATTCTATCATCTGCGACCTGAACATCCAGGTCTAAAATTAACCATAGATTTTTTTATTGTATTGTCACCAGTAATAAGGCTCTGTGTAAAATAATTTTTCTATTCCATCCAATTGTCAGCTTATTATGACAATTGGGTATGAATTAAAATAAATTAACTCGCCTTATTTGCGAGTTTAATTAAAAACATACTGCCTTACCGTTCCAGGCAGGAAAGCTAGTATACTTGCTCGACCCATTATTGATACTTTGTCCAGTTAGTCCATGATATAAGATATCTTATGCATTTTCTGAAGGGAATCACGAATCTCAAATCCCCGGTACTCTAAAGGTTAAAGAAGATTTATAGTAACTTCTAGGTGAAATGAAACATTCTCTATAAATTCTGTTCAAGAAAGTGTGAAGACATTTAAGAAAAACACACGGAATTAACTATTATTGAAGGCAAACTGTTGTAGAATTCTACGACATTTTAAGTTCAAAAAATCCCAAAGAAAATTCAAGAGAAGTTCAATTCCTGAACGTAATTAGGTTTTCAGGCCTCAAACGTTGAGAAAACCCAACCAGAAAGAATAACGATGAAAAGAATCTCTTGAAGAAGATTCACCATCCTTTCTGAAACTTCTTTTCTAGTATCTTTAAAATATACAACGATAGAAACTAATATTTAGCCTTTCAATTTTATTCATTTAGCAGTTATTTTTACTCATCAAAATTAATCTCAGCAATTTATTTTTTTATTCTGGCGCATTAAAAATAGAAAGTGTTTTTTTTTCACTTCGATACAATTTTTTATCCTGGAGTGGGTACTGGAACCTTCGGCGTAGAAATAAAAAACTGGACGTTTTCCACGAAACACCGAATTTCTACTTTTAATCTTCTCCTGAAGATGCCAACTTGGTTGGCGAAACGCGCGTCGAGAAAAGTGTAGTAGTTCGGCGTTTCGTAGAAAACATCCAGTGTTTTTTTTTTTTGCAATTTTTTATGTAATGAATTAGACAAAAAATATTGAACATGCCAGTTTAAATCCAAAACTGAGGACTAAAATAAACTTGGAAGGTTAGTATAACTCTTCGAAGATAAAAAGGCAAAGGCAATAGCAGACATTTCCTTACCAACGCTCACTCATCTCATCAGTTATGGAAAATAAAAGATATATTGTAACTTGAATGTGTTCAGACATGTCGTGTGTACAGAGACAGGCATTTTTTCCGTCTCTTTGTAGAGAGTAATGACCGAAATGATTACGCTAAATGACTTGAACGACTGTGTTTAAGATCCTGCTTGGATATACGACGGTGAAAAGCGGATGATAGTCGTGTGACGTAGACAACCTCAAGATGTTCCAGAAACATCATACCGTACTTCCAATCCATTTTTCTGGTTAAACTTAGTTACAATCTTAGAGTACTTACTCAGAATTAAAAATGATATAAAAGTGCCAAATGTTTATTGCAGTTTCCGAAACTGCCCTTCAATTTCCTGTATGATCATTGGTTGCTGAGATATCGATGGTTGAAGACAAAAGGGTCCTTTTTCGTTCAATTTCGGATATCTCCGCGACAAATGGACGTGGCAAACGATCAGTGGCGGTGCGTGATATTTCAGTTAGCCATATCTTGAAAACGACGCATGGGACCCCCTTCACTTTTTAGGTGATGACTATACACCTCTTACAAGAAAGGATTTATAGTGAAAAAACCGTCAGCAAAGTTTGCGAAAAAAAATTTTCAAAAACACTGGAGCACTCCCTGGGTTCTCAGTAACGCTCTGTGGAATATTTGCAGTATATTTTTTTTCATAATCTAGAAACAAATATAAGGAGACGTTTTTTGATTTGTTACAAAATATTTTTGTTTCAAAAAGTTATGGCCATTTTAATTTTGGGAAACAAAATGTTCCTATAAAATTAAAATTAAAATGGCCATAACTTTTTGAAAAAAAAAAAATTTTTGCAACAAATCGAAAAACGTCTCCTTATATTTGTTTCTAGATTATGAAAAAAAATATACTGCAAATATCCCACAGAGCGTTACTGAGAACCCAGGAAGTGCTCCAGTGTTTTTGAAAATTTTTTCGCAAACTTTGCTGACGATTTTTTCACTATAAAATCCTTTCTGTAAGAGGTGTATAGTCATCACCTAAAAAGTGAAGTGGGTCCCATGCGTCGTTTTCAAGATATGGCGAACTGAAATATCACGCACCGCCACTGCAAACGATTAAAAAAAGGAAATTGGAGCTGAATAAACAGGCTATCTGGTCCATATGGCCGTTTAACCGAAAACAAATTTTCCGAGCCCGTGGAACGAGAAAAAAGAAGACTAAAAATTTGGAATTTTTTTTCCCGCTATTTCTTCGGATTGCGTTAAAACCGTGGCCTAAAAAATTTTATTCGAAAACTAGAATCTTGGAGCTTCAAAGAGCTTTTTTTAAATCCGAGGTACGACCATTTTTCATTGAGATACAGCCCCCTCAAAAATCGGGGGAACAAAAACATATTTTTTTTGCTCCCTTAATTGTATATATCGTAGTTTATATCATAACAGATATGTACCAAATTTGGAACCACCATATTTTCGGGGCAAAAGCAAGCCCTGGTAGTCCTACCTCAATTCCTCAATTCGAGTTTTTAATATTTTTTTTGGTTTGTTCTTACTAACCTTGGGACATCAAGTTTGGGACACCCTATACATACATAAACGTAAAAGTCTAGCAAATATGCTAGATTTATATATATCTCGACTCATTAATTACCTATTGTAAATCAAATTCATTTGCATTTTGTATATTACCTACAAGAAATAAAGAAATAGAATAGTTTTTATAGTCTACAGTGCACCGACAGTAGCTTTACCCTTGGCTGCAGGAGACAAAACCTGAAATTTTGTAGCTGCAGCCGTGAACACTTCAAGAAGTACAATTTTTTATTGTTTCTTTGTGGAGATTACGTATATTTCTCGGACATGGTCGTACTACCTCGTACCACGTTCATTGTACGTAATTCGCGGGCAGAGCTATTCTGGGTGTACTTTAATATTGCTTAAAATGATTTGTCTTTTGCGGAACTGTGTGTAATTATAATTTGTCTCAAAGGGATTCTGTTTACGATACGCCTGAGGTTATTGATACACAAAATCACAAATACCTAGACGATACTCAAACTGAATTGAAACATAAAAATCGAAATAAAACTAGAATAGAAATAAATCAATGATTCCCTTTCATACCTATTTTTAGGTTGTATAAAACTGTGGACATGGCGTGACCAGTTCGATTCCGAGTTCTATTCTATTATATGAGGGGTACATATGCAAAACTCACATTATCCATTTTTCGAAATAGAGTTAGTGGCGCTATCTTGTTCATCGTGTTGAACTACACCATTTTATATTTTAAAAAGTGGTATAAAATTCACATTTTCATATTTCTTTTAAATTGTGGAATCTGTGAATTGTTTCAAAACTCACATTCTCCTAAGGAGAATGTGAGAATGTTATAACTTTTTACTGTCAACATTCTTTGTACTTTGCAATTTTAGGTTCATTATAAAAATATTTCACTTCATCAGTCAATGAAGATAATAAAACCGTATTCTAAGTATTTTGTGCAGCTTTTTATTTTGATTATGAACTACCATATTACATAAAAATTTTATGGATATACCACTGAGTTCGTTTCCAAGTTCCTTTTCTTAGCTTAACTTCATGAATTTTAGTGTAAAAAATAAGATTATGTAGAATAATTTGGAGCAAAACGACCATTATCCAAAAAGTTGTATCAAAACTAACATTATCCAAATTTGAATTCACTTTCTTGGAGTCAAAAATTGTTGTGCTGTTATTTCACCAATTGAGAAGCAAATGTAAAGTTCTAATACAAATACCAAAAAAATTTCAGAGCATCAAGTCACTTGAAAAGTGAGAAATCAGTTATTCCTTCTTCCTGAAAAAATTTAAAAAAGTGGATAATGTGAGTTTTGCATCTACACCCCTCATATGAGTAACACCCTGGTTTGTGAGTTTTTTTTTACCAAAATATGTAGGTAGTTATTGAAGTGGTACACCATCAAAATACGTGCCTAACGCAAAATTTGTTAGCACTTTTGTTTTAAAAAAACGTTATTTCTATATACATTTCCCGTATTTTTTCTAGATTAAATCTCCTAAAATCGTTAGTAGACATTTGAGAATTTAAAACCTCCAGAACTCGAAATGTACTATTATTCCCTGTACATTTTATACGTTTTTTTCTCTCACTACGTGACATTTTTTATTTTTCTGTGAAATTTCTATAACTCGAAGTAATTTCATAGTCCCTTGAAATTGGAGTTACGGAGGTTCAACTGTATTTGAATCCACCCGGCTCAAAAACAACGAAAATTTTCATTATTTTGTTTCAGTTCTAAATACTTTAACCTTGACCTTAAGAATACAGTAAATTACACATTGAACGAAGTTTTGCTTTGACTTTGATGCTTAAAATTCTAATTAACTTATTTTGCGCACTTATATTGGTATTAACTTAAAAATCTAACTGCTTCGAGATTTTATTTGTTTCCGGATTAAGGATAATCCGGATTAAGCGGATCGGGAATGCGGAATTTGGGACTAATTATGATTCGCTGAAAAACAATTATTTTTGGTTTATGAACTTCGTTCAATTAATACGTACAGATATTTATAAAAAAAAAATATAGACGAACATTCAAATTACTTTTTTCTAATAATATTAAATAAAATCAACAGACCTACTATCCTACTATGTACATTAAACTTTTACACAAGAATACCTTTTACCATTTTAAGATTTCCAATGTAATCGCAATCAGTTCAATACCAAAAAAAAAAAACGTTATTTTATGCCGTACATTTTTGATACATTTTTTAAATATCAGGTCCTGTAAATATGTCATAACTCATCTCATCATCTAATACTTATAAAGTTAGGTGAAAGCATTCTGATAGGATAATGGTACTTAGCCAGTTTTTCATTCCTAGTTCATTGTTTTATCTATGTAAATTCGTTTCCTGTTTGGGTTAGCACAACAGTTAAATAAATATTTGTTTTCTGTGTCAGGCATTGACATTACTCACTACAATAACACTGTTGAAATTGAAGTATTAATTAAACAATGTACAACTGGAGGCAAAATCTAAATTATGGATTAAAACACTAAGTCAGAAATACAGGGTACCCCAGATTATTATACAAGCTATAATTCCTATACTATTAGGACTATAAACCGTATACATATTGTTAACTGTAGCCTATGTTACCTGGAACACAATTTTGTGAAATGTAATTCACAAAAAAGATTCAAATTACTGATGTCACGAGTATTTGGTAAACAATTTTTGACCTATTCAATACTATAAACAATAATGATTATCAACAGATAACAGTGAAACACTAAATATTCTATACTTATCTCAGGAAGCAGTTTTTAAGATTTAAACACACACAGAGTAGACATCTTCCCTCTGAAATCCGTACTTGTGTAGACCAAGGGTACACATATACAGGACAACGGACATGTATACGATGTGTTTGAGAAATAAGGATGATTTTTTATAAGTAGTTATAGGTACTACCGTCAACCTGCGCCAATATGATCAAATTTCAGGAAATTAAAGGTGTACAAATAAGTTTCCGCCATTTGACATAAGTTGGCGCCACGTATGTAACATATGGTTAAAATTGTCAGATATAAACGTCATTATCGTTAGGTTGGACATCAGGCAACAACATAACCTTAAAATATTAGTGATTTTTTATCAGTATAATATATTCTTTTGTGTGCGAAAATGTCGAGTTTTGAGCCGAACAAGCGTCATTTGCGGGAACTTTTGATGGACTTCTACAATTTGAAGAAATCTGCAGCTGAGGCGTATCGATTGCTTGTAGAAGCATATGGTGAGGCTGCATTAAGTGAGAGAAGTTGTCGTGACTGGTTTCAAAAGTTTAAGAACGGTGAATTTGACATTGAAGACAAAGAACGTAGCGGAAGGCCGAAGGTGTACGAAGACGCGGAATTGAAAGCATTATTAGATCAAGATTCGTTCGTGCCAAACGCAAGAAGAACTTGCACTTACATTAGGAGTGACTCAACAAGCAATTTCACATCGGTGGAAATCATTGGGAATGATTCAAAAACAAGGAAATTGGGTTCCATATGAACAGACGCCGAGAAACATTGAACGTAAACAAAAGGGTTTTCTGCACCGTATAGTCACTGATGATGAAAAATGGATCCACTATGATAATCCAAAAAGGAAGAAATCATGGGGACCACCTGGCCATGCCTCAACATCTACAGCTAAGCCAATTTATTCATGGAAAAAAACTCTTGTTGTGTATTTAGTGGGATCAGTGTGGTGTCGTGTATTACGAGTTGCTCAAACCGAACAAAACCATTACTGGAGCTGTCTACCGAACACAATTGATGAGACTTAGTCGAGCACTCAAGGAAAAGCCCCCACTACTACTACAGACACGACGAAGTTATTCTCCTGCATGATAATGCTCGTCCACATGTTGCGGCGGTCAAGACCTATTTGGAAACATTCTATTGGGAAGTGTTATCCCACCCGCCGTATTCACCAGACATTGCTCCTTCTGATTTCCACTTGTTTCGATCGATGGCGCATGACCTGTGTGAGCAACACTTCACATCATATGAAGATACCAAAAATTGGGTCGATTCGTGGATAGCATCAAAATATGAATCATTCTTTCGATGCGGTATCCGTATGCTACCAGAAAGATGGGAAAAAGTAGTGGCAAGCGATGGACAATACTTCGAATACAACATTAGGTACCGTCCTTTCACAATAAATTCCCAATTTTTTATTAAAAACCGCAGAAACTTATCTGCACACCTTTATTATATGCACCTGTCATCAGAATTTATAAGCAATAGAGCTTTCGATCTATCCATGTATTCTATTTCCATTCTAAATTGAAAATAGGTAGAAAAAAGCAAGGTTGTCAGATATATGTTCTAAAATTGCTAAACTCACTATACAAGTATACTTCATACTTCAGTAAACTGTTAGTTCGTGACGTTCTTAGAAAGCTAGTTTGGAAATATTTAAAAAAAATACATAGATATAAATTTATTAGTTAGCATTAAAATAAAGCGTTTAAAATTGCTGGAAAGAATAATTATAAATTCAAACAACTTTATGTATATTACTATACTTAAGAAAATTTTGAAGAGCCGGCAACGGCGGCTCAGGCGGCTGGCGGCACAGAGTAAACCACTGGCGGTAACACCGGTCAACGAGATTATTAGACTACTTTGCATTTAATACATTGCTAATACTTCTTCGGTCCACTGTGCCATAAAATTTTTACGACGTCGTTAAAATGATTTACGACATTTGAAATTCTGACTTGTTTAAGACGCCAGTGACGTGTATCTCAGCTAGGTTTATTAAAACAGACAATTTTTTGAGATTGTCTGGCTAAATGAGCATTATTTACAGCAAATTATATTACAAAATATTAAGAGTTTTGTATGCAGGCTAATTTTAATCTATATTGATTTGAATGAAAAAAATTATTTCACAATTTTCGAATTTATATAAGATATATGCACGCCCATGGAATCATAGAGTTGTACCGCTTTTTTTTGTTCCCCAGGCTTATTTATCATTTTCAATTAAAAATAGAAGGACTATACGCGTGTAATAATTTATTTAACTGATCACCGTGTCTTCTTTGTAAATTGTATTCACAGAAATTGTATTCGAAACATAAATTAGTTCAGATAATCATCGTTCCTCTGTTTATTGAATTTGTGACGAAGGAGACTGAGAAGAAAGTTATTGAGAATGTCATCCAATCAATTTCTATACACATGAAATTAACCAAACGAATTTATTTACATTTAAATCAACTAATTTACTTGTTACAAACTTTTTAGTCATCGAAAAATTCACAAGTTCTAATATATGTAAGTATCTTGTAATTTGTCGTATTGTTTTAAAGTGGGCTGAAATTCGTTTGATTCTATTATTTCAGATACCCCTTTAACGATCAAGTTTTTAAATAAGATTGGATAAGTGTTTTTATCCTTCCTCACCTTGTTAAGGTCGTTGCCCTGATACTCCCTATAAAAATTAAATGTCAGATAACTATAAACTACTACGCAAACCTCGTTTTAAGAACTCGTCGAAGAAAAAAGTACATAAATTGTGTAATCGACGCTTTGTACAGTTAGGCAGAACAGGAGTCGGACATTTTTATTGTCCCTACGACGGGTATATAAAATTCTTTACAAGGTCTTAAAATGATTACGACTTCAGGAAGCCGTGTATATAGATACTTTGACCTTTATTGTCAGAAATAGAAGAACTATAAGTATGTATACTATAGTATACACAGTGTGTCCCATAAGTTTAAATAGTGTGGCTATAAAATCGGTACTACTAGCGCTATATTCATGAAATTAGTTACTACAATCTTCTAGTTAGGGAACTAATTACTACAACCTTCCTTTCCCCCCATACGAAGTTTTAAGTCCATTGGATCATATGCAGTCATAATTTTCATGATGAATAAAAATACACTACTCACAAAAATTAAGGGAGCAAAAAAATTTTAAAATTTTCCCGATCCTATCCTGATACAGCAAGTATATCTAAGTGAAAAATGGTCGTATCGCAAATTTAAAAAAAATCATTTTGAAGCTCCAAGACTCTAGTTTTCGGATCTGTAGGCCACCAAAATTTTTTAGAAGCCACAGTTTTAACGTAATCCGAAGAAATAGCGCGAAATAATTTTTTTCCAAATTTGTAGCCTTCTTTTTCTTGCTCCATGGGTTCGGAAAAATTTTTTTGAGTCAAACGACCATATGGACCAGATATCCTGTTTATTCAGCTTCAATTTCCTTTTTTTTTAATTGTTTGCTACGTCCATTTGTCGCGGAGATATCCGAAATTGAACGAAAAACAACCGTTTTGTCTTAAATCATCGATATCTCAGCAACCAATGATCGTACAGGAAATTGAAGGGCAGTTTCCGGAACCGTAATAAATTCCTATAAAATCCTGTCGACATTAAAAAAAATCTACCCTCAATATCGACTTGAAAAAAGTGACTTTTTCCTTTGTTTTGGTAAATCGACTGCATCTTAGCAAATAGTGATGAGGAGATTAAGAATTTATTTTTACACCCCAATGTACCCCCAATAGTCCTGTAAATCTGCAGAGCGATCCATCGATTTTGAAAAAAATTAAAGTAGCAAGATTTTTATTCTTAAACACTGTGTATTCTTCATAAAAATGGAAAAACCAATTTTTTCCACTTTTTTTCTCAATTTTGCATCGGTCACTTGGTAAATTTACCAAGTGACCGATGCTTACACAATGATTACGCAATGTTTAAGAATAAAAATCTTGCTCCTTTAATTTTTTTTCAAAACTTTGAATTATCGACTCGGAAAAACCGCTCGATGGATAGATCTGCAAATTTACAGGGCTATTAGGAGTAAATTGAGGTGTAAAAAATCCGAAAAGTTTTAGATGCAGTCGATTTACCAAAACAAGGGAAAAGTCACTTTTTTCAACTTTTTTCAAGTCGATATTGAGGGTGGAATTTTTTTTAAATGCCTTAGCAGGATTTTATATGATGCTTATTCCAGTTTCCGAAACTGCCCTTCAATTTCTTATATGATCATTGGTTGCTGAGATATCGATGGTTGAAGACAAAAGGGTCCTTTTTCGTTCAATTTCGGATATCTCCGCGACAAATGGACGTGGCAAACAATTAAAAAAAGGAAATTGAAGCTGAATAAACAGGCTATCTGGTCCATATGGTTGTTTAACCCAAAAATTTTAAATTAAATTAAAAAATTTCCGAGTCCGTGGAGCGAGAAAAAGAAGGCAAAAAATTTGGAAAAAAATTATTTCGCGCTATTTCTTCGGATTACATTAAAACTGTGGCTTATGAAAAAAATTTTTCCTACAGATACAAAAACTAGAGTCTTGAAGCTTCAAAACGCTTTTTTTAAATTCGTGGTACGCTAATTTTTCATACATCCTTTCCCCGTCAAAGGTCGGGGAAAAATTTAGATTTTTTTTTGCTCCCTTAATTTTTAGAGTAGTGTAACTAACAACGTATTGCTATTAAATGTTGTTTAAAAGCCGGTAAAAGTGCGACGGAAACGTTCGAAATATTAAAATTGATTTATGGTGGATCTTTATGTCTCGTGCTTCTGTTTTTCGGTGGTAGGTATAATCTTTTTGCGGAGGGTAGAGAGTCGGTTGAAGACGACGAAAGACGAGCGAGCGGCCATGCATCACGAAGAGATTTGCCGTCCACAAAGAATTTGTTCCTCAAGGCACTACTGTGAATGCTTCATTCTACCAACAAGTGCTGGATCGGCTTTGCAAAAGAATTGCGGGTGTTAACCCCGAGTTGTGGAGGGATCGTTCTTTTTTTCCTCTTGCACGATAACGCACCAGGGCATACCGCGGCGATTAACACTCAATTTTTTTTGGTCAAAAAATGGTTTCTGTGCTCAGCCACCCACCGTACTCGCCTGATTTGAGTCCCCCCTGACTACTTCCTGTCCCCCAAATTAAAATGATGGCATCAAAAGGCTGAAAATTCGTGCCAACACGTGTATTACTTCTAATGAAGACTATTTTGAATAAAAAAATTGTGGAAAAAAATGTTGTAATTCTTTTGCATTTTTTTATAGCCACAGTCCTAAAACTTATGGGACACACTGTGTAGAATCTATAAATGTAAAATATGACCATGTGATTATGTGGAAAAAATAGGTCGAATTTGATGCTAATGTGTATGGTCCGAATATCGGTAAATCAATTTGCGACACTAGTTGTGAATTATGTACAGTTATAGTTCGCTTTTTGAAGCACAATTATTTTTAATAACGATATTGATTTTATATAAAACATGGAGTATAATGCGTTTTTATGTTATTCACCATTATAACGAGCGTGGCCATCAATTTTTATAATGGCGTGGAGGAAATAACTTTCTAACGAGGCCATTCTTGTATGTCCTTCATTTGATCGGACTTTTATCCATGGAACATGTTGAAGTGCGTAATGTCGAAGAGGAATAACAGAACAGTATACATTCTATATACGGTATGTCTCAGAAGATACTGCAAATAAGTGGTTTTGTACTCCTTCCTCAGACGCTACTACGTTTATGCACCAATGTTATTGTCATTATCTTCGTAGACAGAAGCTCCTCCCACATACTAAACTTATTCTTTATCTAGTCTCTCGTACACCCATTGGTCATAATTATAGCACAGCATGAAGACTACATTAGGGTCATAGTCTTCCTTATGCTGTGGTTATAGCATCCCAGATTTCGCTAAATGACATAGTGCTTCTGATTATTGCAAATCCGTGTTGTATCGTTGGTCAGATCCAGCTGTGCAACGTTAACTGAACCCGTCACAAGTGGCTCAAAGCGTGGACTATTCCCTTCAACGCCGATTCATTCCTCTACTATACAGGTTGTGTAAAGGCAACATCGGCCACTTTTGAAAAGGACACAGAGTGAGACGACAGATAAGAAGCAACCGCATACGCATCGAAATTAGTGAGGGAATAAGACCGGCCCACTCACCACCGGCCGCTAGACAGAGCGAGAAGTGTACTTGAAGTAAACAGTATTCTTGTTAAAAAAATTATTAAAATGGTTTATTCACGCGAAGAAAAAATATCAGAATGTCGTATAGCATGGCATCATAATGGCAATTCTGAATATAAATTACAAGATTCATTTGCTAACATGTGTTTCCAAATAGGCCAACACGTTCTACAAACACTAGGTACCTATCCAAAATATTGCGCAGAATCTTATTCGACGGGCGATAAGCATCGCCGTGCCGTGTAGAAGGGTTGGGATACCTTCGGCCACGTGAGAGAGGACTCGGCCGTTACTCTGGTTTCGGTGTCGAATGTGTGCCTGCCTTTTGTTTTATAATTAATATTTCATAAGAGATCAGTTTACTTAGCTATTATAGTTTATTTTAGCTATTTATTTTCTGCTATTATGCTTACTAATGGATGTTCACGCGTGCACAACAACAAAATTTTAAACTAAAACAATATTATCCCTTCTCTTCAAATACACTAACGTGTTGATTCGTACTGACTAGCGGTAGGTGGTGAAGGGCCGGTCTTATTTTCCCACTACCTTCGACGCGTAAAGATGGTTGCGTCTCACATGTCGTTTCACTTCCGTTTGTCCTTTTTCATAACTGGCCGATGTCGGCTTTACACATACTGTATATCTACTATTTAAAGTCAACGTGTTCCATGCTTATACAGAGTCCGGTAAGATTCTGGAATAATGACTATATAGTTTTAACCAATTGTTTCAGGGGGCCAACCCAATCACCTGATTTGACCCTTTGTGTGTTTTTTTTTATGGGATTCTGTTAAAAGACCAAGTATAATCAGAAACAGACACTTTTTATAAGAAGGTCTTACTGTCACTCAATTCCTCTCACAGACACAGTCGCAGTAAAATTGTCAGTATTCACACTATTTTCGTTAAACCAAAACTTGGTCTCCATACCAATACGACCCTATTCAAAGTCAATTAGTTGTCGAAACAAGATAATTCAACGATTTATTAGAACATATGGGTACTGGAACCTTCGGTGTAGAAACAAAAAACTGAACGTTTTCCACGAAACACCGAACTACTATACTTTTCTCCACGTATTAATAACTAAGTTGGCATCTTCATTAGAAGATTGACAGGTGTTTCGTGGAAACCATCCAGTTTTTTGACTTATTAGAAAGCAAACAAAAAAAAACAGATGGTATAGATGACAAGATCATTTTTTGTTTTAATATTGTAGATATACAGGGTGGTAACATCCTACATTTGGATTTTAAGTTAATTTGTCCCTCCAAGACACAGTTTGAATTTTCTTGTAGGCAGTGTATGTTAAATAGTAATTTACTGTAGTGTAAAGCCAAAGGATTAATTTAACGAAAAAGAGGTTATGATGTCAACGAAAAATATTGAAGTGGAGTTTTTTTTTTCAACTTTAATTTATGATGTTCGAGTAATATTGGCTTCTGTTGTTGGTGACAAAAAAGAAATTAAAAACAATTTTTTTTTTATAAATAATCGGTTAAACTCCAGGTAAACCAGTTACATAAGTTTAGCATCTGCCAAGTAGTCGTGGACAGGATGAATCGTTCTGAACTAAAAATTAAATCCCCCTTTCCCCAAATTAAGTACGCGTTAGTGAACTTTACAAAAATAAAATTTAACGAAACGACTATAAATCTGAGTATATAGCCGGCCACCAGAGTTCCCATTTGCAATTCTAATTCCGCAAATCCTAATAACGACTTGACCAACAGACCATTACCAAGGTCAAATTGCTCTACCTGTCTCACAGATAATTGAAAATAACAGAACAACATACTGCTATAACCCCGAGGCTGCCATGCCCCTCTTACCTAAAAATAAATAGTGAATTCATGAATCGAGACGGTGCGTCAATGGAGAACATGATCCGAGAGAACAGTATTCTTATGCGAGTGAAACGTTAATAGATAATGTTGAAAAATGAAATACACTGAACCTACAATTAGTTCTACATAAAATTTAAGTTTCTGGATACGTATTTGATCGTCTAAAAATTTTTTGAATACGAAGTAGGTATCCACTATCCATCAGTGAAATAGTTTTGTATTAAAGAAGTTGACGCCAAATGGCCAAGAAGTGCTGGGCGCACCAGAACTCACTAAATCGATTAGCTAAATTCGTTGACAAATTGATGAAGCCAAGCGAAAGCCCAGAGCAAGTCTAGCGCAAGGCCCGGTCTCCCAAGTTTAGCGTAAGCTTAAAAGTTATGTGCCCTCAATCGCGTTGCTACTAAATAGCGGCAAAGTCGTGAATTCTTATTAAGTTAAAGCATGTATCTTAAAAACTGTTGACTAATTCGATGTGTTTTGTTTCTCTATTTAAAATAAATGTTGTGTCATTTGAATAAATTAAATAAAGTCATGTTTTGACTTTCCTGAATGCGGCCCTGTTTAAGTAGTCGGTGCTTGTGTTTCATTCCACACGTCCCAACCCTGGAATTTGGCTTCACTTGTTCTCATGTAGAAGAAATGGCTGCGCTTGGTCTAGTTGGTCTGTGGCTTTTCCGTATCCTCTAGTACTAAGGAAGTTCTTTACGACATCGACTCAATGACCTCGATTTTTATTGATTTACTAGAAACGAATATGTCGTCCACATTCTTCCTTTGTCAGGTTTCCAATTATATTACATTATATGCCTAAAATGTATTATTATGGTTGTTTTTCGTTATTTTTCGTTAATTTTAAAATTAGGGTTATATGTGAAAGATTTCATGTCTAGAGCAGACGCGGTCAAACTTCCAGATCCGTCCGGGCTCTTCTCTACGTGCCTAGAAGTTTGTTGTCATGCTTTCGAGGCTGGCGCACTCAGAGCTGTTTTCTTTACTGTTTTAAGGGTCTTTAAGTCAAAGGTATTTAACAATTCAAGTTTCCTATGTTTGTGGTGACTATCTTATTGAATTTTAAAGTTATTCAATAACCTCAATTTGTTAATACTGGGCTTAAAACCGCCATTCGCCGCCATTGCCCCCAAACCATGACAGAGGCAGCACCATGTTTGACAGTCTGTAATATATTTGACTTTGGACTATGGCCACACTTTCGGCCTGCCATATATTCCAAAAATGTTGAATTTACACTCATCTCAAAATTAAGGGATAAAAAAAATTCCAAATTTTTAGGTAATTTTCAACAGGCCGTAACTTGGAGAAAAATGGTCGCACAGAAAATTAAAAAAAAAGGAAATTGTAGCTCCAAGTATCTAGTTTTTGGATCTGAACTTTTTTTAGCGTCAGCGATTTTCGAGTAATCCTAAGAAAACCACCGACAAAAAAAATTTCGAAATTTTTTTTTGTTCTTTTTTTGTGATCTACGAACTTGAAAAAAATTGTTTTTGACTTAACCGCCATATGGACCAGATAATTTGTTTATTCAGCTTCAATTCCTTTTTTTAAAGACTTTGATACGATCATTTCTCGACGAGATATCGGTCTTTGAATGAAAAAGGATCATTTTGTGTTTGATTATTATCGATATCTCAGCAACCAATGATCGCACAACAAGTTAAAGGTGGGTTTCGAGAACTTGAATAAATTCTCTACAAGAATTAGCCATTGGTTCTTCGAAAAAAAATGTTTTTCCATTCTTTACATGAATTTGAAAAAGCAACAAAAAAAGGGTTTTTGTGGTTTTTCGGAAAATCAAGCGCTGAATCAAAAATATCGAGGAAACCACTGTTGTTAAGTGTGCCTTTTACAGTTCAATATACCCACAAAAACCCTACAGAGATTCAAATCAATCCAGCCAGCCGTTTTTTTGTTTTACTCGATTGAATTTTTGAAAAAAATTAAAGGATCACGTTTTTTGTTCCAAAAAAGCTCATAATCTTTAACTAAATGAGAAAAAAAACCTTATTTTCGGTTTTCGTTCCATTTTTATCGCAAACAGCGTTTAAATTTTCGAAAAAAAAAATTTATTTCAAATTTTGAATTTTTTTTTCAAAAATTTAAACGCTGTTCGCGAGAAGAATGTAAACAAGTTATCTGGTCCATATGGTGGTTGTCAAAAAAATTTTTTTTTTCAAGTTCGTAGACCTCAAAAAAAGAACCAAAATTTCGAAAAAATTTTGTCGGTGGTTTTCTTAGGATTACTCGAAAATCGTTCGAAGTTCAGATCCGAAAACTAGATACTTGGAGCTACAATTAAATTTTTTTTAAATTTTCTGTGCGGCCATTTTTCTCCAAGTTACGACCTGTTGAAAATCACTTTAGGTCACAAAAATTTGAATTTTTTTTATCCTTTAATTTCTTCCACTAGTTTATAAAGGTAACGCTATTTCAGAAGTCTGGCTCAATTTCGTGGATGTACCACATTTAAAACACATTTATGATCCGTGCAAATGTTTCAAACCTTTACATATTTCTCGCCCTGTAAATGTACAGGGTGATTCGTAACTGGTGACCAAAAATCAAACCTAGTGTTCATATAAAGTTTTTGTATTTGCAGATTTTAAACACTGCTTACATAAATATGTGTACAGTTTCAAATAATTTCACTCACTTGTTCTAAAAATATTAAAAAAAACAATAAAATATTTTTAAGAATTTAACACTGTGTATATTTTTAACGAAGCGTCTTAGACAAAAAAGTTTATATGAAACACCCCCCCCCCCCCCCCCTAATATTCACCAACGAACGAGGTTTTGATTACCAGTTACAAATTCACACTGTATACAATGGAACTTGATAATTCAAGTTGTCCATGTTTGCTCCCTATGCCGTCAATGTTGTCGTTTTGGCTCACGACGCGCCAGTGCACCGTCGAAGAAATTGGCCCTCAGGAAATTTATGGCAGGAGTATCGCGACAACCGGCGGGGTATATTATTATCTTGGACACCGGCCTGAAATATCTGTATTCCGTATAGCCAGAAGCAAAGCTGTACGCATTCCAGGCGGGTCAGATTCCGGTCTTTTATCCTATCTCGTCTTTTATAGCCACATTCGCGTGTGCGAGCACTGGCAGAGTGCATGTGCCACTCACGTCGAGACATCGAGACCCGTTAATTATCGAGGCGTTTTCGCGAATTTGACTTTTCGCCATTTTCGGGATACGGCGCCGAGCAATAGAAATGAACGAGACTCATTTGCCAAAAATTTGCTATACGTTCTTTCTCACCTCTACCTTGTTGTTCTTCGAGTTCTAATAGAAAACTCGGCCTTGTTTTTTAGAGTTAATAAACAAATTAAACAATTAAAAACAAATATTAATAGTTAGTATAAAGAAAACTCACCTCTTACCTTTATAAATCTATCTTTACTAATAAAATATCAGAGCCTTTGATTTTCCTGTTAAATATCACAGCCTTTGATAAAATTAGATAATATAAAACTATAAGATAATCAGAATATCATACTCCAGGTGATAGGGGTTAGAACGTAGTAATCTTCACTCTAATTACGTTCCAAAATTCGCTTCATATTGGTAGAGTAGCATCGTGTTGGAATAACCCCAAATCGATCTAACTTTAGTCCTTAAGTTGAAGATATCATCCAGGCTGTCACGAATCCCAAAATCCTTAACGAAATAAAGTATCCAAATTAGAATCCCAACCAAGAAAAAGAATCCCAGTAAAGAAAAGAATCCCGTTAGAAAAAGCCTAAAACCGAACTGCTGTCATAATACTTTTTATTTGTTACCAATTACAGTAGCAAGTTTTTCGCCTTCAATGTACTCCCCTTGACCCATCTCTACACCGCTCCATACGACTTTTCCATTGCTGAAAGCAGTGCTGGAAGTCCGCTCCTATCAGCTGGTTCAGAACCTCAGTCGCTTCTGCTTTAACCGCTTCCACACTTTCATTACAAGTAATCACCGTGTCTAACAAGCCTGGATCAGTGTCATTGTTTAGAATATCAGCGCAAATGTTCATTCTTGATTCCTTTTGCTCGGGAGTGAGGAGTTTTGACACCATTTTTTGCGCAAACTTTGCGCATGTTGAACGATTCATACAAAATCTGGCGAACACATTCTTTGTCGACTCCTGTCATTTCAGCAAGCCCTCGGATGCTTAGACGACGATCTTCGCGGATTATTTTACCAATTTGTTCAATGTTTTCGTCCGTTTTTGATGTTGAAGGCCGCTCGGAGTACGAATCGTCTTCGGTCGTTTCACATCCCTCGTTAGACCGTTTAAACCATTCTGTGTGCGGGATAAAAATTCATTCCCGTACACTTCTTTTAACATTGCATAAACTTCTGTAAAACATTTCCCCAGTTTAACAAGAAACTTGAGATTAACCCGTTGCTCCATCTGAACACTTAACATTTTTTCGACGCGTCACTGGTGCGTAGACTAATTCAGACGACTGCTACAGTCAAACTGAGCGACCCACTGCCCACTTGTTTGTCCAGCGAGCTCAGGGCGGGGAAAGTATCACCAGACAGAGTTATGTTCAAAGTTGTCGCTCGCAGCGCGGTAGTAGCAGCATCAGTTTGGTTATTTAATAGCCACACCTCGTATTAGGTGAAAACCCCGTAGGTAAAAAAAATATTAATAAACGAATGTATAGAATTTACATTCTAAATTGAAAATAGGTACTTATACGAGGTAGAATAAGGATATATCAGTTTACCATAACACTTTGTATGGAACTAAATACGCTTTCTATACTGATCTGTTACCCGTATATGACGTATCGCAATCAACGTTAACTTGACGAGGCATGTAAACCTAAGAAGTGGGCGGAATCTACACTCCATTGGTCATTGTCGCTACTTTGGTAGAGGGAAATATGCCGCTAGACATTCGACCCAGCCGACCGAGTTCGATTATGTTGGCGGTAAAACACGGGTTATAACCACGGTATCTTTGACCGACTGCATACAAAAAAACGTTGTTTTGATGTCTTATATTCTGTGCGCCTACAATAACGGAAATCATTAAAAAATCGATATTTTTAATCAACACCTCTTTCATAAACATGGCTTTCTGGAGGCCTTTCGAAACGGATGAAAATAACGTAGCTTCAGATATAACCAGCGAAAATATCGAAACGGTCGAGTACGATGAATTTAAAAATAAAGAGTTGCATTGTCAAAGTCAGCGTATTATTTTAAACATATATGAATGCCTAAAAGCGACGTTAATTACTTATTATTACCTATCCCTAAAAGTTATTATTCGAGCACGTCCATGGAATCATAAAGTTGCACCGCTTTTTTTGTTCCCCAGGCGTATTTATCATTTTTAATTCAAAATAGATGGACTTTACTATTTTATTAAAAAACCGGAATAAAAGAATACAGGTTCGTATTTAAATCTTGGTTGACCTTGTTGCCAGATTTTTCATAAATAATTGGTATTTATTAAATCTCCTTTTGAAAACCTAACGTCGCAGTTATTCAATGGGGTGAGGAGTTTGACCCCATGCCACATAGGTTGAGATCAACAGTTTATTTTCAAACATAACTTCAGAGGTATTTGTGTTTTGGTCCAGTATTTTTTACATTGTGTAAGTATTTTTATATAATGTTAGTTTTGTATGCAATTTTGTGTACAAGCATTTGACACGTTATAGAGGCACATAGTAATTTCAAAGACAGTTGTGTTTGTTTAGACATAGATTTATATCCCAACAAAAGCAATATATGTAATATTACTGTTACATTCGTCGTCTGCAAAATTAAGAACATGAACATCTTCATAATAATCCTTATTTAATATTTATTTAATAATAATCACAATGCATTCTACTTATTTAACAATCAACTCACAACGTTTTTATTTATGTTACATTTAAAAACTCTTTATATTTGGTTGCCTCCTGTTGGAGAGCAACACAATTTCCTTATACTCGTACTCATCATCTAACAATGTTTGTAAAAGTTCTAGTCCGTATCCCTCCATTACATACTAACAATATAAAAGTAAAAATTCATTTTAGTTTCACTACAGAACCTAATTCTAACTACAGAACGTTTTATGAAGGTTATAATATTATTTCTCTAATAACTATAAAAAGACCTATTACCATCGCTTTTAGGCTTGCTGCAAATTTTGTGCACTAAGGCAATAAGTCTATCAGAATTTCTCAGTTCGATGACTTCATCTTTAATCCATTATTTTTAATCTTTAATCTTCGTCTCATACTTTTCAGTAGGTAAAACTATCCAAACCCCCCCCCCCGCACAATTCTTAATTCCCCTTATTATTTTCCAATTACATGTATGGTACTGCCTAAATGTACTAAATTAAAAACACATTTCACAATTTTTTAACAACGAAAGAAATACATGCAGTGATTTAGTATTTAGTTTATTTAGTTTACTACAATCTTATTTGGACGATGTTATGCAATAATGGTTCAACCCACGTTTTAATTAAAAACAGAGTTATCCCGCTCTGGGTATTCCTAAAGTGCTATTCTAAAACTGTGAAAAGTGGAATACTTCTTTCAACAGTAATGGGTCAATCCACAATTTACCGAAACTCTTATATGACATTTGGCAATAATGAGTTTATCCACAGTCTGTGTTGTTTATGGATGTTTTTGCGTGGGTTTTCTTAGAGTTTTCATTTAATTCCTTTCATTCAATCACCTTCAAAATGCAATCGCCTTCAAAAGAACGATTTCATTTCTGTTGAATTTTTTGAACAATTCTATCACTAACCGAAAAGTTGATGTGGAAAAAAATAAGGTATCATGGTTAGGATGTCATGAAATAAAACTGCGCAGGGAACAACCGACAATTTTACTAATGAAAAGCGACTTTACTGAAGAACCGCAAACAGCAAATATTGAAAAATGCGGAAAAGGGCGTAAACCTTCCTTAAAACATCAGCAATTGCCGCTTTTATGACGTAATGGCAAACCACTGATCATCTGAAAAATTGGCAAACTTAAAGGAATTGTACAAGTTAGTTCCCAAAAGATGTGAAAGAATTTTATAAATTAATATTTTCGTCACAAAGTGTTGATTATGAGGACGACATACATGGCTTTGGTACATCAGTGGACTTTGAAATTGAAACAGAAATTGAAGATACTGGTACCGTACAAGAACCACAATCCGATACACAAATTCGTGATAATGTTCTTCATAATCATCATAACATAGTATAAAACAAAGTCGCTTCCCGCTGTCTGTCCCTACCTACCTATGTATGCTTAGATCTTTAAAACTACGCAACGGATTTTGATGCGGTTTTTTTTAATAGATACAGTAATTCAAGAGGAAGGTTTATATGTATAATACATGCATAATATAGTAGAGAAACACTGATAATTTTAGAGGTTTCTAATGTGATGTCGTAAACACCGTGCGAAGCCGGGGCGGGTCGCTAGTAATAATAATAAGTAGTAAACCGTTTAACTTTATTGTTATTTGGCTTATGCTGAATAAAACAATAATTAAAAATGAGTCAAGCCACATTTTTTTATTTTCCTATGTCTAATCAAAATATTAAAATTCCAAAAATAGTTACTCTGAAAGACAGAAACATAACTATATTATAGCCTAGAAGCATTGTACCAGATTTGATTTTTCTGAATTATCATAACTTATTGAATTATTTAGTCAATTTTCTCAAAACAATGCTGTTGTGGTTCAACTCGTTATAGCATAACACCGTCCATTTAGAAAAAAGAAGTCGAATTCACTTCACTCTCTAAAAGTATTTCAGTTTGCCTTAATTTAAAAAAATATATATAACATGTCTGTCCTAATATCGTAGAACAGGTGATTGTTGCACAATAAAAATAATAGGTCCAACTTTCTCTGCTTATAATCGCAAGACAATATATTTAAAACATTTACAGACGTTTTTTCGCAATCGTATCAAAAACCATACATTCTAAGACCCTTATTCCACGACAGGCGCTTTATTATAAAGTGAGCAAGTCGCAAAAAAAGTTTTAGAAATTAAAGCATTCCTACTGAATTCGGCCTGTGCTGGCGTCCTTGGCGTATATGTATTGTTAACCCACACGGTCAGTGACGTCCACTTTACAAAAAAAAAGAAGGGAAATGCTATGGTATTGTAATTAGCCAATGCGTATTGTTCCCTAAAAAGGAATGGAATTTTTGACGCATAGGTTCAATCATTTATCAAACACACAAACATACCTGACCCGTATTTTTCCCGTAAAATCAGATCCTGCAACAAAAATTGGGGGTTCCCATTAAAAAACAATTGGCTGCCTCAGGGCCGTACCAGGTTGCCGGATAGGGTGCTGGATCACATGGTCAGATGGCCTCCTCCAAACCAAACAACTTTTGTTTTTACCCACTAACGCCCACAGGACAGAATTTCGACATTGAAGTTCGAGTTGATGCCGTTCAATGAATTTGAGAAAAACAAAGTTCCAAACTACATTTTCCTATGTTTTTGAGGGTGCTGTTTCAAAAGGTGATGGTTAAAAAATTCTTAAAAAATATTTAACCATGGAAAAATTTAAATGAATCCAAAAAAACTTCATTTTTCGCTTGCATTTTTTTTTAATGACTTCATTCCCTTTTCATTTTTTTTATGACTTAAACCTATTCAGATCGTGGCCTCGATGTCTAAATTTAAAACAAATAAAGTTAGTAAGGTCTAAAAAATTGTTACTAAAACAAAATGGAGGCCTAATTGAAACTTTTTTTTCAAAACTTTACGATTTTTTTTTCTCGAAAACGATAGACTTTATCAAACATTTTCTAAGAACAAAAATGTTTTAGAATTGGTCAAAGAATGCTCTCAAATTTTTTCAGAATGTTCCGAAACGATATTCGATTTTTGGAAAAATCGTGAAATCGAAATTTTGAAAAAAGTCTTCAAAAATTTGATAATATTCTTTCACCAATCCTAAGACATTTTTGTTCTTAGAAAATTTTTGATAAACCCTACAGGAAAAAAAATGTATGCTTACGAAAAAAAACTTCCAAATTTTTCTTCGAAAACAATAGGCTTACGAGGTGAGGCTATTAAATAACCGAACTGATGCTGCTACCAGCGCACTGCGAGCGTGTCGCGCCAAGTTTGAACAGATCTATGAATGGTGATACTTTCCCCGCCCTGAGCTCGCTGGACAAGCCAGTGGGCAGTGGGTCGCTCAGTTTGACTGTAACAGTCGTTTGAATTAGTCTACGCACCAGTGACGCGTCGAAAATATGTTAAGTGTTCAGATGGAGCAACGGGTTAATCTCAAGTTTCTGTTCAACTGTGGAAAACTTTTACAGAAGCTTATGCAATGTTAAAAGAAGTGTACGGGAATGAATGTTTATCCCACACACAAGTTTTTGAAGGGTTTAAACGGTTTAAAGAGGGACGTGACACGACCGAAGACGATCCGCGCCCCGGACGGCCTACAACGTCAAAAACGGACGAACGAAAACATTGAAAGAATCGGTAAATTAATCGGCGAAGATCGTCGTCTGAGCATTCGAGGGCTTGCTGAAATAACAGGAATTGACAAAGAATGTGTTCGCCAGATTTTGCTTGTGATGAATCGTGTTTTTTTACTTCGAAAGTGTAGAATCGGTTAAAGCAAAAGCGACGGAGGTTATGAACCAGCTGACAGAAGCGGACTTCCAGCACTGAAGTACATTGAAGGCGAAAAAGTTGCTACTGTAATTGGTAACGAATAAAAAGTGTTATGACAGCAGTTCGGTTATTTAATAGCCGCACCTCGTATAAATAACAACGATGTTACAAAATCGCCAATAGACTGAAGTTCCATACGCTACTGCCAAAATTATCCTATATACATATATTATATAATAATTTAGCTAATAACGACTACGGGAATATAAACATGACTCTAAATTTTCAAAGCCACAGTCAAGTGTTTCTCTGCATTATGTTTTATTTCACGATCAAGCTATAGGTGAAAAAACCCCACTTAACGATTTTTCCGGGAAATTTTAATACGCTCCTTTGCCCTTTTCATATGTAAATATTGTTAGAGCAGCAAAATAAATATACTGTCAGTGCACTAAAAGTCGATATATTCTAACAAGAATGTTTAGGAAGTAAGGAGCTATTAATATAAGGAGAATAATGTAACTCCTTATTGCCAAAACTGCTTATCATCCGATAGTTATCCTACTTTTAATTAATTTTTTTCGCCTTTCCTCTGTCAGGTTTATCCGTTGTCTCCTCTGACTTCTAGTTTATTTTGCTGCTAAAACGAAAATATACCTGCAAGCTTAAGGTGTGGCCGAACGAACGCAATATTACACAAAATAGAGATCCGAAATCACAGAATGATTTGGTAACACGCACAACAAAACCAAGGCTGCGAGCTTCGAAGCGTTGTCAGTTGTCACCGGAAAATGTAAATACTTTTAACCCACAATTACTTTAAGATAATGTATGTTAAGTTAGCAGAACACAATTATATAACTATTATATAAAAATGAAATAGATTTTTATACAAAATTGTAGAAAATGTGCAGTTTTTATCTTTTTTGTTGATTTAAAATGTGATTTTATGTCTACTAATTTCTTAACGGCTGACATACACTGAATATTTAGATACATTTCTTCAAAGCAATTTTTTTTTGCGCGTTTAATTAGCATTTAATGAGCGTTTAATTGCCCATATGTGTTCTGCTAACTTAAGAGACATTTTAAGATATGTACATTTGCATATTACTCAATAATATAATTTTTACGACTAACGTGACATTTTGATCACTTCATCATTTAATTAATGTTTTCACACTTGCATAATAAACAATATGAGAGAAGATAAAGATGAAGGGAGGGTCATTAAAAATACCATGAATAATGTACCACCTTTAGTAAAACATATATTGCTCGGCAAAAGTCCTGGAACCACCGAACATCTCGAAAACGGTGCATTCACCCTAACTTAAATCATTGTACGCGTTTACTCGAAACTGGTTGACGAGGGGGTTTCATTACAAAAGGGTCTCGGTACCCCTACAAGAAACATCCCTATCTTTGAAAGACGAAGGGAGTAACGTGAAAAAATGATCTACCTATCACTAGGGTCCGGAAAGTGTGTTACAACGCAGGGTCCTACTCGTAATCCGTCATGTTATTGGCGGAAGGAAATATGAGAGACCAAAAGACAGGAGTAAAAATGTACATACATATCGCTCGTGTTATTCAGAAACACCGTCTATTGTAAAATCCTCATAATTTTCAGTCAACCATCTTTTTCAGTCTACTCACAAATGGTAACGACTGTGCTATTATTGCAAAAATTCACACCAAATCAGAATGTGTAAATACACTACACGAACTCTAAAAGAAATACGTACACGGTGAAAAACACACGTTTATTGCTAGATCACTCACTACACATTTATTTTAAACTCGGCGTTTTACCGTTCGTCCGTCTTGCGTCGAGCTAATTTACGAGGGTGGTTTGATAAGTCCGTGACTTTAAAAGGAAAGCATTTTTTTTCGGCAAAAAAATCATTTTATTTTTCTACATAATCTCCTTTTAGCTCGATACATTTAGTCCAACGTGTTTCTAATTTTTTTTATTCCTTCTAAATAATATAATTAATATGATAAATAATATGTGGAAATTAACGAGCTTAGTTGCTTTCAATGGCTGTTTAATTAATAATTTAATTAATCAATGTCAATATAAACTAAATGACGTAGCTTGCTCAAAATTTTACATTAGTCTACCGATAGATGGCAGTTGACAGGAGCAGTGTTGCCATTAAAATTACTATGCGGGAAATTCAAAAAGTCTCGAACTTATCAAACCACCCTTTATTGTACTAACTTAATGTGTTTCTCCATAACTTGTTGTAAAATATAATATACTATTCTAAAACGCATAATTCTAGAGATATCCGACATTTATCCGACAATATCCAGAGACATAAGTCGCCGCCACTGTTCACCGATTGCGAAAAAAAATAATGCAATGATTTAAGCACTGGTATAACAGGTCGTCATAAATACGGTGTCATTTCCATACAGATATCTCAAGAGTACCAGTCAGATATGGGTTTTTACCTTGTTCCTGATGTACACAAATGACGGAGACAAACGTGTCGTATCCTTTCTTTGACACTATTGCCAACCTTATCGGTAGTCGTGATCGCACCAACGTTCTAACACTAGTAATCAAAAATACATTACGTTGTGGAGACTGGAGACATCATCACAAATCATTGGAAATGTACGGCATTATAAGATTAATACTCAAAGATTGTGTATTAACATACTTATAATAATAATGACAATGAATTCAAAAATAAAGAAAATGGCTAATCATTTTATTTTTATTTATTAATTTTGAGTATTTCTTTTATTAAATTATAATTTTGTTAATAAATAATAAATATTTTCATTATTAAATAACAGTAACATTTTATTTTTTCGTTAAAACTGGTCAGAAGGCAGGTTATTGAAGGAAAAATATATTCACAGACCATCTATATCAACTCCTGATTACAATAAACCTACATATTTGTACAAACTTTTACACATATCGTTGGGTGAATAAATTAATTACTAATAAGGTTTAACCTTTTAAAAAAATACTTTACATAAATTTATAGTTAGCGTGGTTGATTAAAAGCGAACGTGCCAAAATTTATTTGGACAATTAGAAAGTGGGTACCGACATAGATACCTGAAATACATAATTAATATTTTCTCTAACTACAAACTAAAAGCGTCACATCGAATTGTTCAATAAATACCGTTAAATATTGCGATTTTTTGCTGGACGTATAGCCGTTACTCTACTTATAGCACCTAACGCTTATTCCAGTTACCTAAATATTTATTTTACTACTCTTTGTGTCCGAGAATAGAACAGAATTTTTATCTGAAGTTCAAATAAACTCTCGAGTCACTATAGTGTATCTGACTTTATGCAGGTGCGTTAATGGTTACGATTTACCAATATTTTTAGAAAAAGTAACAGTATTGACGTGTTGAGATACATTTGCAATATAGGTAATACATTGTGGCTGCACAAAATATAACTCGGGCTTACAGCGTAAATAATCTGGTTGTAGTTTGAGCCAGGAATACCAACGTTATTCTTAGCTTTCCATCATGCAGACCACACAGAAGAAATGCACACATCAGTCGAGGCATCACCAGCGAGTAATTATTTAAAATTATTTAGACTGTTATTTTACTTGATACACTAAATTAATTTTTTAAATATATGATTTGACAACTGTCTTCTCCAATATCCTAGTGTTTAATCTGCAAGACCATAGTCTTTTTCTTAAGGGATCTTAAGTTATTGGAGCAATCTACAACAAATCAATTATTAATTTTATACCAAAATTTGATAAAAACTGTTCGGCCAAAAACGACGTTCCATAATTCTGACGCTTTATCCTGTTTTCATTAGTAGACAAATAATGTGAAACGGTATACATTTCGTAGAAGTGCCCATTTTAATTTGTGATTATCAGTTCCTCATGACTATTGAATTGTATAACAAATTATTTTGAATGCCCTAAGTTAGTGTTTACGGTTACAGCCGTTTGAATGTTTTCTGTGTCGCCAAAATGACCTCCCTTGACGTGATTTTTCAATCTCGGGAAGAGAAAAAAAGTCACAAGGACTCAAGTCAGGCGAATAAATAGCTTTTCGAAGTTTTTCAAGAACCTCGCTGTAAAATTGTTGATTTATTGTTTGGCCTGGAGGCACAAACTCTTTGTGGACAATTCCCTGGCTATCAAAAAAGCAAATCAGCATGCATTTAATCTTCGACTTGCTCATTCTTGCTTTTTTTTGGGTCTTGGAGAGCTTGAAGTGTGCCATTCCATGCTTTGGCGCTTGGTTTCCGGGTCGTACTCAAACACGCAAGTCTCATCACCAGACACGTTCCATAAAATAGGGATAATTTTCAATCGATTCCAAAAAGTCAAGATACCTTTCCTGGTGTCTTTTTATTTCTGCGAAAGATTCTTTGGAACCATGTTTACGTAGATTTTTCTCAGCCTCAATTAGTTAGTCAAAATCTGATGAACAGTGGTGTGAATCAAATTTAACTCTTCCCCAATCATTCTTGTCGTCGACCGACGATCTGAACGCACAAGATCCCATATTCTATCGACATTTTCATCGGTTCTTGAAGATGAAGGCCTTCCGCTGCGTGGTTCATCTTCAATCGACTCTGTTCCTTCTGAGAATGCCTTAAACCACCTAAAAACCTGGGCTCTTGAAAAACACTGTCTCCTTAGACGTGTTGAAGTTTTGCAAAAGTATCCGTTGCGCTGTGTCCAAGTCTGAACCAAAACCTGATAGTACACCATTGCTCAGAATTAATGTCATTCATTTTTAAAACGCACTAGAAAAAAAAACGGTTTACGAACACAGTCACAAAGAACAAACAAATGACTGTAACAAGTTCAGGCCTGTACTGAAGGTGCATTACATGTTAACCTACCGCCCTAAGTCCCGTCTCCACAGTGTTGCTAGATCGGGCGCTACGTTGCCAGTCGCATTACTTAATTTACACACCTCGTATTATAATAACAACGACGATACATTGATATATTCTCCAAAATTTCCAAAAAAAAATATATGTACCGGGTGGGCAAATTTCGATGTTTTTTATAGGGTATCTCGGTAACTGTAAGGGCTATGGAAAAATGAACCCACCTTTCCCGACCTCTTTTTTTCGAGATAAATTCATTGGTGAAAACCAGAATTTGCTATATCTTTTCGTTTTCGAGTTGTAAACGAAAATTGATTTTTTTGAGTTTTCGATTGGTGTCGATAACTCGGTTGTTTGTAAAATTAGAAGAAATCTGTTTGCACGTTCTACAGGCACTTTTTTAAGTAGAATAGGATTTCCTTAACAGATTTTTTATATCTTGTGTAGTTTTCGAGTTATGGCATAAACTTCTATTTTTTTTAATGGAAACCATAGTTGGCTATGATTTAGCTAAAAAAGAGGATTTTTTTCTCTTTACAACGATATATAGTTTGTGGGGTCTATGATGAGTGTTTATGCGGAAACAGTTAAAAACATATGTTTTCTAATAAAGGACAGTATAGTAATTTCAATGATTTTGCACAGTAGGCGCCTGTCATTTTGAAAACAGAACAGTTGGATATTGGGATGTAAATACACAGTTACACATTACTGTTTGATTAATTGTTTATGTTTGGTTTTTGCTTGCATTATAGTTTTAAAGTTTCGATTAAAGAAATTGACAAGGCGCGATGGCGTATCAAAATTACGAAAAGTTTAATATGCTAGAGTGTTTTATTCCAAATGGATATAATTCTGAAGCTGCATCGGAAGCATATTTTAATCGCTACCCTGAAAGGAGACAACCTAATATGTCCATCTTTGGTAGACTAAAAGAAAACCTCGTTGAATACGGAGGATTTAATAAACCAAGACCAAAAAATTATCGTATTCAAGATGCTGAGGATGTTGCCATAAATGTTGTTGGTATGGTAGTCGTAAATCCTTCAATTTCAAGTAGGCAAATTGAAGCAGAGTCTGGTATATCGCGACGAAGAGCACTTTCAGTTTTAAAAAAACACAAATTTAGACCTTATACAATAAGGAAACAACAACAGCTCCTTCCAACTGATCCTGAACGCCGACTGGATTTCTGCAATTGGTACCTACAACAAATTGAGCAAGACCAATTATTTTTTAAAAATATCATTTGGACAGATGAAAGTTACGTAAGTAGTGCCGGAATTTTCAACCGACACAACAAACATTATTGGTCTGAAGATAATCCTCATCAGACTGTTGATGTTCAAAATCAAGGACGTTTCGGTTTTAGTGTATGGTGTGCCCTATATAATAACCGCATTTTAGCTTACCAACTTTATGATGACAATTTAAATGGTCAACGGTATTACAATATGATAAACTACCACATAGTAGAAGAATTTTTAGACAACTTGCCACTTAACGAAAGACGACATGTATTTTTTCAACAAGACGGGGCACCACCCCATAATACTAATTTAATCTCGGAATTATTAAATACTAATTTTGGGGAGAAATGGATAGGGAGTGGCCTCCTCGGTCGCCAGATCTCTCACCGTTAGATTTCTTTTTTTGGGGAACCATTAAAGACAATTTATACAAAAAGACAAATAATACACTGGTTCAACTGAGAGAAAATCTTATAGACTGTCTGAATTCCGTTTCAAATATTCACATCTATAATGCAACAAAAAGTGTTTCAAAGCGATGTGAACTGTGCATCGCAAACAACGGACGACAATTTGAAAACTTTAGGTAAATAATCATGCTCGTATTTTTTTTTAATCTGTCTAGTTTTGTTTTTGTAAAATATATTGTATCGTATTTTTTACATACATTATTTGTTACAAATTTGATTGTTAAGTGTGTTAAACTTTCTTGTTATGAATATGTTATAATTAATTATTAATTAGTCACTAATATGTCATAATTAGTTATTTAAGTTTAATATACCATTCATTATATACGACTGTTACTATGTATTTATGTTACTTTTCGCAGGAGTAAATTTCCATAGCAACAGTTATTATTATTAAAACATTGTTGTAACAATGTGTTACTATAGAAACTTACTCTTCCTGCAAAGAAAAAACAAAGTAAGTATACCTATACAAAAAATTAAAATTTTTAACTGTTTCCGCATAAACACTCATCATAGACCCCACAAACTATATATCGTTGTAAAGAGAAAAAAATCCTCTTTTTAGCTAAATCATAGCCAACTATGGTTTCCATTTAAAAAAATAGAAGTTTATGCCATAACTCGAAAACTACACAAGATATAAAAAATCTGTTAAGGAAATCCTATTCTACTTAAAAAAAGTGCCTGTAGAACGTGCAAACAGATTTCTTCTAATTTTACAAACAACCGAGTTATCGACACCAATCGAAAACTCAAAAAAAATCAATTTTCGTTTACAACTCGAAAACGAAAAGATATAGCAAATTCTGGTTTTCACCAATGAATTTATCTCGAAAAAAGAGGTCGGGAAAGGTGGGTTCATTTTTCCATAGCCCTTACAGTTACCGAGATACCCTATAAAAACATCGAAATTTGCCCACCCGGTACATATGTATTATGTATATATGTATGTGGCAATAATGGAGCATCTATTCCAAAGCAAAGGGGCAACTTTCCCAGACTACCGGGAGAGATGGCCAAAAAGGCGATTTTTGTTTTGATTTTGTAATAAAAAAATAACACTAGATTACCATGTGTGTTTTTTACCAAGCTTTTTTTTAACAACTCTTCCTGATTTACCTTATTTCATATAATATTCAAACGAAATTTATGTGTTTCCTACAAACCTCTAAACTGATTAAGCTAAAAATCCATTACGTGGATGTGAAAGTAAAAAACATGACGTGAGAAAAGTGCCGAACTTTAAAAAATCGATGTTTCGTCAAAATGAAGGTCGTTAAGGAACAAATAATGTCGGACCGTCACTTACTCCAGGCAAAAGAGCTCGAAAAAGGTCTGTTTAAAAAAGAAAATGCCAACCGGGATTTAGGAAATGTAACAATTTAGTCCATAAAATACGACTCTTAACTTTCCTGCCTTTCGCACGTATTTTTGCCCAATTATTGTTATTTGTATTTTGCGACGTCCACGTTGCAAAAATCGATATACTATGAATGAGATATTGAAAGTATAACTCTTTAGGAAGAAAAGAAGCCCAACCCCGTTACGCTACGACATCCCTTAGCTGTAGAAATTAATGTTCAACAAAGTGCCTTTTTTTATTAACAAATGCTTTTTCGCAACAAGTATGCAAGGAAACGTTTCGACAAAAAAAACACTTATTGTACACGGCAAAACCTATAATATCTCAAAGTTTACTACGTCTGCGTTCATTATTGTTTATGTTAAAAATTAATATAATTATAAGAAAAATAATTATTCGATTTTCATGCGATTGGGCTCATTTTGTAGATATTTTTAATACCTACAACTTCATCAATATACGTATATTTGTAAAATCCAAGGATAAACTTATATATGTAAGTCAAAAACTCATTTTTCCTAGCTTCACTTGTTAATTAAACATTGACGCACTAATTTTCAGCTGTTTGAATTTAGGTACATTAGTTACACGTATTGAGAGATGCGCATTCCCGTTGAAAAATCCCGGTTGGCATTTTTTTGTTTTTGCTAAAACCCCCTTTTGCCTGGAGTAACTATTGTATTGGCGAAACTCGAGTTTCCGAAAGTCACCCCCACAGGTAAAATCAATTTTCGTGCAGCATTGTCCTTGAACCGAAGGTCGAAATTTACATACGCACGCTTTGATCGACCCTGCACCGCCTCGGGTCAAAGGGCACACCGAACGTCGCTGTAATTATTAAATCTCACAGCCCGCACTCCGCCATGTTAAACGCAGAGGGCCGGGCGTTATACGAGGTGTGTAAATTAAGTAATGAGACTAGCAACGTAGCGCCCGGTTTAACAACACTGCGGAGACGGGACTTGGAAGGGCGGTAGGTTAACATGTAGTGCACCTTCAGTACAAGTACAAGTTTGAACTTGTTAGAGTCATTTGTTTGTTCTTTGTGACTGTTTTCGTAAACTGTTTTTTTTCCAGTGCGTTTTAAATATGAGTGACATTAATTTTGAACAACGGTGTGTTATCAGGTTTTGCTTCAAACTTGGATACAGCGCATCGGATACTTTTGCAAAACTTCAACACGCCTACGGAGACAGTGTTTTTTCAAGAGCCCAGATTTTTCGGTGGTTTAGCATTCTCAGAAGGAAAAGAGTCGATTAAAGATGAACCATGCAGCGGAAGGCCTTCATCTTCAAGAACCGATGAAAATGTCGATACAATACGGGATATTGTGCGTTCAGATCGTCGGTTGACGAGAAGAATGATCGGGGAAGAGTTAAATTTGAATCACACCACTGTTCATCAGATTTTGACTAACGAATTGGGGATGAGAAAAATCTGCGCAAAAATGGTTCCAAAAACAGTTTCGCAGGAACAAAAGAACATCAGGAGAGAAAGCTATCTTGACTTTTTGGAATCGATTAAAAATGATCCCCATCTGGTGATGAGTCTTGCGTGTTTGAGTACGACCCGGAAACCAAGCGCCAAAGCATGGAATGGCACACTTCAAGCTGTCCAAGACCCAAAAAATCAAGAATGAGCAATCAAGATCAAATGCGTGCTAATTTGCTTTTTTGATAGCTAGGAAATTGTTCACAGAGTTTGTGCCTCCAAGCCAAACAGTAAATCGACACTTTTACAGAGAGGTTCTTGAAAAACTTCGAAGGACATGCGTGTGAGACATTTCAGCAAACGAGTTAGCCAGTAGAAATATTCCTGTGGCTCCTCAGCCTCCTTATTCGCCTGACTTGAGTCCTTGTGACTTTTTTTCTCTTCCCGAGATTGAAAAATCACCTCAACACATCAACAGGGACGTCATTTTGGGACCATAGAAAACATTCAAAAGGTTGTAACCGACCAGGTGAAGGCTGTTCCAGTATATGAGTTCCAGCACTGCTATGAGGAATGGAAGGACCGTCTCCAGGGCTGTGTGGCTTTCCAAGGAAGTTATTTTAAAGGAGACAATACTGAATTGTAATTCTATTCGAATAGAAAAATTTAACGAAAACCAGTCTCATTACTTAATTTATACACCTCGTACATGTCACACCAGACCCGTGTTAGGGACGGGCGATTAATAATTTATAACGCCCCTGGCAGTGGATCGTTCGTTTTTCCGTTAAATTGGAACGGACGCATCCCAGGTCGCTATCCGCTCGAGTGAATTGTTTCGGACAGATACGTCGTTTTAGATTTCAGTAATATAAAGATTACGGTCTAATAAACAAATAATGGGGTGAGCCGTTGCGAATGATGCGCTGCAACCAGCGCCACTGCGGAAAATTTTGTAACTAATTACTGTGGCTTCCTTCTTACTGAAGGCTTTCATCTTCAAGAACCGATGAACATGTCGATAGAATACAGGATGTTGTGCGTTCAGATCGTCTGTTGACGACAAGAATGATCGGGGAAGAATTAAATTTGAATCACACTACTGTTCATCAGATTTTGACTAACGGATTGAATGAAAAATTGCGCAAAAATGGTTCCAAAAAACCTTTCGCAGAAACAAAAGGACATCAGGAGAGAAAGGTGTCTTGACTTTTTGGAATGGATTGAAAATGATCCCCATTTTATGGAACGTGTCATTATTGGTGATGAGACTTGGGTGTTTGAGTACGACCCGGAAACCAAGTGCCAAAGCATGGAATGACACACATCAAGCTCTCCAAGACCCAAAAAAGCAAGTGTGAGCAATTTGAAGATCAAATGCATGCTGATTTGCTTTTTTGATAGCCAGGGAATTGTCTACAAAGAGTTTGTGCCTCCAGGCCAAATAGTAAATCAACACAGAAAGTTTCTTGAAAAACTTCGAGAAAGGGTCATGCGTGTGAGACCAAACATCAAGAACAACTGGATGTTTTCTGTGGCTTCTTAGCATTCTTGTGGCTCCTCAGCCTCCTTATTCGCCTGACTTAAGTCCTCGTGACTTTGTTCTCTTCCCAAAATTGAAAAATCACCTCAACACATCAACAGATACGTCATTATATGACCATAGAAAACATTCAAACGACTGTAACCAACCAGCTGAAGACTACTCCAGTACATGAGTTCAAAATAATAAAATCAGTATCATTGTTTAATTTGCACATCGTGTAGTAAACACTGAGAATAAAATCAAGAAATATTGGATTATCTAAAAATACTTCTCAAAACTGATGAAATACTTTTATTCAATGAATGTTTAATATAGTTTCGAATGGTGCAAACAACCACATCCCTGGAAATCCTCTGGTTTTCTTTTTAAACAGAACAATTCAGCTTTGGATACATACATATTTCCAGAAGACCATACATTCGTCATGTAACCGATTCAAGGTCTTAAAAGCCAGCGATTGTCACCACAATACAGCGCAGTTGATCTATTTTAAGCAATTATCATCCATCCTTCTGTGGCCAGTAGCAACACAGCATAAGTTCTTCCTATGCTGTGGTATTAATATGGTTAAATAGGTAACGCATTTACTCTACTCGTATGGACGTCACTGATGACACAAACATTTGTTTGCGTCCTGTCCAATTTATAAAATTTAAGATATATGAGTGTACGAGTTTAAGATATACGACCACAGAGTGGGGCTTGGCAATAAATCGTAAATTTGTTGTTGTATATACGAGATGTGTAAATTAAGTAATGGGACTAATTTCTTATTTTTTTTTATTCGAATAGAATTTCAATAACTTCCTTGGGAAGCCACACAACGCTGGAGACGGTTCTTCCATTCCTCATAGTAGTGCTGGAACTCATATATTGGAATAGCTTTCAGCTGGTCAGTTACAGCCGTTTGAATGTTGAGGTGATTTTCCGATTTTTTGTCCCTTGAGGTGATTTTTCAATTTTGTGAAAAGAAAAAAATCACATGGACTTAAATCAGGCGAATAAGGAGGCTGAGGGGCCACAGGAATGTTTTTACTGGCTAAAAACTCGTTTACTGAAATGGCTGTGTGACAAGGCGCATTGTCGTGATGCAACATCCAGTTGTTCTTGATGTTCGGATTCAAATTTAACTCTTCCCCGATCGTTCTTGTCTTCAACCGAAGATCTGAACGCACAAGATCCCGTATTCTATCTACATTTTCATATGTTCTTGAAGATGAAGGCCTTCCACTGCGTGGTTCATCTTCAACCGATTCTCTTCCTTATGAGAATGCCTTAAACCACCGAAAAACCTGGGCTCTTGAAAAAACACTGTCTCCGTAGGCGTGTTGAAGTTTTGCAAAGGTATCCGTTGCGCTGTGTCCAAGTCTGAAGCAAAACCTTATAGCACACCGATGCTCAAAATTAATGTCACTCATTTTTAAAACGCAATAGAAAAAAACGGTTTACGAAAACAGTCATAAAGAGCAAACAAATGACTCTAACAAGTTCAAACTTGTTCTGAAGGTGCATTACATGTTAACCTACCGCCCTTCCAAATCCCGTCTCCTCAGTATTGCTAGATCGGGCGCTACGTTGCCAGTCTCATTACTTAATTTACACACCTCGTAGCTTCTGTGTGAAACTACGAGTAGTTAGCATCTAAGAAGGAGAATACTTCAAATTATTAGGTAATAAATGGAAACTGCTATAAGTAATTGTTTTTATATACTTACAACAAAATAAGTTGTTTCACGTTAGTGTACAAACTTGTGAAACTCGAAATACGATTTTTTTACAAAAACTACCTTGCCGATGGCAACCTGCGTAAATGGCTTTGTCTTTTAAAATACAGTTACCTCAAGTTAGTTCAGTAAACAAAATATTACTACAAAGAGTAAATAACTATAACGTTTTAATTATTGAAAAAAAGAAGCAAGAAGAATGAGTTCTCTTCAAGTTTTTAAACTGTAAAATGTATATATATAAAAAATTAAATTTCATTTTTATATTTATGCCCTAATTTTGGTAAGGTAAGGTAACGTCAATGGAATACTTTTTTGCAGAAATGAATTTTCCTCAATTTTGAAAAAAAAAAACATCTCGGATAAATGAATCACCCTGTACATATACGTCCTTCCTACTTGATCAGTATTCACATAAAAAGCCCCAGAAGTATCGATCACCTACAAGTTTCTTATGTCAATTAATAAATTACTGTTACACCGGCATCGCCATGATCGAAGATAATAATATGGCTACTTAAGAAAGCTGAAGGGCACTCAAATTGATTAAGCGTCTAACCTGAATTGTAGGCATGAAGCATAAAAATAGGTGTGAAATAACAATCCATAATTTTTTATCTCTTAAATAATTAAAATGGTAGGTACAGGAAATCACAAAAGTGTATAGATAGCCGCCAATTTCTCTAAAGAATAAAACGAATTTTTCTTTACGCTTGTTTGATTCAATATAAATTTCCTCGTAAATTGCGTATACGAGGTGTTGCTATTAAATAACCGAACTGCTGTCATAACACTTTTTATTCGTTACCAATTACAGTAGCAACTTTTTCGCCTTCAATGTACTCCCCTTGGCGATCTCTACACCGCTCCATACGACTTTTCCATTGTTGAAAGCAGTGCTGGAAAGTCCGCTTCTGTCAGCTGGTTCAGAACCTCCCTCGCTTTTGCAAAAGGCATCGTAAATTTTTTGAAAAGGTAAAAACCTTAATCCCATATCTTCAAACTCAATAACTCCATAACCCTGGGGATCAAGTCACATGGGTTTGACGTTGGCTAGCCACAAGTTTACCACCAGTCTATAAATCAGGTTTACCACCATATTATAAAATGTTGAAGATAGATTCGCATATAATTTTTCATCTAGTGCTTATTCAATACATAAAGAAAGAAGAAAACGAGGATTATTGGCTTTCAAAACCTTTGCTCACAGATCTTCAGGCTATGGGGTTATTGGGTTTAAAGTTGTTTGGTACAAAAAGGTATGAGATACCCACATCATTTCTATACGCAGCTACCGGATTGTTGAGTACATGGATATGGTATTATGTGGTGAGATTGAGATACATGGATTTTAGTTTCATAAATACAGATCCATTAGCGACGAACGGATTCAGCTTATTTTGAATTAGACCATACTTTTGATGGTATGGGGCCCAGATATCAATTTGGAAACGTACCCGCATTTACCGCAACGAATAATTTCCAGAAAAGCTCCGCAAATCCTCCGCGCATGTTTATAGGCCAGTGGAATTAGAAAAAAAAGGTCTATATTTGGATCTAATTAACGACAGATTTTAATATGGTGTAGTGTGTTCATTTGGAGTTCAGGAACATCGTCCTGAAATTGCTCCCAATTTGGAGGTCAGAAACGATGTCAAATTGACGGTGTAATGTGCAAAAATCGTTAAAAACGGACACATAATTGATTTGCTCTGGGACTATTACCATTAGAGGTATCGAATTCTAATGTGTAGGTAATGAAAATCCGGTAAATTTGCGACTTGTCGAGTTCGATTTGGTCAATTATTTATTTAAATATTTAAAAAATACCGCTGAAATTTCCAAAATGTTGATTTATTTATCATTTTGCGAAAAAATCTTCTGCGTGCTTGAAACTTTTGGGAAATGTGTCTTTTATGATCCTCAAGACACCAAAAAAATCTTCATAAAAAAATACTAATTCGTTAACGAGAAATTCCATTTGTTTATAAAAAAACACCTTAAATGTTTAATGTTATTTGACCCTATTGCCGTCGACGAAAAAAGGTTCATCCAGGTCTCATTCGTAAAGATCTATATTTTATGATACTGCAATGGACATATTAATTTTTCGATTTTAAGACCGTCAAAATGGCGTCCGAAAAATGTATCGATTTTGGGGTTCCGTTTTTTTTTTCTCGTAAATAAACAATAATATTGACATGCGATTTTGATATCTTATTAGCTCGTATTTCTGCACAATTTATTATGGTAATAATATTAATAGGTTGCAAAAATTATTAATTTTTTTTTTCAAAAAAAAATTGTTTATAACAATTTGTTTAAATAATTGTTAAATTTATACATGTTAGTTGTTGTTATATTTGCGTGCTACCCCAAAAGAAAAAAAAAACGTGAAAATCGAGTAAGAACCGACCGAAATTTTGGAAATTTCAGCGGTATTTTTTTAATTATTTAAATAAATAATTCCAAATCGAACTCGACAAGTCGCAAATTTACCGGATTTTCATTACCTACACATTAGAAAAAATTCGATACCTCTAATGGTAATAGTCCCAGAGCAAATCAATTATATGTCCGTTTTTAACGATTTTTGCACAATACAACGTCAATTTGACATCGTTTCTGACCTCCAAATTGGGAGCAATTTCAGGACGATGTTCCTGAACGCCAAATGAACACACTAAACCATGTTAAAATCTGTCGTTAATTAGATCCACGTTTTTTCTTAATTCCACTGGCCTATACAGCTGCCTTCCCGAAAGCTCTGGGCGACAGAAAGAGGCAATCGGAAACGGGATTACTCTCCCGTGGGTGGCGGCGATCGGGGATCCGTTATGAACCCGGGGCCTTATCACTCGTGATATCCCGACGATTCGGAGATCGAATTTACCGTTATATCGATGAGATACTCGACCCTATTGTATCCTATGTAGCCGAACGAAAGCCGATATGCTCGGAGTTAAGCACGAACTCTGCTTAACATTTTTGAGCACTTCACTACGTGAATGTAATAATAAAAAAACGCTGCTTAAGGGGGTACACTACTTTCGAAAAATCGATTTTGTTTTGCTTAAAATGTCCCTTAACATCGTAAAAATTACGTGGAAAAGTTTTATGTATGGGAGAAACCTGTAAGGGCTCGAATTTTGAATCTAGCGCGATCCCTTTCGCTGCTCTATGCGAGCGCAATCTAGGTATCGAGAATTGGAGCATCGTCCTTGTCTGATGAAGCAAAAAAGGCCAGGATCGATTCACAATCACTAAGAAAAGAAAAGCAGGAGAAGGAGGTCAATCTCAAAGGTCAATTGCATGGTGCAGGCATTGCAGATTAAAACTTTAAACGCGTTTTTTCTCGAAACGTGAAATTTCAAGTCGACCGGACCAATATCTCAAACAATTATTATTTGATTGGCTTGAAATTTTAACTGAATATTCAAAACTAGTTTCTCCACAACAGTACGTAGGATTTTTTTGTTATATTGCATAGGTCAATTGTTATTAACAATTTTCGAGCGATTTTTATTCGTTTTTTTCGAACTTTTTTTTTTCAAAGAAAAAATCAAGCCTGATATGTTAGATAGTTGAGCCTGATATCATACTAAATCGAAATTTTCCTGGCTCATCTTTAAATTTGCAGGAGTTATCGGTCTGGCCATGGAGCCATAAAAAAAAGATGCCTTGGGAAAACTATTGAGAAGCCGCCATTTTGTTTGTGACAGCTCTAAAAAATTACAAACACACTCCAATACTTGTACAATAAATGTTTTTTACCGCATTTCGAATATATCTTGTTTAGTTTCTTTGGAAAAGATCCCAAAATTTGCTTGACTTTTCGGCCTCTAGGGTGGTGTACCCCCTAGGGATCACTACTTCCACATCTGGTTTTTCGACATTTAATTAGATTAAAGAGCGTATTAGATATTTAGTAGCTAACGATGGTATTTCATTGAACATTGCTTGTTATGTTTACTGCAGTGTACATGCTGAAAATTGCAACAGTTTGTGCTATATAATTATCTGTAATTATGTTTTCCCAGTATTCTTAGTATTAACTAAATTCTAGATTTTTGTTCTGCTAGATCGCCATCAAAACTAATTTTGCCCTTTGTGCAGCTGCAAACACCCCACAAGAGTCATAGCCTGACTTAACCCCATTAACCCTGTTGACTCCAATGACCGGAATAACCCCATTGATCCTAATGGTCCTACTAAGCCCTATCATTTCATGACCACATTGATCCCGTGACGTCATTGATCACGTTGACATGTATTACACGTTGACATGTTGACATTTTTAGGTGTACAGTCATCACACCTAAAAAGTAAGGTGGGTTACATGCGTCGTTTCTGACGCATGGAACTGGAATATCACCAACCGCCACTGTAGATGTGGAAGTAAAATAGAAAAGTAGAAACATATAAACGTGATATTTGAATTATTGTACCTTAAAAACCTATAAAACGACACGTCACATGAGTATCTTTATCTCACATTAAGATACATAACATCTAGATCCTGGAGTGGATAGAAAACCCGCGGACTAGATTTTTTTTTTTTAAATATTAATATCAATTTGGTTTAAAATTCTAAAAATAAACTACAGACGCTTTTGGGTAACCCCAAAGACAAAATCAACAATAACGAAAAGTCAGGAATATACGAAATAAGTTGTAAAGATTGTGGTCAAAAGTATATTGGGCAAACAAAAAAGATCTATATTGACTAGATATAAAGAACACATGGCTCATTTCCTCATTTGAAATATGGCAGAACAGAAAAATCTTGTGTTGCCCAACACGTTTTTGACAACAACCATAGGATAGACATAAATAATTTAAAATTAATTAGAAATGTAACAAACAGTAGACAGTTGGATGTTTTTGAAAGTTTAGAAATCATTAAGTGTAACAATAGTATGAACAAGGACAATGGTCCGATACCCACCAGTCCACTGTTTGCTCTGATAAACAAAGACAGTTACGGTTCAGTGAACCGTGGCAACAAATTTGGTATAAATAGTGCAAGTGTGTAGGCTAGAATTTAGTTTTAATCTTCTCCTGAAGATGCCAACTTTGTCGGCGAAACGCGCGTCGAGAAAAGTGTAGTAGTTCGGTGTTTCGTGGAAAACGTCCAGTTTTTTTTTACATACCATTTAGTTTTTATACATAACGTATTTTTCTTCGCATTTAAGGAAAAATCAGCTGTACAAGGATAAATCAAACGCGCTGCATGAGTCTATAAAAATTCAATTTATACAAAATGAGTATGACGGTGCCTTTAATATCATAAGGAATTTGACCTTACAAACCCTTATTTTTACTTTAACCCTCGTCGCGGTTATAAAATTATATTACAGTTCAGGGAAACGCTATAGCTCGGGTGGTAACGGTATATTTGAAGTCATCATTTGACCAAGGCTAGAAATGCATTTTTTTATAATACGAACCCCATGTATGAATAAACTGTCAGTCTTCCAAACTAACTTTGTTGCTGAGCACAGTGGTAAGGTCCCTAAAGTTGCAAAATATAATTAAAAATGTATTAGTTGACAAGTGGCGGTGGGTGGAATTGACATGCTCGTATTTCCATAAGGAGGCATGGGACCCACATCATAATTTAGGGGTTACGATTACGTATGGGGTAGATGCATGCCCTGTGCACTTAAGCTGATGCTTATTATGCCCCCATAGTCTCGTCATTCCATTAGTCCTGTTTCTTCAAGAAATTTAAGGACAGTTTCTAATGGAGCGTCTGTCACTTCTTTTGGTGCTATTGTTATAGCCCCAAAGGTCGAATACCTGATGGCTGCCAGCGCTGGGCATTTACTGGTGATTATGAAAAAAAAAAAAATATTTCGCAAATATTTTGCAAGTTTCCAAGATCTGCCCGGAGGCAACCATTTTTGGAAAAAAAATATTTCGCAAGATTTCCCTTCACGATGTTTTGCCATTATAGCCTTCTACTTAGGTCTAATAACAACCAGTAAAAATATGGTGTGGGTTCCATGCCCCCCTTATGGAAATACGAGCATGTCAAATTTCACCGGCCGCCACTGCATTTGACCGATTTTAAATGTTGAATGAAAGTATGGAAAGTTAAAAAACATTTTTATTTTATGAAAAGAAGGTTAATATTACTTTTGTAATGTTTATTTATCAGGAAGACGTATTTTGCAACATTCACTTCATAGAACACAGATCTTTTATAACTTTCCATACTTTCATTCAACATTTAAAATAGGTTTTATGCTTGGTCAAATGATACGTTTTTAATTCTATTTTGCAACTCTTGGGACCTTACCGCTAGGCTCAGCAACAGAGTTAGTTTGGACTGATAGTCCAGGAGGCAGTGAATTTTTTTTTGCACTTATTTTCCCAGTCGGTGATTATGAACTACTTTGTACGGATGGTGTCACAAAACGACAATTTGTGAGTCTGGCTAAAATTTTCGGATGGGTTCACTAGATAAAAAAAAAGACAAGTCCACTTATTTTCCCAGTCATAAATATTTAACATTAATTAAAGTGAATCATTTTATTAATGGAAATAATAGTCTGGCACATCCCAAGTGAAGGAAAGTCAGTCTGGCTGCAAATTTGCGGATGCAAAAATTTGATCGATTTTTGAAATTCGTAACTCTTATTTTCCCATGCTTGAAATTTAACGTATCATTTGATACTTTCATAAACTATAATCAAAAGTAAGTCTGGCTGATTTACGAAATCCCCCCCTTTTTTTCCCCCTCCTTCCTTTTTTTTTTTTTTTTTTTTTTTTTTTTTTTTCCTTTTTTTTTTTTTTTTTTTTTTTCTTTTTTTTTTTTTTTTCCCCCCCCCCCCCCCCCTTTCTTCCCCCCCTTTTTTTTTTTCCCTTTTTTTTTCCCCCCCCCCCCCCCCCCCCCCCCCCCCCCCCCCCACCAAAATTTTCCTTTTTCCTTTTTTTTTTTTTTTTTTTTTCCCCCCCCCCCACCACCCCCCCCCCCCCCCCCCCCCCCCCCCCTCCCCCCCCCCCCCCCCCCAAACTGGCAATTTTTGATGACGGACGGACGGACCGACATTTCGCTAAAACCATGTTTTTTGAAATCCTGAGGTCATAAAACGTCGAGAAATGCTATTTTGAGCAATAGTAAAATTTAGCCCTAAACCAATACTTTTCTTATCATAAATTATGAAAAGTAAAAACATATAGAGATGACAACAATCACCTGTATAATTGAACATGCCGAATTTAGCGCGCCGGACAAGCGTTGGACGAGTCTGGCAAGGCTTTCGGGGTGTTCCACATTAGCCAGACTATATTTGCAGCTGTAATTATAATATAAACTATCATCTGACAAATTTTTAGGACTGCGAAAATAAGGGATTTTTTTTTTATAATTTTTTACCTGCCAGACATACTACCCATACTCACAGATTAGCCAGACTATTTTTTTTTTAACTTCACTATATCTCTCACTAATAGAACTATTTTTATCACTGGAAAAAAAAGTGCAGCATATTTGTACTTTCTAACGCATTTTCCGCCTCAACCCATCGGAAACCCCCCCCTACATATATATGAATTTTGCTTAGAATAACAAACCGAATAATTGTATCGGTGTTTGCTGACTGGGAAAATAAGTACCGAAAATTGTCACTGCCTCCTGGACTATGATTGACAGTTTATTAATACATACATATATTGAGTACGCATTATCGAAAGAATGCATTTCTAGTTTTGATGAAACAGTGTGTGAATTTATGTCGCTACCTCCTGGGCTACAATTTTTTTTTTATATAACACATCGTTCTTCTCCATAAATTTATTTTAATTAAAACACTGGACTCGTAAAGAAACATGATCCCCTTCGAAATACGAAAGGCATGTCGTTCGTGGTATGTTATTAAAGTACTAAATTGCGCTAGGCGCTCGCATAATATACATATACATATTTCTTGATCAGGGTCAGGGCTGAGCCTGTGGGTCGGGGACAAGACAAAGCTGATAAAGGACCAACGGTAACGGCTTTTCCGGTATCATTTCTGTCAAAATTAAATTTTTACTGTCATCAATGGTTTATACAAAATATTCATACAAAACCATATTATAAAAAATTTGAACAAGGCGATTTTTCGTTCGTTACGGAAAAAATATGTCTGAAAATCAGTTGGAAAAAAGATCACAAACATGGATGTGGAAGAGGAGACTCTGCTCTATAAATTTCATTTCAGTCATTTGCCATTTACAATCGGCTGTTTTCGAGATATTCGCGGTGAAAAATCGGATCGGATCGATTTTTCGGAAGAATTACCCCGTACTTGGCGCTGATTGCCAGATATAGGCGCTATGATCCATAGGACATTTTCAATATGGAATTTGATTAAAAAATTTTAAGTCCCTCTCCACTTTTCTCCGAACGACAGTCCGGCAGAAAAACGTGAAAAATGGTGATCCCGACCGTCTTGGGGGTGGTTTTTCGAGTTAAGTTACCTCGAGAGTAAAGTTACCTTACGTATCAAGAATATATAAAGTATTTCTCCTATTCGTCATTTTTGTCTAAGTTGAACTGAAAGTCCAAGAGAAATGTTCTCCAATAAGCGAATTTTTCAAAAATTGTTTTTGCGAACGTATGCAATTACATTGTTTTTGTTTGCAATGCCACAGTTTTTCAACAGCAATGGTCCCAGCACCCCAATAATTGAATTTTTGGAAAAATATTTCTGTTCGTTGCTATTCATTTTCCAAGGTCATACGAAGGGCAAAATTTGTCATAACGAGTTTTTTTTATTTTATTCGGACTTTTGCCTCTCGCTGTATAATACTTATATACATAAATATTACGTATTTTTACTTCATATATTATGGTAGAATCAACAACAATAAATGGCATGTTACACGCGAATGGGGAATAAACTCAGCGTTTTTCCCCAATAGTAGTGGTTTAGGTTTCGTGCAGCGTGTTTAAAAGGTGAAATTTACACGAACAATATTTATAATTGACGGGTTTATTTTTACCACTGTTGATAGTTTAAAAATGTAGTTTTTTTTCTCTGACTACACGAATAGGACTTTGGTCACACGAATACGTTTATATTTTTTTTGGAAAAGTAAACGCACATTTTTTTGTTATAACAAAAGTGCACGTAGTCGGTTTCTAAGACTTAATTTTAACATTACATTTATTATTTGTCTATGGCATACTAAATCTTTAAATAAACACTATCTACATAACAAAAAATAATCTAAAATACCGCCATAAAAAATAATTACCTAAACAAATCACATTAAATTTATTGTTGGTCTGGATATTGGCTATTTTTCTTGGAAGTAATAATGCTACACTAGTGGAAAAAATTAAGGGATCAAAAAAAATTCCAAATTTTTAGGTGAATTTCAACAGGCCGTAACTTGGACAAAAATGGTCGCACAGAAAATTTAAAAAAAAAGGAAATTGTAGCTCCAAGTATCTAGTTTTTGGATCTGAACTTCGAAATTTTTTAGCGTCAGCGATTTTTAAGTAAGAAAACTACCGACAAAAAAATTTTCGAAATTATTTTGGTTCTTTTTTTGTGGTCTACGAACTTGAAAAAAACTTTTTTTGACTAAACTACCATGGACCAGATAACTTGTTTATTCAGCTTCAATTCCTTTTTTTGAAGACTGATACGATAATTTCTCGCCGAGATATCGGTCTTTGAATGGAAAAGGATCATTTAGTGTTTGATTATCGATATCTCAGCAACCAATGATCGTACAAAAAGTTAAAGGCGGGTTTCGAGAACTTGAATAAATACTCTACAAGAATTAGCCATTGGTTCTTGGAATTTTTTTTAACTTTTGTCTGAGAAACTTTTTTCTAACCTCAATAATAAATTTACTGTAACTTGTCAAATTCGGGGGAAACAGAATATGCAATAATATATAGGGTGTTCTATTTAAAAAACAAAACTTGGGTTCATTTTTATGGTTCCTGATTAAATTCTGTTCAATTGTTTTATCTCATATCATATAAAAATGTATGTAAAAACTTTTGTCTGAAGAACTTTTTTCAAATGCCAATAATAAACTCGCAATAACTTGTCAAATTATGGAAACTAACCCTGTATACATCCTATATATGAAAATCATGCTTTCTGTTTCTGTAGAGCATTTTTTTTTAAATTTTCTTGTCTTGTGTAATTGTAACTATCTAAATTTATGATATGCTAGGAAAAAGTAAACAAGGATTTACGGTTGTTGACTTTTTTAAAGTATGTTAGTGGTCGATGAATTCTTGCTCCGATTTCTTTTACCGCTCTATCTTTCGAGAGCAAAAAAAATAATGATTGTAGTCTATTACGACCACCTCCATTAATTTAAAGCTGTGAATTGTATTCGCATCCTACAGACATAATATCCTTCGCAAATTACAGTATCTCGCTAATAACAAAGCACCTAATTAAAAAATAGTCTGATGTTAAGTGATGGCAATTCGAAACCGATCCATGTAACTAAACTTAATGGTCCACTAATGAAAGTAATGCGCATTCCGTGTATAAGAATTCGGCGAAAGCGAAATTTAAATTGAAACTGATTGTTAGCTGAGAAATGCACTTCAGTTGCAATATACGAGGTGTGTAAATTAAGTAATGAGATTAATTTTTTATACTAATAGAATTACAGTTCAGTATTGTCTCCTTCAAAATAACTTTCTGGAATTCGGATACTGGAATAGCCTTCAGCTGGTAGGTTACAGCCATTTGAATGTCTTCTATGGTCCCAAAATGACGTCCCTCGAGGTGTTTTTTCAATCTCGGGAAGAGAAAAAAGTCACAAGGACTTAAGTCAGGCGAATAAGGAGGCTGAGGAGCCACATGAATATTTTTACTAGCTAAAAACTCGTTCACTGAAATGGCTATGTGACAAGGCGCATTGTCGTGATGCAACATCCAGTTGTTCTTGATGTCTCACACGCATGACCTTTTTTCGAAGTTTTTCAAGAACATCTCTGTAAAAGTGTTGATTTACTGTTTGGCCTGGAGGCACAAACTCTTTGTGCGCAATTCCGTGGCTATTAAAAGAGCAAATCAGCAGGCATTTGACCTTTGACTTGTTCATTTTTGCTTTTTTGGGTCTTGGAGAGCTTGATGTGTGCCATTCCATGCTTTGATGCTTGGTTTCCCGGGTCGTACTCAAACACGCAAGTCTCATCACCAGTAATGACATGTTCCATAACATGGGGACCATGAGTTCAATCGATTCCAAAAAGTCAAGACACCTTTCTCTCCTGATGTCCTTTTGTTCGTGTTTTTGTTTTGTTGAAGTTTTTTTGGAACCATTTTTTGCGCAGATTTTTGTCATCCCCAATTCGTTAGTCAAAATCTGATGAATAGTGGTGTGATTCAAATTTAATCCCCGATCATTCTTGTCGTCAACCGATGAACAAGCTGAACGCACAGGATCCCGTATTCTATCGACATTTTCATCGGTTCTTGAAGAACTTCCCAAGGGCCTTCTGCTACGTAGTTCATCTTCAATCGACTCTCTTCCTTCTGAGAATGCCTTAAACCACCGAAAAAACTGGGCTCTTGAAAAAAACATTGTCTCCGTAGGCGTATTGAAGTTTTGCAAAAGTATCCGTTGCGCTTTGTCTAAGTCTGAACAAAAACCTAATAGCACACCGTTGCTAAAAATTAATGTCTCTCATTTTTAAAACGCATTAGAAAAACCTGTTTACGAAAACAGTCACAAAGAACAAACAAATAACTCTAACAAGTTCAAACTTGTACTGAAGGTGCATTACATGTTAACCTACCGCCCTTTAAGTTCAAAATTATATATTCAAATTCTTTAATATAAATAAAATATAATAAATTTGAATATAATAAAAATGTTTTGATTTATGAATATAATAATTTTTTTTTTAATATAATGAATTGAATATAATGAATTTGAATATAATAAAAATATATTATATTCAAATGTTGCAATACATTTGATACTACATAAATAATTCACTAATTCGATAACTCTCCAAACAGTCATAACTAATTCTATAATTATCTTAACAAAACTATGTATAATATATAGTTTGTGTTAATACACATGGTTTCCCCATTTTTCGGTGATTCGAGTAAGTAAATCGTGAGTAGTTATATCTGTTTGCTTATAGCTACAGTCGCCGCAACTACATTTTTCACAACTACTAGCTGTAGTTGTTATTTCAAAGTACAGCTACTGTAGCTTCCATTAAAGTAGTTGCAGCAAGCAGCTACAGCTAGTAGTTGTAGTTGTTGTTTGCAACTACTCAAGATGTAGTTTGCAGTTACCAATCACTATTTCGACCTAATTACTACAAGCAGTAAGGTTGAAAGTTGTAGCTACGCTACTTTTAATCGAGTAGCTGTGATTGTAGTTAGCTACTGCCCAACACTGCCGTGAAGTACAGACTATATTAAAAAAATATTTAAGTAGCAAATTGTCAATAGATGATAAGAGTCTCATTTCTCCTCTTTCTCTAGTACGAAATTAAACGAAAAACGACACCGCAGAAATTGACAGTCCCCATAATTACTATTGTACTAGAGGTAGAATACCTCTAAAAACCTACCTCGGAAAAAAATGTGATCCATATCAGCCACTTATCACATATCTTATCACACATGTAAACAGTACTCCCACTTCTTATGATTTAAGAAAGTCAAGTAATCTATTAAAGTAAATTATTATTAATTTATTTCGTTTATAAGCATTTTCTTCATCCCAAAATATATGAAATCTTAAAATGCCCCATTGAAAATCATCGTTTTTATCCTAGATTTGTTTGAATCATGATTTACTTTGTGATACTGATGATAAATAATAGAGCAGCTAATAAAATTACAATACGACTCGTTAAGCTGATGATAACACATAATAACCATTCTCTGAATGAAAGAGTAACATTATCGCTATGTGTTTGTTTTAGTTATTAGTACTATTTATTGGCATCTATAGGGATCGTGTAACTGATCGAGATATGATTTACGAGTGGGGAATGTATATATAATTAAATAGCAAACAAAGCATGTAAGCAGGTGATAACAATTGTATAAATATGTGCATTCAATTACCTACCTATGCTTAAAATTATATTACACAGTTTAGATAACGGGATACATATCGTCCTCGGAAACAATGCAATAAATTTGTGATACCAGCTTTTTTATATCATTTAGCGGAATATTTTAGGGGGTGAAGGAGCAAAAAAAGATACTTTTTGCATCAAAGGTGATGATTTTTTCTGCAGATTTAGGCCCGGTACTTTTTAAAACTGGTTATTCATATGGTTAATTAATCATGGGTTCATTTAACCTTTGGAGCGCCGGGGTTTTTCGCACTTTTTTTGCCTTAAAAAATCCTAGTGATTTAGTCCTACTTTGTACATTCAACCCCCATGCAGTACAAACTTCAAATAGCGTCTTATATAGGACGTTCCGGCAACTAACGATCCGGAAAATTTTTAAGTTTTTAAATTCCAAGTAAATGCTTCTAAGGGGTTTTCGAGGATGAGGAATGCGATGATGATAGTAATTTTTGCGTTACCCTTCAAAAACCACCCCTTTCTGATTAGAAACTACCCCTTTTATCATTTTTCTCGGACTCTGCCGTAAGTATCTACAATATTGCTTTGTAATAAGTTTTTTAGAGTAGAAAATTCTCCAAAATCAGGAAATATGAATTTTGTTTACAACAATAAGATATATAATACTCTACCCTTTTCAGGGGAGAGTACGTATTGCTCCTTTTTTCTCTCACTGGGTAAGAAAATTATTTTATCAAATTTTAAACGACGTTCACTATAAAATATTTATTGGCCATTCAAGGGTCAGTCAATAATTCAATTGAACTAAAAAAAAAAAATTCCTGAAATAGATAATTTACAAGAATAGGTTGGAAAAAACATAGTAGGCTGTCACTAGCCAATCCGAAGCGTAAACACATTTTCCCTCCGTCGATTCAAAATCGAATTGGTTTTTATGGTGATTTTGGAATCATTTTGCCGTTCAGTGTGTGACTGATTGATGGTCTCTCCTTCAGTATTATCCGAAGCCAACGACGAGGACGTAAAGATACTTTGTGGCTTCATTTTTTTTTTCGTTTTTTACTATTTTTTTTTTTAGGGTTTTTAGTATTTTTTTTTTTGAGTTTTCAGTATTTTCAGTTGATTCTACGAAGCTGATACTACGTTGACGAGTAATTTATTACGCGTTGTAAAAATATTTTCAAATATCATCTAACTCAGAAACACCCCTGGAAATAGCAACAAGAATTATTATTGGTTTTCATTCGTTTACTATCAGAAACGTCCACGAGATATTCCCTCCGGGGTATCTGCCACCGTTCATAGTGCAGACACATGAAATATAAAATGAAATTATATTTTTACTCAAAACTCAATCTTACATTGATATCAGAATCGGGGGTACTTTTTTAGGGGGTGTTAACAATTAACAGAATGTGTGTACTTTTACAAAAAATAACAGCGCTATTAAGGGGGTTATCCAGCATTTTTTTTTCCATTTTTTTTTATTTTTTTTTATGATGTATGTAAACTATCTAAGATTTTTTAAGGAAAAATAAAAAAAATTAAAATGGATGTCAATTTGCGAATTTAAAACAAAAATTAAAATCTTGGGTACTTCCAAACAAAAACTAATGTTGATTAAGGAACATTCTCTTTTTTTATTTACTAAGTGGTGTACGAAAACTGCTACAGTGTACGCCGATTTCCTCCTCCAGAAAAAATTTGTATCATGTTACCTGGAGCTACGACGCCATTTTGTAACTTTAGTGAAAATAAAAAAATACTTTTATATACATTAATACCCATAGAAGCAAGTATCAAAATTTCATTTTAATCCATTACATAGGTACCTATCGAAAAAAAATAATCCCAAAAAAAAAGCTTCATTTTTCAGTGCGCCTGGGTAGTATAACCTCTTAACTAACCATCTGGTGAGGTGGTTTAAATTGATCTTTGTGCATTTAGTATGAATATATTTTAGCTGCAATTATTTGACAATTGACTAGGCGATTTTAACCTCAAAAATGTAATTTTAAAAATATTGCATAAGAGAATTTGATTGACGTGGTATTATACGTTTGTCGAAAATGAATGAACAAAAATAAATGAAATTTTTATTTCTTTCTAATTTAATATTATTTTAACGTTTTTTGAGAACCTGAAATGATAAAAAACATTATTTATCGCTTAATTCCTCGATAAACAGGACGTTCCCTTATAGTGTAGAAGTGGTGACTGGTGCAATTTGAATGTTTCATGCTTCCTTACCAAAATACGAGATTTTCAAATTCGACTAGCCAGAACTGTAGTATAGGTCCTCATATTTGTTAAAAAAATCGACAATTTCTTCGTCTTCATCCTCAAATAAGTCTTGAAAAAAATCCAGGTCTTGTCCTCATTATTCATGCTCATCCATGATTACATAAATTTATAACAAATGAAAAAAAATTGATTAGGGATTAATACACATACTAATAAAAACTATATTAGCAACGCACGATCGTTGTATAGTAAAATAGTAAATAACCGAGTTAATCAAGCCTTAATCACTATTTCTGGGTATAGTTAAATTGGGTAAAGGACACGCCCACAATAAAAAATTGGTTAATCAGGACCAAGAAATACATGTTGGAATGGTTAAATCGCTAATGGAATGTTTAATTATTACTAACCAAAGTAAAAATATCCAATAAGACAACTATTTTTTTTCACGATATCTATCGTATGGGACATAAATGCAGTCTTTGGCTATATATCTATAGAATAGTCTAATTACAAGGTGTGCAAATTAAGTAATGAGACTGATTTTTTTAATTTTTTTTCGTTCGAATATTCTTCCATTCCTCATAGCAGTGCTGGAACTCGTATACTGGAATAGCCTTCAGCTGGTCGGTTACAGCCGTTTGAATGTTTTCTATGATCCCAAAATGACGTCCCTTGAGGTGATTTTTCAAATCACGGGAAGAGAAAAAAGTCACAAGGACTCAAGTCGATTCCAAAAAGTCAAAACACCTTTATCTCCTGATGTCCTTTTATTTCTGCGAAAGGTTTTTTGGAACCATTTTTGCGCAGATTGTTCTCATCCCCAATTCGTTATTTAAAATCTGATGAACATTGGTGTGATTCAAATTTAACTCTTCCCCGATCATTATTGTCGTCAACCGACGATCTGAACGCACAAGATCCCATATTCTATCGACATTTTCATGGGTTCTTGAAGATGAAAGCCTTCCGTTGCGTGGTTCAGCTTCAATCGACTCTGTTCCTTATGAGAATGCCTTAAACCACCGAAAAACCTAGGCTCTTGAAAAAACACTGTCTTCGTAGGCGTGTTGAAGTTTTGCAAAAAGTTTAAAAACTAGTTTTGAGCACACCGTTGCTCAAAATTAATGTCACTCATTTTTTAAACGCACTAAAAAAAAAAAACAGTTTACAAAATCGGTCACAAAGAACAAACAAATGACTCTTAACAAGTTCAAGCTTATATTGAAGGTGCATTACATGTTAACCTTCCAAGTCCCTTAGTAGCACTTTAAATTTTGTTTCTTAACAGAACATCTTTTCTATTTAGGATTGAACTAGTACATATACAGTAAGCGGCACCCTAATGCGTACATAGTCGAATAAAGGGCAACTGATAATTTAACTTCTTTGTTAAGTAAACATGAGGTGAGGTGAGAACCAATCGCGATCCAATCGCTAGCGCAGGCGTATGAAAGGCATCCGGTTTGTCAGTAGGGCTGTTTGAGTTAGATTTCCACTGACCCTCCTCTTAGCTTTATGTACAACGAAGCCTCCCCGGCCCAAGTAAATTCGCCTAACTATGACATAAAAATGTATCATTTATATCCACCTATACGCATTAGGCTGCCGCTTACTGTATACTCTGTATTCACATGTCCTATCCAGGACCTGGTCCGTAACGTTCTAAAATTCCATGATTTTTTGGTGTTTTTCTAATGACTTCCTCGACTTCCAACGTAGTGGAATTTCTTGACTTTTTCAGGTTCACCAAGTTTACAAATGAATACACTCGAACCCCTTTTAATTCACCTTCGCTTAATTCGCATCCTCTTATTTCACCACGTTTCCCTATTATGTCGCGAAACCGTCCCGGTTATGTCGCCGCCTGTAAAAGTTTTAGAACTACGTTTGGAAATTGGATTCTCGCATGAATATGTACAATTTTTATTGAAAAAAATGATTGTGTTATACATTAAATATAGACACCTAACCTTTAAAATAGGTAAGTGTCTTTTAAAATATCTAACCTTCAAAATATTCACTGAAGCGGAATGAAAACAATTTTTTTTGGTTTCTTGTTTTACTATTTGCATATATTATAGGGGTATATCCACTCTCAAAAGTAATAAAACTATTATTATTAATTTACAAAATATTTATTTTCAATTGCACCATCTCCATCAAACTGTCATGTAATTTCTCTGCAAATGACAATCTTTTAATAAATCTTGAAAATTGAATTATCTCACTACGCAACGGACTCATGGAAAAAAGACTGAATCAACAAAAAATAATCAAATTGAACTTTGTCACGTACTACTGGGTATAGGTACGTTGACTTTTTCGTTCAGTTGGCTCATTTTTCGTTATAACAAGTGGTGTGGTATATCTCTAAATATTTCTTTTTGCAGCTAAAACACGAAAAAGTTTTGACGACGACGTTTTGATCGCGACTTAAGCGAGACTAAATAGCGCGACTTAATCGAGGTGATGATGCACGGATTTGGTGAATTAAGAGGGATTCGAGTGTACAAAATATTTTAAACGGGGTATCCTTATCGGTTAGTTCCGTGGACAAATCAATTTGGAAGATTGTTTCAAGACATTAGCGCCAAATATCGTTCTACTCGCATAGGTTCTTAAATAATTCATAAGGGGTTAAGGAGAACAATGTGACCGAAATTGGACCGGGACCTTTTTATAAATTATTAAGTTTTTTTTTATTAATTCTTTTTTATAACTAAAATGTAAGGGAAATTATAAAAATATTGAGATAACAATTCTACTTTATTTCAATAATTGTATTTAAACATTATAACATTATTAAAATATAAAGGAGGAAAATTCTCCACACTCAGAAGAAGCAAAATCAAAAAAGCGGCCTGGAAAAGGTAAAACAGGCAGGGTGGATAAGACAGCTTCTTTTTTCCTTTATTTTTTTAATTTTTATTTTATTGTTTTTGTCTTAATTTATTCATCCTAATTCTTATTTCTTATATTAGTAGTAATAGAAATTCTTTAAAATAGTTAAACGAAAATACGTTTGATAGGTCATACCAAACCTTATTAATATTATATAAATTTTAAATTCATATACAAGCCACTTAATACAACTATTTATATATCCACATTCTTTATCAACTGGTCGTAACGTTATGTCAGTTCTTTTTTAAGGTTGTGTTGAACTTTTTAGTATTAAATTTAGTTCTTTTCTGTTTTAAGATTGATTTTGTTTAATTTTATCAAAGTTTAATTAAAACTACTTTTATTTTAAAGTTCTGAAAGTATCGAACCTAACTCATAAATATAATAATAAAATACAATAAAATATGTCTTATCCAATCGAAAAATAAATTCAGAAACCAGATTTTTCCCCCGAGGATCTCTAAATACTTGAAAAACAAAGGTAGTAGATCTACCAACTTTTCATATAGGATTTGTTGAAACTACCAACTTTAAAATCCAATCTCCTACCTTGAGACATTTTGAGTTGGCAACGCTGCCGGGACAACACTCGGATGCAAACAACGACGGTTGGGCCCTTGTAGCCAGTGGCGTGCGAGCGGGACAGCTGGCCCCGGAGAGAACCCCCCGTTGTCCCCCGGTTGCGCGCGCCCCCCCCCCCCCCGGGGGCCCCCCCCCCCGGGGGGCGAGAGCTGACGAAATAAAAAAAAATACCCAACCGTTCACCGGCGTCGCCGAGAAGAAATTCTATTATTAGTTTGTCAATCGATTTTACGGTGCTGCATACAAATGAGAGCGGACAATTAAGACGTTGCTCGTGTCGAAACGATTTTTGGCGATTGAACACCGAATCGTTTTAATTAAAGAAGTTCCGTGATACTCGCTACTTGGTTAGAAATATCTCTCGAAGAGTCGATTCGGAACAATGAAACGAAAGAGAAAATACTGGAATTCTCACCACATCTTGTAATAATGTACCTGACATTGTTATTGAGAAAATTAACGAATTGGTCCACATATACCAACATTAGTACAAAAGATTACGCATTACACCTATCAATAAATAACAAATTATACTTCATCAAGGGGCTTTTCTGTGATTATTTTATTTCAATAAATTAAAAAAAAAAATAGCGAAACATGTTAGAGAGATATGGAACTCGATTTTTTTAGTACAATATTTGTTCCATCTGAGTAAATCATTCCACAAGAGGTAGCATTGTTTTTAATCACTTGTGTGAACGTTTAAATTAATTTTCGGTGCTTTTTGCTTTCGGTGGATATTATTTTTCCCGATGTATTTATTATCTGGGAAAATAAAATTCAACATTTCCGTTTTTTTAAATATGTATATCCTACCTCGTGAAAATTGTTCCTAATTTAGCCAATTTTACTTTACAATAGGCACAAATCATTAACACTTATTTACAACAGGTTTACTTAAACTTAGATTTCTCTTACTAAAGAGTTAATAGCAATTACCCGTGTAATTCACTTTTTTTGTTATGGGTAAAATCTTGAAAGTGATGGGATCGCCACTACTGGTTTGTAACTGAACTAATTATCCACACAGGAAGTACATATCATATTCTGTTCCGCTGAATTACATTTATGGAGTCAATGCTCTCAATATCACATAGGTACATGATTTGAAGAACAATGGTTAACAAATCAGACGCATATTAGTTTATGTAGATGTCCCTTACAAGTTTGTGACTTACCGAATTTGTCATTGATATCTATGCATTTTTCATATATATATATTACGTAGGCATGTGATAAAAAGTGTTTTTTTTTCGTCGGAGGTGACTTGTAATTTTTCAATTTATGTTCCCGATTTCAAGAACAAGTAGAAAACTACACAATAGTATATACACTAGGCACAGAAATTAAGGGATACACAAAAAGTCTCAAAATGTTCAAAGAGCTGTAACTTGGGGAAAAATGGTCGTAGAAAAAAGAAAAAAAAGGAAATTGAAGCTACAAGTTTCTAGTTTGTGGATGTTTTATTTAATTTTTTTTAGCGGCAACTGTTTTTGAATAATCATAAGGAAACCATCGAAAAACAATTTTTCGAAATTTTTGCTTGTCCTTTAAGAAGTCCATGAACCTCAATATATTTTTTTTTCGATTTTACCGTTATGATGAAATTCATCATACCGGTATTTTAGATATTTAGATTTCATTCTCTTTAATTTGACCTATTTTCGAGCCCTGTGCGATGATTTTTCGTCGCCGTTCAAAGCAAAAAAAGTCATTGTTAACTGACTGAATCAATGACTCACGAAATGAAAAACGTATAGAAAATTCAAGGAGGGATTTGAAAACTGCAAAGTATCCTTTACAAGTAGTAGTGATTAGATTTTTCTAAAAATAAATTTTCGAAACAAAATTGTTGATTGAAAAAGAGGTTGCATAATTAGGGATATTGAAAAAAAAATTGCATAATTAGGGATATTTGTATAATCACTACTACTTATAAAAATAAATAAATAACTTATCAAAGCCCCACTTGAATTTTCTGTACGGACATTATTTCTCGAGTATTTGGTTATCAAAGTCAACAATCACTTTTTGCTCTGAACGGCGATAATTCACCGAAAAATCATCGTACAGGGCTCGAAAATAGGTCAAACCAAAGAGAATTAAATTATCTAAAAGAACGTAATGATGAAATTATCGAGAAAAAAATTATTGATGTTTGTGGACCCTTTAAAGGACAAGCAAAATTTTCGATTTTTTTTCGTTGGTTTTCTTATTATTACTCAAAAACTGCTGACGCCAAAACATTTTAAACACAAGATTCAAAAACTCGAAACTTTAATTTTCTTTTTTTTCTTTTCCCTACGACCATTTTCCCCAAGTTTCAGCTTTTTGAAAAACACCTAAAGATTTGTGATTTTTTTATATCCCTTAAGAGGTTACCTGCAGTCATAAAATTTTAAAAAATCGGTTTTTGGAAAATGTCAGTGCGAAAGTATGGTCTTTTGAATATTCATTTCCAGAGTTTAAAGTCGGTATGAGAATAGGAACCTATTTTTCTCGACCGCCAAAGCGTACGCTGCTCCCAGGCGCGCGGCGCTCGCTGCCAGCCCACCAGCTGCTCTGTCTCCTATTATTCGTGCGAGCCTGCTGGCATGTTTAAAAGGTCAAAAACGTATTATGTAACATCGTGACACCATCTGAAATCATTTTAAAAAATATTTAAAGAAGAAGAACTTTAAAGATTTTTTTAAAGAAGAACTTTTAACGCGTTTTTCTCAAAATGCCATTTTCCAAATCGGTGATCAGGATTACAGACAAACTTCTCAACGGGTTTTAATGAAATTTTTTGGAATTGTTGCCGATAATATTGGCATTTTAAGGTTAAAAGAGTCGAATTTTAGGCCAAAAAACAGCTCTTTTCAAACGGTCGCCATTTTGCGTAGAATCACCGTGGAAAAAAAATTTCCAATGTTTAATCACTAGTCGATTCGATGTATAGTCCTTCTAATTTCAATTGAAAATGATAAATACGCCTGGGGAACAAAAAAAGCGGTGCAACTTTATGATTCCATGGGCGTGCATATATCTTTTATAAATTCGAAAATTGTGAAATAATTTTTTTCATTCAAATCAATATAGGAGATTAAAATTAGCCTGCATACAAAACTCTTAATATTTGTAATATAATTTGCTCTAAATAATGCTCATTTAGCCAGACAATCTCAAAAAATTATCTGTGTTAATAAACCTAGCTGAAATACACGTCACTGGCGCCTTAAACACGTGGAATTTCTAAAGTCGTAAATCATTTTAACGACGTCGTAAACATTTTATGGCAGAATGGACCGAATAAGTATTTGGATGTATTACATATAAAGCAATCCTATAGTACATGGTCGGCATTTGCTGGTGAATTCGCGGCTGCCGGCAGCTCAGGCGTTGCCAGCTCTTCAAAATTTTCTTAAGTATAGTAATATACATAAAGTTGTTTTAATTTATAATTATTTTTTCCAGCAATTTTAAACGCTTTATTTTAATGCTAAGTAATAAATTTATATCTATGTATTTTTTTTAAATATTTCCAAACTAGCTTTCTAAGAACGTAACGAACTAACAGTTTACTGAAGTATGAAGTATACTTGTATAGTGAGCTTAGCAATTTTAGAAAATATATCTGACAACCTTATACTGACAACCTGACAATAGAATAGAATAAAGGGCAACTTGCTTGTTTCTGATTACCGGATGCCGAGGAATCGTGGCCACCGCGCATCCATACCGTGAAAACAGGCCATAACTCCGCCATTTTTTCTATATATGTTCATAAAAATTCGCGAATAAAGTATTTAAACGTACTAATTGTTGTTTTAATCTACTGCATACTTTCAGAGAACAATAATGTCAGAAATAAGGTCCAGAGTAAGCTCGTGACTGCAGGTACCTAACCCCTTAAAATATGTGCCTAGTGTATAAAGCCATGCTACTTTAGAACCCTTTGGATTTATTAATTGAATATATTAATTAATGTAATATCGATCCATATGTTTCACATGACATATAATACGTATGTAGATATCAAATTTTGGATATACATAGTTTGGTAACATTACATGGCATTTCTTTTACAAATTTCCATATCTCTTACGCCAAACAACACATATTTTACTTACTTATATACATATATTAAAAAGAACACAGTCAAGAATGATTACGTAATGTAAACGTAAAAAATGTCCGATATTCATGAATTTGGTACACCCCGTAAAAATAATTGCTCCAGAATTATATACATACATACTTAGTATCTAATAAACGTACATACATATGTAGGTATTTATAACATTTACGTTGATCATCGCTTAAACATGTTTGCCACTAACACTCGTGAGTAATTTGAAACAAATCGAAATGTTAAAAAAGTTGATCATCTCAAAAACATTTTTCTAGCATCGGCGTGACCATCGCCGCATTCATCAGCACGTTTCACGAATTTTACGGTTTTTATTGTGTTTTTTTTCTTTATTTGTTACAGATGGTCTAAGATAATTACACTGCCGATATCCTTGCCTAAAAACCATGACAGCAATTGTGGAACTAGAGAGCTGGCTCATTTACCAGTATATTACTACTGAATGCAGTAACTGTCTGTGTAAGTATCTTCGAGTGTTTAATACATAATGTTCGAAAATAAATTACGTTTTATCTGCACGCCATGCTTCTGTTCAATTTTATTTATGACCTAGAATTATAAACTGGCTCATATATAAAATTGGAGTATCCAATTCGCATTTTTTTTTTCAAAGCTTTGTCATCGTATTTATTTATTTTTATTTTGTTTATAGGAAAGCGTTCCCCTATTTTTTTCGGTGCTAATTTTTCCTCCCTTAGCCCTAAATGTTGGATTCAAGTAAGTTTTATTTTATTTTATTATATTTTTTAAGCTTTATTTAGATTATGTTTAGATTTTATTAAGGTTAACACGTCGCAAGAGTTTTAAAGATAAATGCAATATTATGATATCGTATCGTTTTCTCCACTTAGGGTTCTTTAAAAAAATCAGAAATCGTTCGCTACGAAAAAATCAGACACGCCCTTTTAACAAACACAATTTATTTAAAGAAAACACGAATACGAATTACGCCACTAAATTAACACTAACTAATTTATTTATGTACAGGGTTAGTTTTTATAATTTGACAAGTTATTACGAGTTTATTATTAGAATTAGAAAAAAAGTTTTTCAGACAAAAGTTATAGTTTTGCATAATTTTTTATAACACGATGTGAGAAAAAACAATCGAACATCAGAAACGATAAAACTGAACCAAAGCTGTGTTTTTTTAAATGGAACACCCTATATATTATTGCAAATTCTAATTCCTCGAATTTTTCCCTTTTCAAAAATATATAACATGTCTATGTTAGCTTCAGTAGGTCGCGACATATTTCTTTTAAAAAGTAAGTGAATAACTTCAAATTTTTCCTATTCGCTAAACATTATTCTAGTTTTAAATAATTAGTTGTAAACATAAATTATTGAAATATAGCTCAATACTTTCTAAATGACAGTTGTTCTTCTTTTTTCTTGTTCGTTCTTTTCTGGTACAGTCGTCAAGGGTAGCTGCGATCCGTTGTCGCTAATTACTTTTTAAATAAAATTTGTCTCATCCTTCTGAATGTCAGACATCGTTATACATATATGTTATATATTTCTGAGAAGAGGAAAATTGAGGGAATCATATGCAATAATATATAGGGTGGTCCATTTAAAAAACAAACCTTTGGTTCAGTTTTATGGTTTTTCTCACATCGTGTTATAGAAATTTTTGCATAACTCATTAACTTTTGTCTGACGAACTTTTTTCTAACTTTAATAATTAACTCGTAATAACTCATCAATTTGTGGAAAGTTTGAAGTTTTTTTATTGATTTTTAAATGAAATATGACGCGACCTGCCACAGTAAAAATAAACATGTTAGGTATATTTTTGAAAAGGGAAAAAATTCGAGGAATAAGAATGTGCAATAATATATAGTGTTCCATTTAAAAAAACACATCTTTGGTTCAGTTTTATGGTTTATGATGTTCAATTGTTTTTTCTCATATCGTTTTATAAAATTTTATGCAAAACTATAACTTTTGTCTGAACAACTATTTTCTAATTTCAATAATAAACTCGCAATTACTTGTCAAATTATAAAAACTAACCCTGTACAATTTATATTCGAATGTTTTACGAAGCTCGCAACGATTTATTTCAAAAAAATCAACTCATCGCCGCGTCGATATGCCTCTATGTATCCTGTTGGCCAGCACGCGTATATTCGGGCATATTTCTGGATGAGCCGCTCGAAAAAACTCGAAGCTTCCGGAAGGCTCAAGAGGCTTTCGCAACGCGGTGAGGTGTCGCTGAGTCACCCTTATTTTGAGGCGGCGATGTCACGGGTGGCCAGTGTGACCCATGGTGTACGGCGATTTCACCGCAATATTTATAATGGAATAAAAAGGTAGTTTACATGTGTCGGGAGTAAGGATTGGTCTTTTTATCCTGACAGTTCGGCACGTCAGCGAGCTAAAGAAAAATCCTCTAAGAACGAAAAACAAAAGAAATTAAGCTGATAAATGTATAAACCTTTTAACATTAAACATAAATATGGTCTTGTTTAACAGATTGAAAAGAAAATTATACACCCATGAGTTTTATAAGAATACATTTACATCTAGTTCCCATCTCATTAGAATCATCTTAATCTACCATATCAAATTACAATCATATTCACCCCATAGAACAAGATAATTGTAACGCATTTCTTTGTGTTTTGTATAAAATTGTTTGTTTTTTTTTTCAAATTAAGTTAGTATCTTATTCGAAGTACTCATCATTTATTTTATATGTAGTTTTATTAGATTTGCAATATATTTTTTCTGCTTACTTTTCTTGCTTCTATCATGTATTACTTACTCATGTACTACCTGTACTACGTAATAAACTTTCAGCTATTTGTCGACAAAATCATTAAAATAAAAAGAGATTTATGATGGCATTCAAAAACAGTGATGCTTTATCTGATTTAACTGTCTTGAAAAAGATAACATCGTGGATAGTTTAACGTCTCAGCATCACTCTATCGAACTCGAACTTAATTAAAGTGTTCACTGTCTACAGTGTCTACACCAATCATTTAGAAATGTGTAAGAGTTCATGGGAAAAAATGGTAATATCAGAGTCCTTTAGAGTGAGAATCTCGCGTTGTGATGAATATTTCATCTAAGATAGCATTTACGTTACAATTACATTAAAATCTCAATTGAGTAATGTAAAAAAATTTTCGAACGCGTTGCTTCTAGTTGATATATTTGAAGCTTCAACAGTGAGGTACTTACGTTAATTAAAGTTTTACAATAAGAAGATTAATTAGCTAATGTTCTAATTAACAATTTATCATAATTTAATGAACCTTGTTTTACCTTAAATCGCTTGTAAATGAATAGTGTATGATTTCGTTTAAGAGTCAGTATTCAAAACAGAAAAATGTTCATATTATAGATGTACAATTACAAGACAATGTGGTACAAAAAGATGTTGACCTTGAACGTATAAAATTAATAGTTTTTTATTCTATTGAATTGTATACGAATACATTTATGAGATATGTAGGTATTTTGATGTACGAGGTATGGCTATGAAATAACCGAACTGTTATCATAAAACTTTAATCGTTACCAATTACAGTAGCAACTTTTTTGCCTTCAATGTACTTTGCCTTGGCGATCTCTACACCGCTCCATACGACTTTTCCGTTGTTGAAAGCAGTGCTGGAAGTCCGCTTCTGGCAGCTGAAAGCAAAGCGACGGAGGTTCTGAACCAGCTGTTCAGAACCTCCGTCGCTTTTGATTTAACCGCTTCCACACTTTCAAATCTTGTCATCACAAGTAATCACCGTGTCTAACAAGCCTGGATCAGTGCAAGGTTGTTTAGAATCCCAGTGCAAATGTTCATTCTTGATTTCTTTTGCTCGGGCGTGAGTAGGTTTGGCACCATTTTTGCGTAAACTTTGCGCATGTTGAACGATTCATGCAAAATCTGGCGAACACATTCTTTGTCGATTCCTGCTATTTCAGCAAGCCCTCGGATGCTTAGACGACGATCTTCGCGGATTAATTTACCAATTGTTTCAATGTTTTCGTGCGTATTTGACTTTGAGGACCTTTTTAAATCATTCAAAAACTTGTGTGCGGGATAAACATTCATTCCGGTTACTTCTTTTAACATTCCATAAACTTATGTAAAAGTTTTCCCCAGTTTAACAAGACACTTAAGATTAACCTGTTGCTCCATCTGAACCCTTAACATTTTTTCGCGGCGTCACTGGTGCGTAGACTAATTCAAACGACTGCTACAGTCTAATTGAGCGACCCACTGGCTTGTCCAGCGAGCTCAGGGTGGGGAAAGTATCACCAAACACAATTCTGTTCAAACTTATCGCGACACGCTCGCAGCGCGCTGGTAGTAACATCAGTTCTGTTATTTAATAACCACACCTCGTATACCCAAGATAGTGAAAAAAATATTTAAGTATAATTTATTTTAAGCAGGCTCTGGAAATATTTTCTGTAAAAATAGTTTAAAAAACAAATCCACCGCCTTTTACCATTTTGGAATTCTAAAATATATACTTAAACACAAACTGAACTCTTAACCATAAGTATTTAATTACTTTTATAAAACATAATATCATTTTATGCCTAGTCCTTCAGTTATCAGTGAATGAACATCCTGTAAAGATAATCAGCCAACTGACAGACTTTTGAAAACCCACGATTTCGTTGTTAATGCATGTATGTAGATAAAATGAAGTTAAAATGTTTTACTATTTTTTTTTGAGATTATAAAAAGGTCATTGCATTTTTCGTCAGATTGTGGGCACTGTCGTCATCGTTGTATGTAGATAGAATGTGAAGAGATGTTAAACATAAACCAAATATTTTAAATAACTACACAATTACAAATACAAAATAATAAATTTTATAGGATAACGCGAAAATTTTTTTATTTGTTTTAAGCGCATTTTTTTCCAACTTTTAATGACCCTTGACGCTGTGTCTTAAACCGAAAACTATACCTACTGCTGATTTGTCTCTACATACCAAAACTAGTCGAGTCAATCGACTGAGGAGTAAAGAAAATAATAAAAAACCAAAATGCAATTAATAAACAAATCGAATTTTTATAGTCATGGTCGGAAATTATTTCCATGATTTCTCCTTGATCAAAACGTTTGAAGGTGAATATTTTTTTTACTTTTACATCGCTTGAGGACATTTTTTTTATTTTATACTTTATCAAAATTACTTACAATGCACCTTTAATCGTTCGAATATAATAATCTACTTTATCTACTTCGCAACCAAATATTTTTGAAAACTGCTATTTAATTATCTGTAAAAATAAAATCGGCTGATACTCCGAAATAGTTTTTGCAGCCAACAGATATGTTGGTATTACATAAAAAAAAGGTAGGTTTATAAATTTCAACCAAATATGAAGCTTTCTAAAAACAAATTCAGAGTCAATGGTAATCTTCAAATATAAGTGTAAATATTTTACCAATACATTATTCAGTGTTTAACAGTACAATATTCAATGTGTACTTGAAAAGTTTGCTATTTAATAATCAAACAAAACAGTAGGTAAGTTGAAAATTGGTGATTCAGATTCGGTACATATCCCAGTTTATTTGTTCAGGTAGCTAAACGATGCATTATTAATAGCGTCGAGAAATCGCGGACCCTAACAGAACCGCAATAAGGAGAAGTAGGTAGCCGTGATAAGTTCTAATATTTTGAGGAATATATCATCATAGTTTGTGGGATGATTGTTACACTCATACAGAAGACTATAATAGCAAAAACACTTCAAATGAAAACCAAAAAACTCGAAAAAACGGCTTGCTTGGAAAATCTTGGAAATGGCTTGTACAACATTTGTGCTTTTTTTTCCAGAGTTATCAAGTGAAGTATAAAAACTTATTATAACTGAAACCTGTTATAAAATGTCGGAGACCAAATATTGGTATGAAATACAAGTTAGAATTCTCCTATATTTGTACATCTCGAGATTTCGAAAAAATAACAAGAATAAAAAGACTGTATTTACTCGGTGTTTAAACTGTATTTACTCGGTGATTAATAAAAGTCGTTTCCAAGATTTTATGGTGAGCCAGTCATTTTTACAGTGTCAGTTACAAGGTTACACATGCTATTTAGGTTTACTAATAAGTTTTTCAAAAAATTGAATTACACCAAGCGTCCCTGCTACCTACATACATCCCCTTAAGGGCTTATACTACCCAGCAATTTTTTTTTCCATTTTTTTATTGGCTTAAATGATGGATAAACTATTTCGTCGGGGAAAATTCGATAAACAATTTTCAACAAGACCCCTTCGAGCGCCTTAGACTGTCGATAACACCACTGATCTGTATACTAACATGTTAGTATACAGATCAGATAAACGTGCAGCACAAAACGTTTTGAATCTTTAAATGCGTTTTTCTCGAAACCCCGTTTTCAAATTGGCGTACACTGTAACTCGCTCAATTTTTGTCGGATTCACTTGAAATTTTAACTGTGACTTCATAGATAAATTATCTAGGGAAGTACACGCGATTTTTCAGATTGATAAATAATTAAAATTGTTATAAACAATTTAAGATCTATTTTTAGGAAAAAAAAATGAAAAAAAAATCAAACTGACGCCAATTTGCGAATTTTCGAAAAAAATGTATAATCGTGGGTACTTCCCTAGAAAAACTAATGTAGATTAACGACAATTTCATTTGTTTGCTCTAAGTGGTGTTCGGAGACTGCTATGGTTACGCCGATTCGCTCCTCGGAAAAAACGCATGTTCAGGTTACCAAGTGCCAAGACGCCGTATTGTGTAACTCGCAAATTTTAATAAAAACATTTTTGTATACCTTATTTTTCAGTGCACCTGGGTAGTAATACCCCTTAATACGGTTCTGTTAGGGTCCGCGCATTTCTTGACCCTAATTGTTAAACACAGCCATCATCATAAATAACCTAATATATTTTCATGCCCATAAATAATTAATTTGCGATTTGTTCAATGTTACTTTTTTAATACATTGCGATTTGTTCGATGTTACACTGTTGAAAACATAATTATTTTTATTAGGCACCGTTTAGTACCAAAGAAAATGATATTTACCTCCCTTTCCTTTGTGCCTTCGACCCGACCTATTTACCGAAAGAAATTACCAGATATATCTTATCGCTATATACACTAGGTATCAGTTAAACACACATAGATTTTCTATTATTTGACTACTTACAACCATTAGTTGATCACCGACTTGGTGAAGTGTATGTATCAGTTGCAACCTATCAACTGAGTGGAGTTGTTTCTGTTACAGTTATGACTGAAAGTGCTTTTAAGGCCAGAGACATTGGGCTCAGGGCCCAAAAGAAAATTCTGTCCCGTATGGCGGGGAAAAACATAGCCAGAGCTTTCATCGACGACACGACGGCCTCCCTACTGGATAATTTGTATCGCCTAGCCAAACAATACGTGAGTATGTTTGAAATGTTTGCATTAAAATCACCGTCTTATATGGTAATATGGGGCCAATGTTGACATAGGAACGCGAGCAACGCGTTTAAAATTCAGTATTCGTACTTATTCGTAAAAGATTCTACATAACTTCTAAAAATCCCTTAGTAATAATTATATTTGTTTTCAGAAGTACTGTTAACTGAAAAAGCTGTTGATACGTTATTTTTTTTTTTTAAGAAAATAATCTTGGTTTTTCAATTTTCAATAAATGGGACCTATCTGTTTATCTCAAAAATTCAACATTGTATACAGAGCTAGTAAACGTTGCGAGAAAACAAAACTTCAATATCTAATACTGTAGTAAGACTGAAAAAAAACTAGAAACTGATTTAATGCCTTAAGAAATGTTTCATTCAGGCAGTAGATGTTTATTTTATATACTAATTTTTAAAACCTTCACTGCAGTTAACTATTTTGTTTTGGACTTCATTATGTACATAATGTAAGTCCTCAACAACATTGCAAGTAACTCTTAATAATTCAAATTTCACTAATATTAAAATGATTTTATCAGCTCATCGTCCTCGCAAAAATTCACATCATATTTTTATTGAAAAATAAGAAAAAAAAGAAAATCTAGTGTCATGTTTTTATTCCCGTAATTATTATTATTTTAGTCTACAGCCTATAAAAGTTGTTTTTTGCGATTAAAAAAAATTTCTAAAAAAAAAAAAAAAATTATAAAAAAAAATTTTTTAAAATTATATGTCTTCTTAAGTTTTATTTACAATTAAAAACTTAAGGACCAAGAAATTGAAAAGAATTTTTTTTATGGAAACTTTTTCAGAAGGATCAAAACAAAAGTCTTGTATAAAAAAAAATTTCTAGTTGCAAAATTTTAAATTCATTATAGTTGAAAAACATTATTTAATTTTAATGTATGGTTTATTCTTGTATATTTTATAAAATTGTACTGTAAAGGTATTTCCAATAAAGTCCATAAATGATTTTCACAAAAATCAGTGTCGCATATAGCCCATTACATATTTTTTGCCATCACTATATTTTTTTCCAAATAAACTTCTAGGAAAGTGAAGCACCATTTATCAAAAACGTATCTGAGAATATTTATCTGAGTAACAAAAAAAACAATGAGTAGTTTTCTGATAAAACTGTGTAAAATAGAAACAAAACATATACCTTTACCAAGGAATCAAACCACATACATACATACGAGGTGCAGCTATTAAATAACCGAACTGCTGTCATTTTTTTCTGCGAACTCTTTTTATTCGTTACCAATTACAGTAGCAACTTTTTCGCTTCAATGTATATACTCCTCTTGATCTCTACACGGCCTTCATACGACTTTTCCATTGTTGAAAGCAGTGCTGGAAGCCCGTTTCTGTCAGCTGGGTCAGAACCTCCGTCGCTTTTGCTTTGACCGCTTCCACACAGACAAAGCAGAATGGGCCGGTGCATTGTCTTGGTGAATCCATGAATTGGTCTTCCACAAATCGGGTCCTCGTTTTCTCACACGCTTAAGAGCAGTCAGAACCTCGATGTAATAGGTAATGTTGATTGACCATCTGACCCTCAGGGACCCAGTGAACGTAAACAATACCTCGAATGTCAAAAAAGACGATTTGTTTCGGATAACAAGCCTGGATCAGTGTCAATGTTGTTTAGAATGTCAGCGCAAATATTCATTCTTTATTCCTTTTGTTCGGGAGAGAGGAGTTTTGGCACCATTTTTGCGCAAACTTTGTGCATGTTGAACGATTCATGCAAAATCTAGCGAACACATTCTTTGTCGATTCCTGTTATTTCAGCAAGCCCTCGGATGCTTAGACGACGATTTTCGCGGATTAATTTACAATTTTTTTCAAAATCTTCGTCTGTTTTTGACGTTGAGGGTCGTCCGGGGCGCGGATCGTCTTCGGTCGTTTCACGTCCCTCTTTAAACCGTTTAAACTTCTTTTCACTTCTTTTAACATTGCATAAGCTTGTGTAAAAGTTTTCCCCAATTTAACAAGAAACTTGAGATTAACCCGTTGCTCTACCTGAACGCTTAACACTTTTTCGACCCGTCACTGGTGCGTAGACTAATTCAAACGACTGCTACAGCAAACTGAGCGAATCACTGGCTTGTCCAGCGAGCTCAGGGTGGGGAAAGTATCACCAGACACAGTTCTGTTCAAACTTGTCGCGACACGCTCGCAGCGCGCTGGTAGCAGCATCAGTTCGGTTATTTAATAGCCACACCTCATACACATATCGTTTCGTCGCATATGATTCTAGTCTAGTCATAATTTTACTTTTTCGTCTATTAATTGAATACAACTCAACACCAGCATCTTCGTTAGAATGTTTGCATGCAATAAATAATCCGTATTAATTGTTATTTGCAGTCGAATAACAAGAAAGAAGCGGAAAAAACTAATAAAGAACATAATCAAAGTGGTGATCAAGCTGGGAGTCCTGCATCGAAACAACATGCTCTCCGAGGATGAGCTGAGGCAAGCCGAAAAGTTCAAAACGAAATTCCGAATGGCCGGCATGGCCATCATCTCCTTCTACGAGGTGGACTTCAGCTACGACCGGAACTACGTCGCCAACGCCCTCAGCGAAAGCCAAAAGTGCCTTGAGGTCATCGTGTCGAAACACTTGACCGAAAAGTCCTTATCGAGAATCGAAAGTGTATTCTCGTTCTTTTCTAACGAACAATTTTTGGATGCCATTTTTAAACGGGATTCCGAGTATAGGGAAGCTCTCGGGAGGGTTGTAAGTGATCTTAACAAGGCCATTGACAGCGGGGACCTCTAGTCCTATTTCTTTTTGTGATTTCTTTTATAGACGTGATTCAGTTTAAATGTTTTGAGTGGGTGATTTTTATTTTTCTACACTGAGAAAAATGTATATTGAAAAGTGTGTACGTTATAAAGCTACCTATTTTGATTTCGAAAATGCTTTTCAAAATAATATTTCCAGCAACAATCGCCTATATGATATAACCTGTTTGTTTGGGAACACTCCCTATTGTTAATGAAATCATATCGAAGGCCAGAACTGTGGTAAAACGGTGTGAATAATTTAATATACATTTTTGTCAAGTATTCTTGTTATTACTGATTTTCGATATTAATTAAATATTCGGATATTTCAGTGTTTAGCTTAGACTTCCTGTACGCTCGGTTAATTTAAATCTGACTGGCTGAGATAAAAAATATGATCTTCTAAAAGTTAAAACTGTCTAAATTAACCGAGTCTGTTTGTTTAACATGTTAACAATAACAATATAACGTATGAATTTAATGGCAATATTAATACTTTTTATTTAAAGCTGCTCAAAATTTTCTAAGAAATCGGTATTAAAAGTGGAACGGTTGTAAACCCTTTGTACACATAATGATATTACATATCTACATATCCTTCTTTTGTATTATGTATATGCATGAATATTTAGGAGCATATTTTTGCACTCGAACAAAATTTCTATTTTGGAAATGTAGATGATACTAAGAAAAAAGCCCAAGTCGTCGATGTACAAAATGTGAAACAAAAAATATCCTCTGTATACAATTATTATTTTAGTCGCCAACACGTTGTTACATATAGCTTATCGCTTATGTTACAATAATCAACCACATTCTTAGCTCATTTTACACTCTGCAATGTTTCATTAATACATAAAATGTCGACAAAATAGATATATCTTTCTCGAGCGCAAAATGATTCAGAAGAATTCAATTGCCAGTTCGTTCTTTGAGACATTCTATGCAAAAAGACAGATCTATTTATTTCATTAACTATACTATTAGAGCGAGGTATTTGTCTCGGCGATACGCAGGTTTGTCGGTTTTGGAAATCAAAGTGTGCTCTTTACACGAAATTAATTAGCAGCCTTTCACACAAATGAAATTATTCATGCTATTCAAAAGTATTGCACATAGCGGAGGTTGTGCAACAGCACCAACTGACATGGGACTACTGCAATCAAATTAAATCGAATCAACCCCCATCGCGTGCTACACGAGTTGCCTATGTATAGCGTCGCCATAAGCCAACTTTATTCATTATAAATATAAAATTTTTAATTCAAAATATCCAGAATGCACAAGCCTAAGTGTACCGTGCAGAGACAATACTTCGTTCTATATATTACCTGATTTTGTGTATTAAGTAACATTTTTTTGACAATAATATCACTTGATATGCATTTCTTTCATACACTGTTATAGAGTGAGCCAAAAAACGAAATATTTTTGGAGTGGACGCATACACAAAAATTGACATTTAGAACAAACTTCTATCACGCCGCAGAAATTGACATTCTTCCTCTATGAATCATTAAGATGTATTAGAGGGAGACTAGACCTAAGAAAAAATAAAAGACATCAATCACTCACTGAGCCATTTCCTATTTTTCACATCCAAAATCTATTTTTCAATGTGTTTCAAAATAATTCACATTCCATTATGAAATACTAAAGTTACAGTACCTCCCTCCGTCGACCTCCAAGTTGCTTATCTTTTACAATTTTTACTCACACAATGGAAAGTTCGTAACGCCTTAAAGTTCCTTTGTTTTTTGTTTTTTGGACACTATATCTTCACCTCTTTTAGATGTAATTTACTAGTCTTAATTTTAAGTCACTTTTAAATATTCTTGCTTTTATAATTATTCATTTCGGCTTTAAAGTGTGGCCTCATAGTTATAGTCCTTCTAAAGTGAATGTGAAGATAGATTTTTAATTCTTTTGATGGCTAACGCCGCCCAATGGCGTGCATATACCTTTTATAAATTCGACAATTGTGAAATAATTTTTTTCATTCAAATCAATATAGGAGATTAAAATTAGCCTGCATACAAAACTGATAATATTTGTAATATAATTTTCTGTAAATAATGCTCATTTAGCCAGACATTCTGAAAAAATTGTCTGCCCAGTAAGAAGCACCTGGAGGTATGAGCGAGCATGTTAGTAAGAATATGAAGTTGTTTTTTTTTTGTTTTATTTTTTTTTGCATTTATTTTGTTATTTTTTACTTTTTAATTTTTTTTTTATTTTGAGTTTTTTTTATTGGCTTTGGAAAATACGGTAACTACTAAAAATATGTAGGAAACAAAAAACGTCGTCGTCGTTTCAAATGGTCTCCAAAACGCCATACTAATTAATTACTAATAAATTGTATTTATAAAACTTACTCGTTATTCAGAAAAGTTTTAATAAACCTAGCTGGAATCAAACACAAACACATCACTGGCGGAAACAAGAGGGAATTACTAATGTTGTAAATCATTTTAACAACACAGTGGACCGCATGAATACCTAACCAACGTATTCGATGCAATGCAAAATTCTCTAATTGGGTCACTGTAGCTCACTTGTGCTTCCAGCGTCAATGCTGCATATTGCCGGCTCTTCAACATTTTCTTAAGTATAGTAATAATATACATAAAGTTGTTTTAGTTAATTATTTTTTCCAGCAATTTTAAATGCCTTTTTTTAATGCTAACTAATAAATTTATATCTATGTATTTTTTTTAAATATTTCCAAACTAGCTTTCTAAGAACGTCACGAACTAACAGTTTACTGAAGTAAGGAGAACATTTGTATCGTGATCTGATATAGAAAATATATCTGACAACCTTGCTTTTTTTTCATGTCTTCACATTCACATTAGAAATACTATACTAAACGCATAAAACTAAAGGCATCAACACCTAGTAAAGGCATCACCTAGCTAACATGTAATTATTATTGTCCCGACACTTCCTCAAGGGTACTTAAACACAATAATGTTCACATTATTTTATAATGTAGTGTATAGCAATATCTCTTATCACTCTACTGCAAAAGGGCACAAGTAACATGAACCAAAAAAAAAAATCAGATATATTCTTACTTAAGTTTGGTTATTTAATAAATTCATGACATCTGTTATTTGTATTATTATTGTAAGTAGATCTCAATGATGTGTATTTTAGATTATATTTTGATGTTTTCTGTATAATTGTTTGTATACAAAAAAAGTATATTATGTATTAATAAAAATTAGTTACACAAAAGCTGTTTCTTGATCGTGAATGAAAGATTAGCAATTGTAACAGGGTATTTTATAAAAAAAATAAAAATAAAAATACCCACTGAAGTATGAAATATAATTTTTATTTAACTAAGGCAATAGAAAACTCATATTTTGGAGATTAAGAACTCAATTTTTTCACTGAACTATAATAGACCAAATTCACTTGGTGATTTATTATTGCACTGATATATGTACATATTTATTATTTACATTATTAAGAATAATGATACATGGAATTGTAATCATGCAAAAAAAATTAAATTAAAAACGTAAACATCTGATAACAGTGATAACATATTGAAAATGATTCATTGATTTGTTGAAATGTTGATATTTGAAAACTATTTTAAGCATGATACCTACTACCAATCTAAAAAAATCATTAATTTTTTCAATTAACATTGAAAGCAGTATACAAAATGGATTCATTACATGCAAATACTGCTCCATAAAACTTGAACTACATCTCGAATCACACTATTATACTAAAAATTGAACATTCCCTAAACAGTGAATTTAATGAATACCCTGATTATTGTTAAAGAATTGATTTTATGTGGGTTTGATGGAAATATAAACAGGAATGTAATAGCCAACAATATTAGATTCAATTGTGTGTGAAGATTTAAAATCTTCACTAGAACCTAAACTTTCGAAAACCGAATGGCAATATGTGACAAAAGATGCTTGTGATTGTGAAATTGTTTTTTCTTTGAACTATTTCTTTTTGCTGAAAGCGACGGTGAAGTCTTATGGGACTCCAAATTATTATCACCTTCAGTGACCTCGAAAACACTCAAGTAGGGGTTTTGAAGCCAATTCAACATAATTACAATTTTTGAAAGATAATTTCACAGGTATCTTTTGTCACATTGTGGGACCATAAGAGTATATTGATTCATCGATATAGGACCGATCGATTTCAGGACCATACTATCGATTTCCAAAAGAGACATTGGGGTGTCGAAAGTTTTTATGTTGTAACAAACATTTTGAGCCTCACACTCTCAATCTGGTTGCGTCCAGTTGACGTGGAACGCCTCATACATACATATTTTACGAACTATATACTGTGCAAACAATTTACATACATTCAAGTGAATTGTGATTTGTTAAAAAGGCATCAGTCGTCAATTTGGTGATTTTGAGTTTTTGAGTGAAATGGACGTCACAGGTATGGCTACTATGTAACCATTATATGGGCATCGATCTATGAAGATATACAACGGCAGGGTGACCAGAAAGTATTCAAATTTTATTAAAATATTGTGATATTTACCAAAAACATTTTAGTATAATCCCATAACAGTGCTTCTTATTATGTATAACCTAATAAATCTTATCTCTATAATATGCATTCTGTGTTGATTTAAAATAGGCCATTTAAAACTCCAACCTTTTATAGTTCTTTCTGTTAATTAATTTTATATAATGGTTATAATTCTATTGTATTATACATATTATACTGAGTTTTCAAATAATAAATTATTGGTTTCAGAGAGGGTTTCAGTTAATAAATAATTTTATACGCACCTGAGTGAACCAAACACCGAGCGTTATAAATCGCTTTTTGTGCACTTTTTTGTGTGCAACAACGCGATTTTTGTTTTAAGCGCGAGAAAAGTACTACCTACCTTACGTAAAATTTAAACTTTACAAAAGCTTTGAATACATTTCAGCAATGGTAAAGCGGTAAACCTTAAAACTAGCTATGGCGATCAACCAATGAGACGACGTCCTGAAGCCGAAAGTGGCTCTAACTTCCTATTCAATTTCTATGACATATCCCAAATCCCAAATTTATTGAGTTCTATGAAAGTTGAAATTTTAATATTTACGATGTAAAAAGTTTAGTAAAGTGCAATGTGTTTTTAAACATTTTAAGTCAAAATGAAGGTAGTATAAAAAATGTTAAAAAGACAAAATTTTATCAGTTATTCATTTATAATATTAATATTTTAGGTAGGTATGTACCTATACAATTTTTCTAAAAATTAAATGGTGTTTAGGATATTGTGGAGAATTTAAAAGATGCTAATAGGTCTGGTAATGGTCTCAACAAACTCATCCGCAACTTTGTATATGAATATATTGCCAGTTCTAAGAATATCTTTCCTGTCCAAAAAAACTAGGTAAGATTATTGTCTATTCTACTCCATTAAGTATTATAATTTTGGGAACTGTCCAAAGCTTATGATCGTTTTAACATGTACCTACAGGTGTGATTGTTTGATGTATATTTTGCAATTTATTTTTCCACAAAATGCCTTAACTTTAGTCTTATCTGATATGTTTGCGGAACAGTGCACATTCTTATAGGGTTTAGTATTATCAGAAAATATGTTCGGGTTGTAGTACGTTTCTACACCGACATTCCATTCACACTACAAAGGCAGGAATTACTTCCCTATGGTTTCTACCTTGCCAGTTTGTCACTGTCGAAATAAAACTGAAATATACTTACCGTCAGCCTAAAGTCTAGTCCTCATAAAGGCGAAATGCGAAATTTTACACTTCACCATATGGGTCTTCCTCATTAGGGCGAATTTCACTTTTTTTGTCTGCTATCTATCAAGTAATTTATGATTAAGGTCCGGAAAGTGTGCCACAACGCACTACCCAGACAACTCTGATAATTAAAGTACAAACCATATTTTTTTAAGCGCCTTATAAATTATATACTACGCGTGTATGTCTTGCCCGTGCATACGTACGCCACTGACCACGCCTAGTAACGCGCACTGGGAGTTTAGTACGCCAGTCCGTGTAAACAGGCTACTTAAATGCAGTTTAATCCTGCATTGTGGTACACTTTCCGGATCCTACTTATGATTATCCCTAACTAAATGAATTTTATATTTCTTTTTGACAATTAGAGTTTATTCAGAGCTGGGAACATTTTACAAATGAAGGAAGATCCAAAAACAGTCTACATACAAACATGACACTAAAGGAGGGCTATATCCTTAAAGATGGCATATAAAATCCTCTGAAAAGTTGAACTTTTCAGCGGCATCGCAAAAACATCCACTGAAATTTCGCGTTTTGAAATTATTTAGACCAACCACATTAATTCCCTACAAAAAAATCTGCAATTCCCTGATATGAGGACTACGCTTAACTTAAAATGTCTTGAGGAAATATTATTAGACATTGTGTTGAGTATGACATTGCACTGAGTATTTTGTTGGGATAAATATGACTCTTGAGTAACCCGCATTATTTAACTATTAAAGATTTCAAAAGGAATCTAATGCACAATTTTTTTTATAAATTCTACATAAAAGTGTTTTTACATTTAAGTAGGTACTTGTTTTATGATAACTTAGAAGCAATTATTTCTGGATAAATTTGCATCTCATACACTTACCGATTGAAACCTAAGCACCTTTTTATTTAAAAGACGTTTACACAACTTTATTTTTTTTTATATTCAAAATGGCAGTAAAATAAATTGAACGCGAAAAAATTGGTAAAACAGTATTTATTAATAAATATGACATAAAGGAAATAATTGTGTTTGTATATACATAGTTATTAGCCACACTTAAAACGTCCCTGGCTAGATTGAACTAAAATAGCCAATAGAAATCATCTTTTTTTTTTATTTATTTACAATAAACGGCATAGTTAAAAAATATTAAAGTTTATGTTCAAAGTTCAAAAGAAAATAAATTGCAGAATAAAATTCATAATCTCATCTAAAGCACCTTTTTCCTAAAAGAATTTTTATATCGGTGTAGAAACACATTAGTATTAAAAATCCGTGACAATCCTTGTAAATCCTGTTAAACAGCGTTACGTTCCCCATCACAGTCAAACTATTTCAGTCAATAAAAGTACGTATTAGAAATTAAACGTAGAGAACGTATTATCTAATGAAACAAACTCCCAACTTAGGAAAAAACTAATAATTTTTTGAACTAAGCCGTTCTAAAAATTTTCTAACTAAACCTAAGTTGTATTCCCACACAATCCTAAATTACTTTAACATTTAATGTACCTATATTTTTTTTTGTTTACTTAAAAGGGCTATATACAGATTTTTGTCCAAGTGCAACGGATCATCGCGGATCTGTCGACTGACTGCAGCTGTTAGATTTCCTTTTGATATTTGCTATCTGTCCACTGATCTCATTGCTTCACCCGAATCGAGGTGTTCAATTCGTCTTCGTCGGTCGATTCGGGACTAGTTGCGGTATCGGTGTTTTTCACGTAAACGGGCATTCCGTTACCCATCACATATTCTTCCGTAACGTGCACCTCGGTTATGCTGGTGCCAGGCACCTCAAACATGGGTTCCAGTAGGAGAGACTCCCTAGAAGGAAATTGTTATTATACATAGTTTTGCCAAAACTGTGAAACATTTTTAGTTTTAAAGAGACACTTTTACGTATACAATACAGAATGATAGAAAAAATTATTCTATTCAATTTTATACAACTTAGAGAAAAATGTATAAGCGATAACGGAAAATTTTTCCATAATTTAAATATGGCGCCATTATACAATCATCTATTTTTTGTCACATGTCATATTACCAACAAGCAGTATAGTTCTTCTAAAGTGAATGTGAAGAGATATATTTTTAATTCCTCTGA
>JAPWTK010000400.1:0-57500 GCA_029963805.1 Aromia moschata
GATTGCTTTTAAATGTGACTTAAGAGAGAATATCAAATTTCAGCAACTTGGGCGAGAAGATGATGCACCGATTTGATGACTTAAGAGAGACTCGAGTGTAAACACAAAGTTAATATTTCCAGGTACTCTGATGTTTGATTTCGTTTTTTCTGAATTCTCAAGGAAGTATGGGAAAAAAAAGGAGGGTGTAACATCAAAGTGTTGGTAACAAAAGACACAAACTACTTCAATAATCTTATGAATCATGCTGTTCTCATTTGAAATGACGCAGATCGCAATATTTTCCAGGCAATCCGACATATATAGAATGTATTAATGCTCGGGCTCATGAACAGATGTAGTAACCGCGTGACGTGACTCAAAACCATGATGCAGATCGCAATATTTTCCAGGGTAATCCCACACAGCATAAGAATGTATTAATGCTCGGGCCGGCGAACAGATGTAGCAACCGCGTGACGTGACGCAAAACCAAGACGCAGATCGCAATATTTTCTAGGGCAATCCCATAATAGACATATAATGTATTCATACCCCCGCCGGTGAACAGATAAAGTAACCGCGTGACGTGACGCAAAACCATGACGCAGATCGCAATATTTTCCAGGGGCAATCCCATAATCCAGACATAGAATGTATTAATGCGCGGGCCGGCGAACAGATGTAGTAACCGCGTGACGTGACTCAAAACCATGATGCAGATCGCAATATTTTCCAGGGGCAACCCCATAATAAAGACATAGAATGTATTAATGCTCGGGCCGGCGAACAGATGTAGCAACCGGGCGTGACGGGACGCAAAACCATGACGCAGATCGCAATATTTTCCAGGGGCAATCCCATAAAAAAGACATAGAATGTATTAATGCTCGGGCCGGCGAATTAATGCTCGGGCCGGAGAACAGATGGGGTAACCGCGTGACGTGACGCAGATCGTAATATTTACCCATAATAAAGACATAGAATGTCAAAAAAAACATGAGAATATTTCTCCTCGCTTTAAACGCTTTCCAAAAAAATCGTCAATAAAAACTATAGATCAAAAGATTAAAACACAAAAATAAATGGTATGGTGTGACAGCTAAAGTGACAAGTGACATGTCAGAATGACATTTAGCCGCAAAACAAGTAAAAATAAATATGACGTGTCATTAAAGATTATGAAGTAGGGGGAATTTCCACTTAAACCGGAAACGAATAAAAATTAACGAATAAGTCAATAAATGTAGTTTTATTTCCAATAAACAATTCCAAATTTAAGCGAGCCACTTTTGAGAATCACCCGGTATAATTATTTTTTCTGGGGGTTCTATCTTCTAGGTCATTTTGGCATAATTTATAAATCCTTTTCACGAGCAAGGGCTTATATCGGATTATTCTTCGATCATGTGTCCGTACCGACTACAGTTGGGGGCCGTCCTAAACAGATGCCTCGGTAAACGTCCGCCATCAAATAAATATAAAATCTGAAGATATATGGCGATCTCTGTCCGAACCTACGAGGCCGGCGCCGCGGATGGCGGTATCTTCGCCTCTTCTTGCTTCCTTGAAAACCACCTAACCAAAACACACGACCCCGCAATAATCCCCAATTCGGCCCGAACCGAAAACGTCAATTCCCGCAAGGAGTTGCCCGAGCGCCGCGCCGGCCTACGCCGATGTCGGACACTGTACGGAGGTGTGGCTATTAAATAATCGAACTGATGCTGCTACCTGGCTGCTGTCCGGTGATCCTTTCCCCACCCTGGAGGTGCTGGACAAGCAAGTGGGTCGTTCAGTTTGACTGTAGCAGGGTTAATCTCAAGTTTCTTGTTAAACTGCGGAAACCTTTTACAGAAGCTTATGCAATGTTAAAAGAAGTGTACGGGAATTAATGTTTACCCCGCACACAAGTTTTTGAATGGTTTAAACGGCTTAAAGAAGGAACGCAACGACCGAAGACGATCTGCGCCCCCGACGGCCATCAACGTCAAAAAAACGGGCGAAAACATTGAAAAAAATTGGTAAATTAGGTAGTCCGCGAAGATTGAGGCTCTAACGGCCCTTCATGAGCGTGTGAGAAGGCGAAGACCCGATTTGTGGAAGATTCACCAAGACAATACACTGGCCCATTCTGCTTTGTCTGTGAAGTCGTTTTTTTGCAAAAAATACGGCATTACTGTGTTGGAAAATCCACCATACTCGCTCGACCTTGCCTCCTGCGACTTTTTATTTCCCAAGGTCAAATCGGCGCTGAAGGGGACAAGATTCGAAAGTGTGGAAGCGGTTAAAGTAAAAGCGACGGTTCTGAACCAGCCGACAGAAACGGACTTCCAGCATTGCTTTCAACAATGGAAAAGTCTATGGGGCAGTGTAGAGATCGCTAAGGGGAGTACATTGAAGGCAAAACGTTGCTACCTACAGTAATTGGTAACGAATTAAAAGTGTTATGACATCAGTTCGGTTATTTAACAGCCACACTCTCTATGCTTCACGGAAAAAGTAAGGGCATATTTCCAATTAGCTTAAAACTGAATCCGGGTCCACTAAATTACTGCGATTTTTCTGGCCCACCGATTCATTATGGTGTCATGGGAAATGGGAAATATCAAAGATTACATACGTAATAAATTTCTGAGGCAGTGGACGAAACAACAGATTTTGCGATAATAAGGTCGTTAATGGTCCCGATATTGATAGCTAATAAACGGGTTTTGCAAACAGCGGCTATAAGTATAGAAATAGTAGTAACACGTTTTGTCCCCTGTAGATGCAAAAAATAATAATGTATTCAATGTACTGATGTTAGTGACAACAAAAAACTGTTAATGATACAAACAACTGTGTGAAATTCGTGAAAATAATGTGTGTGGTGTGTCGTCCTCTGTCCACGTAAACTATCTGAAATTTGCACCCTTAACTTCAGCAGATGTGGAACGATCATTTTCCCTCTACAAACCGATACTACAGGCCAAATCGCTCACGTTTATCGAGAATAAATGCAGAAAGACTACTAGTCGTGGCAACGTACTCTTAAGCAATGAGGGACCGTCGGAGCTTCTGAATGACACAAGCAATATGTATGTACATACATTATTAACACATTTTTACTCTCTCATATGTCATCTTCCGTCAATAACATGACGGATTACGAGGCCAGCCCTGCGTTACAGCACACGTTTGGAACTCTGATTACATATGCTGATTCCTCAATGGTCTCTTTTCAAAAATGTGTAATATGTACATATATGTTTGCACGAGAAGGTCGTGACATATTGAATTTAAAAATATTATTGAAAAAGTAGTTAGCGACAAAGGATCACAGCTGTCATTGACCACAGGACGCTGAAAAAACGAGAATGTTTGCAGAAATGTAATTTAAAATGTATTGAGCATTGCAGAAGTAAGAAATTACTTAAATATGTTTGATGAGTGGATCGGTAAAGGCGGAATTGACCAGTGGTCTCCAAACAGCCCAGTCCTTACCCCTTTGGACAGAGTTTTCTATGAAGCTATAAATATACTAATGCAAATTTGGATGCATTGAGACAATTCACATCAAACTTACGTAAATGACCTTTCTCCTAAGTACACCATTTGTGATTATTTTTATTTATGCTCTTTTGAGAAATTATATTTAGTTTTTATTTAAAATTGTGTTTAAATCTGTCTTTATCTGTTTAAACCTCACATTTATGGTTATTTTTCTTTTTGTAAAATTAAATCCGATGTCGCTAACTACCTTTTTATTAATACTTTCAAATGAAATTGAAAAAAATGCTCGTCAAAATTAGCCTAACAGTTTTTAGATTAGCGCCATTTGCGTTCTATTCGAGTTAGAGACTTGCGGTTTTAATTTTCGGTAGCCTATAGGATTGGTTTGAATGTCCCGAAGGCACTACGTTGTACTTAAACGGTTCACCGTCCACGTCCCAAAAAACAACCCCAATTTGAATTCGCAAGATTTTGACGGCAATTTCATAGACCTACAGGATGGGTTAAGAGGGACGCTCTCGGGTAAAAAATTAAGACCTCCTCAATAAGTTCCTCAGCAATTATTTGAATTTTATATGACAAATAATTCGGAATGGAAAACATTTTTTTACTTATAGGCGAGGAAACATATGCTTCCCCCGCTTCTAGGTTTTTGTTTTCTTCGACAAAAATTCAAGTTCCACTCCAGGTTCCTTGAGGTCGACTAATACAAATGCACAGCCCGGCAATAATCTCCATTTCCGCTCCAAACTAAAAACGTCAATTCTTGCGTTTACGAGTTGCGTGAGCCGTCGACCGACGACTGGCGCTTAACCGGAGTCCTTTACTGCCTATCCGGTATTCGTACGAGGAAGCAAAAACTTTATTCGTGTAATTAAAAGCGTATAAATGCCGTTAAGTACGCCACGCACGCGGCCAAAGTACCTCGCTACACGTTACTTAGCGCAGCAATAAAATGAATAAAATGCCAGAAGGGTTGAGCCACTGATAGCTGTAAAAGTAATACGAAAAAACTCTGGCACGCAAAGATATTCACGTTCCAACAATAGTATGGTGTATTTTAAATAAATATTAATGTTTGGTTTCATTATAGCTACTAAATATGATATGTTAGAAAAAAGGATTAAAAAAGTTGACATAACCGAAAATTCTTCTCGGAAATCAATAGGTTTGTTCCAACAATAGATCAGAACCGTTCAGAACTTTACTGAGTTTGCGCAAAGCCATTTAATCGTTCCAACAAACCGCTTTCACAAATTAAGAACTTACAGTGTAGCGCTTAAAGAACGAGTTGTGCTCCGAACTGGTTCTAAATCGTTCTCATATTTACCTGTGTACAAATGGTACACGATGCAATTATGAAGAACCTGTGTCTTATGTAGTCACAGGCGTGCGCTTCGTTCAGTTTGTTGTGACTAAAGACATAGTTCTCATAAGTTTTTATGGTGTTAGCTCAGTGGTGATAATTTGGTTTTAGTTCAGTTCGAAGGTTGCTATAAGAAACAGTAAGAAAAAGGGAGAAATACCGTAAAGAAATTCTCAAAGACATTTTTCCTGCCAGGCATCACAAAAGTTTATATGCATTAAATGTTTTTGTAATGCATAATTGTACTCCAAGAAGTAAAACACTTGTGGCTAAAATTGGTAACACAGTTCAATATATGACAAATTTGCTTTTACGCTGTTACAAACTGTGTGAACCTTTTGGACTACAACTTTTAAACCTTTAAAAAATGTTTGTTAACTGTTTAAAAAATTTTTAGTCCTATACAAAGAAATGATTCGTACAAAAAACCCAGTCAGTTTATCTAACAATTTTATTAAATCCGTATTAAGTAGTAAAAGTGTTAAGGCTACAGGATTAATGAATAAAAATATCATGATTTTACAAGAATTTGTAATTATGAATCAGTTTAAAGCGCTGTCTAACCTCACTTTGTTTTTGTTATAAATTATACTAGTAATAGAAGATCGTAACTATTTAGTCACCTTACAATCCTTCCATTTTAAATATATTAAAGAATAAAAGGCCCAATTTAAAGTATTTGTTCTTGTGTAGACATAAAATTAGCAAAAAATGTCACTCAGTAAATACCATATAGAGACTAATATGCTAGAACTACTACTGTTCTACTTCCATAAGAAACAACCACGTATTCAGCATGAATTCAAGATCCAGTAATAAATGTGCATTTGCTTAGGTTACAATAAAATATGGCGAGATATTAAATAAAGAAACTAGGTAATAAAAAACAAAAGAGCAGTTAATAATTGTGCCCATAAAATATATATTGATGAAGGTAATTTTTGGGATATTGGACAAAATACAAGCATTAATTTTTTGCCTTACAAAGTTAGTGCTTGTATTTTGTCCAAGATCCTCAAAAGTTTCCTTCGTCAAAAAAACGTGTATGTTTGTATAAAAAACTGAAATATGTGTGTGTTTTTTTAAGGAACCTTAACTAAAAACTTCATTAAGTATCATTAAATAGACGCAAATACGTAAAATATAAGTATTTTATTATTTTATGGCCGTTTAGATTAGATAGATGCACAATTTAGATATTTAAAGTTGACCAAATAGCAATAGTTAATAAAATTCTTAAAACTTTATTACTTAAACTGCTAAAAGGGGGTTGGACGTTTATATATAGCCTTGTGTTACATGTTTTTATTATCTCCTTTTTATTTTATTATTATGTATTTCTTCTTTTTAAACAACACTACATTAATGAGGAACAATATGCCGAAACCCGCTGTTTGCAGTAGTGCCGTTGTTTTTGCTTTTTGCACCCGCTGTTGTGGTTGCGTTGTGTTGTCTTTTTCCTGTGCCCTAAGCTTTCGTGAGGAAATAATTAATAGACCCTCAATAATACAAAATCTGCATAGACAAGCTTCATTAAGTGATAATATGTCCTTGTTAATCCAAACTTTAAAATTGTTAAAATGAAACACTAACTGATATCCCTATAAACGTGGCGTCACGTCGGTACATCATCGTTTTTATATACACATACACTAGGGACCAAAAGTTTTGGGACATGTTTATTTTAGAAAACTGAAGCAACACAAGGACTGAAATTATATACATTTAACAATTTAAGTTTAAGATAGGGGTCTTGCTGGAGTAAACGTAATTTTTTTTATAATAATGTCACTTTTGAATAATTATTGTTCTAGGAATGTGAACTATGTTTGACTAATATTTGAAATTTTTTTTTTATAATGTATCAAAACTTTTGATTTGTGTGAGTATATTTTTTATGCTTTTAATAAATTGGATTTATTGAAGCTTTCCCAGTTTGGCAACAAAAAAACTTATTTATTGGCATGAAATATGCTAGTTTCTATTGGAGACTATTCAGACTACGTAACTTCCCAGTAAAAACTTTTACTATTGGTTGGCAAATGGAATGACAACGATCGCCGGTTGAAATAAATTATGGTCAGTTTAAAAAAACTGGACGTCAACGATTCACTTCTGACAATTCTAAAGCACTCTAGAACGTTTGCCAAACTCGCATAGAACTGAAAAGTATTCTCCTTATTTTTATTTCATAAGGAATATCAGTAGCCGTGTTATTTTCCCAGAGGTCCCCGAGGAGATACTTCTGAATTTACATTTTACTTTTGCGATTTCTACAAAGAACTCTCTACTGCACTTGTTACTGCATTCGGGCATTTATAAGTTTCGCTTCTCGAACATTCCAGAATCTTATTCTTCCTGTGCCCACAATTTAAAGTTCCGCCAAGTAATCTTCTCTTTCCGCGAGTGCAGTTCGGAAGTGCGCGCGGCAAGTTTTTAACCGAAAAGTAGCACTGCACCTGTCTAATTTACTCCTTTCGGCGTGTTTTTTATTACCGCTTCCCCCTTTCATTGCGCTTCCAGTTCCGCTTCTTTGTAGCAATCCGCCTTCGAGTTAAAAGGTCCGGCCGTAATGAAAATCATAATTCACGCATTTTAATTTTAACTGGGACTCCTATTAGAGGTAATTTTGGCGCGCCAACAGAAATTACCGGAAGGCGTCTTATTCTGGGAGATTTATTCGACTATTACTCGAGAAATATTAGGTATCAATAAATTTGATTTGTGGGGGAATTATGTAAAATGCTAAGTCGTTAAAAAATTAAACGCCTCAACTAGAGCTGATAAACGTTTAGGATTTTTTGGTCAAATAATTAGTATTCATATCAGAAAATTACACACTACTCTATACGTGAAATAGTGACAAACGATTGTCCTTTTCGACATGCTGTTATAAAGGATGCATTTTTAGCGTACATTTGGTTTTAGAATCGTAAAATGGAATATGTGAGGTTGTTTTCACCCTACTTTAATTTACAGGGTCTTCACATACCTCTGGGCGTCGACTAGCTTCCTTATTTTAAACGTAACATGCATATATATTAATACAAATGTATACATACATATATTTTTACAAATTTGGAAAGAGCACTTAATTTTGAGTTGAAAACGTGTATCATAGCTTATACCTAAACTAATGCGTTTCGGAGATATTTGTTGTTCTTTTTAAAAAATGCCATATGTTAGGGTCTGGAAAAACTGTCCTGGACTGTTTTGTCACTAACTAAACTGTCAAATGTCACTTTTTTGAGTATCATGCTTCCATTTCATGTTTGGCGCGTCGTAAGAACTAAGGAGCTCCATGTCATGCAATATATTATTATTATGGTTAATTTTCGATTACAATCCAATTTCTGTTTATTAAACGTACTATTTTAGTATTCGTATATTAATAGAGCAATGTTACTTTAACTAACATGATGTGATAAAAATACTGGGTGTTCCATTTAAACTAAACTAAATTATCTCTATTTAAAGTTCGCAAAAAAACTAAAAAAAAAAAGTTATGATGGTTTTAAAAAACATCAAATCAAGTCCGAAACGGCTTGGTTTAAGTATATGGAAAATAATTTATTTTATTTGTTCTTTTTTTAAACATTGTTAAAACATGTGTTTAAATAATTATTGTATTTAAAAACAATCTAGATTTAGCTCGACATCGAATATTTATTTAAGTATATTTCTCTATATGTAATTATTGTACATATAATGGATAACACAGGATCACGATGTACATATCTACCCCGTTCTTTGTCTTTGTTAATTATTACAGGAGGAAAATTGGAACCTTCGGCGTAGAAATAGATTTACACTTGTCACTTTTCCACTTAATACAGAAAACACTTTTTTGCACTAAACGCGTACGTTTCACCAACTATTTGGTATCATCAGAAGACAATCAAGACCGGTTTAATTTTAAACAAATAACAAAAAAACAAAAAACTGGACGTTTTCTCTGAGAAAAGTGTAGTAGTTCGGTGTTTCGTGGAAAACATCCAGTTTTTTTGTTTCTACGCCGAAGGTTCCAGTACCCACTCCAAAATAACAACAACATTATTTTCAATTAAAATCTTTTAAAATAGCGCCAAATAGGTGCCATGGTACCTTCGAGGGTACCAGTATGGATATTACTAATACCATTACTTTTTGCGTGGCACAATTTGTACATTTCATAGATTACATATCATTTTTAAATTAACATTTAACTTATTATAAGGTGGCTGTGACCAGGTAACTATCGCATTACTATGATATAGCATGTATTTTAAGGATCAAGTTATATAAGGATCAGTTTGATTTCTAGGGACACTAGGAAGACACTAGAAATAATAAAATGGAATTATGAATTATGACACACACATATAAACATATACATATTTTAGTCATTAACAAGTCACTTATTTGATATTATTGAATACAGAAATCTAAGAGGATTTCAAATATGCAATAATATAAATATACAGTATGTTTCATTTGAAAATCTAAGTTGGTAGCACTCCCAATGGAACCAAAATTTCACACAATTCCTTTCATTTCACACAATTTAATTCAATATAGCCACGTCGAGACATACACAAAATAAGATTTTTAACTTTTTGAAACCTCTAATTATATTTTGATAAAGTACTATTGCTTAGTTGAGACAACTGCCGAGTTTTTTTCTTTTTTAAAATCTACACATTATGTAAATATTTGTTAAAAGATGTTTTGTATTTTATTTTCGTTTCGACTACTCCTCACAAACTTATAATCATTAACTAGAATTAAATCAAGAAAATATTAAAACATACTTTTCAATAACTCTAAGTTAACATGTATAAATCTTATGAATTTTAGAAAGCACTACTTACGTTGTATTAATCGTTACTTCATCTCGACTTCATCTGTTACCTTCATAAAACAGTTTCTTTACCTGAAACAAAATAATTCAAATAAATATAATGTTTCCTCATTGATTATTATTTTTAAAACAAGTTACTAAACAATTCTGTACCTTTACCAAACTATTACCAACAAAACTACTAGATAACCTGCACCTTCGCCAAAAATACAATATAATTAATAAAAATTATTTAGGTATTTAAATCATTAACAATTTAAAAAAGTTGTTAACAATTTAAGGTCAGTTAAGTCGTACATCAAATAATCAGATATGTTATCGTCCGACTTCTCTTCTTTTGTTTTTTATATAAATCTCGTATGTACGTTTACTTCGTACTATCAACATATCATAATCTTACATTTGAACAAAAAAATATAAAAAACTGAAGATATATATGAAGGCGATTCTTATTAACACTAAACGTACTTACAACACCAGCCTTTTTTCGCAGAACTTTTTCTTTTGTATCTGTTTTTTTTTGCTGATAACTACCCCGCTTGTATTAGATCCAAAAATGTTTTCGTACTTTATTCAAAACAACATTTTTGGCTAATAAATAGTAGTAACTAAGAAATTTTCTACTTTCCGCAATATTTCATTTTACACGTAGGCAAGGTGTTTAAAAAAACAACAATCTTGTACGTAAAATAACATATTCCCGGCCAATGATGTACAATGATTATTGGACGATATGCAGAATGTCCAGCAAACGATGGAAGACGAAATACGATTTTCCCACGAGGTGCATATACTATTTTTTCTGCGATCTAAAATTAATAAAAATAGGCTATCTGCGTAACTCTGGCAGCGCTGTCTGGTGGATGTAACTCACAACTGTTAGATGATCTCTCAGCAGCTGTGAAATATGAACAGAAGAGATGCACGTTGCTGTTGTGTGCCGAATTGTAAAAATAATGAACGGAAAAATCACGAGCTCATTTTTTATGCATTTCCCGGCCGATTGGGATCAGGAATGGAAAAAAGTGGATTAACGGTGTGAACAAATGTTGACGCTTCTGTGTCAACAAATCCCCTACGAACCTCACATTATAGTTTATTTTTTTTATTGTATTTATTGACACTGTATTTTTGAACACTTTTTCAACAATTAGACTTTGAGACAGAAGGCTCATATATCGGCCATAGCTCAGATAGCGCCGATGAAGTTCACACGAGCTACGCAGGTAGCCCATAAATAAAAAATAAAGTTAGGATATTCAGCTATGAAATACTGAACTCCATCTGACTATAAATAGTTTAATGAACTGTTACGTAGACGTGTTAAGGGGATGTAGAACTGTTACAAAGAGACGGTAAACCTACATAAACTTTATTAAAACAATTCCTTTGTTTTTAATTACGACTGAAGATGATACATTTTCGCCAAAAACCTCTAAATCACCTCGCATGTTGATTCAGTTACATCACACTCGACTTTAATACGCTTAAAGCCCGCTCCACAGCCAACTGCCAAATTTCAACAAAGCCCCAAGTAAACCTCCGTTAATAATTCCGCACCGTAATTACTTTTATTACAGCACACACGATCCGACTGTGCAGACTGTAACGCTGTAATTGAAAGCGTATTAATAACTGTAAAACCGTTTCATAGTGCATTTAATATGGGGATTAAATCTTCACGGAGACGGACCCGCTCATGACATAATCCAATGATGTCAGTGGATTGGACGCAACGCAGCCTGCTCCTTCTAATCCCTTTCAGGAGGCCGCCTCTCTCTACACAATCGCCCGATCTTCGCCTCTTTCCCTGTGTAGATTTTTTTAACAAGACATACTTAATAACAGACTTAAATATTAACAAGAATTCTTCTTGGGTTTAGTACTTAGGTACTTGGATGGGTAGAACGACGTGTAGCCATAGAATGGCCACATTTTTACCTAGATCTTACACCCCTTGATTTTTCTTACGGGATTCTTTGAAAATCAATCTCCATGTCGATAAACCCGAAAACAAATGTAGATGATTTAAGGGAACGCAGTATCGTGCAGGAAATAATTGACAGACTGTTTAATGAATTTATTTTAAGACTCGGACATTGTAAAATAGTTAATAGACAACAGCTTGAATACCTCAAATAAATTTCCTCATTACTCAAAAAATGTGCTTTTACACCTTATCGAACAAAACAAAATAGCTGTTGCCATTTAAAAAAATACGCTCCCTTTAACCCGAAAGCGTACGCCATTGTAGGTACACAGAACTAGAGTAATTCAGAAGACAAATTTAAAATACATTTCGATCTCTTCGAGCATTTTTGCAACAAAAAATTATTTTTCGAGATATTTCAAGTGTTCCAGACCTGTTTTACACGCTATATACTAAATGCTGTAATTAATGTATAGAATTTCCTTTCTAAATTGAAAATAGGTACTTATACGAGGTAGGATAAGGATATATCAGTTTACTAACACTTTCGTTTATGGAACTAAATATGCGTTTCTATACTGATCCTTACCCTTATAGACAGTATCGTACTCAACGTTTACTTGACGAGATCTGTCAAAATAAGAAGAGGGCGGAACCTACAGTTCATTGGTCATTGTCGCCACCCTGGTAGGAAAAACACATCACGAGATACCACATAAAGCTGACCCAGTTGATTTACGTTGGCGGTAAAACGCGGGTTATAACCACGCTATCTTTGACCAACTCTATACAAAAAAACCGTTGTTTTTGTGAGTGTTTTGATGCTTTATTTTCTGTGCGTGTACAATAACGTCGAAGTGGGTTTTTAAAAGGTTTAAATTATACAATATATAGATTTATATTATTTTTAATCAATACCTCTTTCATAAACATGGCTGGCAAGGATGAAAATAACGTAGCTTCAGATATAACCAGCGAAAATGTCGAAACGGTCGAGTACGACGAATTAAAAAATAAAGACTTACATTGTCAAAGTCAGCGTATTATTTTAAACATATATGAATAAACGTTAAAGCCTAAAACGTTAAAATGAGAAAATGAAATACTGAGAAAATGACTGATACTGAAATTATTAATCGAATTAATAAATTAACTAAAAATTTCAATATCTACAATTTATCGCGTTGTTAAAGCTGGGACTGTTATAGATCACTCTGAATTACGAAATCAGAAAAAAGCAAAAATTCAAAAATGTCAACGAGGCGACGCGGGACGTAATTAGGCGAATAATTTATGATATTACGTATAAAGAAAACAAAGTCCCGACTTTGGAATTAATTCAACAAAAATTACATGATTACCCTGATTATAATTATAAATCTCTAGAAAGATTACGTGGCATCTCTCTGGTTTTAAATATAAAAAGAAATAGTTCTGACGCATTTTTTAATATTTTTAACATTACTTGTTTGCAAGTACAAAACAATTAAAACATATTACTGGCCAAATTAACATTAGCATAATATACAAATAAATATAAATAATAAATATATATATTATCCTGACTTTTTTTATTTACACACATATATGTATGTATGTAAATTTAAAAAGTCATGATACAAAAGCGACGTTAATTACTTATTATTACCTATCCCTAAAAGTTATTATTCGAGCACGCCCATGGAATCATAAAGTTGCACTGCTTTTTTTGTTCCCCAGGCGTATTTATCAATTCAGAATAGAAGGACTATACAGCTTGTCTCAAATTCGAGGGCCACCATTGGGATCTCAGAAACTAGAAGATATACAAATATATAAACATTTTAAATTGTGTTGTGTAAATTATGATTTTACGTCGCAACGTTCATTATCATTCCCAGTCGTCATTATCATTCATACATACCTGTTTTTAGAATGACGAGCTCTTTCGAAATTTGATATAAAATATTCAGGTTCGTATTAAAAAAAATTAAGTTGATGATGGGCCCAAAAAATCGAAACGTCGGATTCAAGAATTGTGATAGTACCAAGTCAAGAAAAATGCCAATCAGGAGGTGTAATTCTCTAAAAATCTCCTCAGATAAAGACAATCGGAATTTCCTCAATTTTTCAACTAATTGCGCACCGAATTGCCCAACTTTACCACAATTTAAACGTTTTCGTATATAATAGTTTTCGAGATTCCAGTGGTCACCCGCGAATTTGGGACACGCTGTACAGTTCTCTTGTACATAAATATGTAGATACTTTTCTTATAGCTAGCAGGTTAATTTAAAGATATATTCAATTAACAATTGGGAAAATAGTCCTTTTAGGCCCACCGCAGACGACCGACTATCAGCCACCTACAGTCTTGTCGGTATAAATGAACCGAATAGTCTTGTCGGTATAAATAAACCGAATACGTTTTAACGGGACACCGCAGACGACCGACTAAAAGGATGGCCCGACTAAAAAATTGGAGCCTGTTCCATTTTTGCAACCGACTCGATTGTAGGTGACAAGTCGGTTGGAACGAATGCTCGAGGTAACGCACACGAACTACAGTTCAGTCGGAGCTGAGAGAATTATAATGCATTAGTAGCGTACCACATAGTCACTGTCGTGACCGTACCTATTGTCAGTCGGTCTTCCTACAAAATAGTCGCTGACCGACTGCCTGTCATCTACAGTGGGCCTCAACTTGATGCACCTATTTTCAGGGTACTTAAACACAGTCTTAAAACTACCAAAGCGCTGACGACCTGACTGACACTGGTGACATTTCACACTGACGACATTCCAACACTGATGATACTGATGACATTTCAACCCAAAAAATTCAAATACAAAAACTGACCCCCCCTCCTAACGCATAATTAGTAATAACTAACTAACTATAACTAACTAATAACTAACTATAAAATAAAAATAAAATATACCTATAAAATAAAAAATAACTAAACTAATACAAAAGTTTACGTATACAATTTGAATATAATACTTTATATGACACTTTGAAGATTTGTCCTTTTTTGATATGACACTAATATGATAGGTCACTATATTCACTGAAAATCAGTTGTTTGCAATGTTGCCTTGCAGCCTATCACTGGCGCATTTGCCAAAATTTTAAACTAAACATAGCTAAAAATATAGTAAACAGAATCGTTAATTTTGCTTGATATGAACTTAACAAACTCTCAGCGTTAATTAATTATGAATATGTGATTTAATAAATTTGTATGAGGCACAGGTAAAGGAATATTTTATTTTTTAACTCTAAAAAATGTTGATGTAAATCTAGATGCTGATTTATATACCATTATCTGATTATAAACCATTCATTTTAATATATGCATATGTATATCTAAATATTTTATCCTATTTTAAATTATTTTATTGAATTTTGATCGTGAGATACGTGTTTATTAACTTTAAAACGCACAAAATTTTTCCCACAACTTTTATTAATATTTCAGAACCTGATTCAGTTTTTTGACCTGACCCTTTCTATTTTTATTACATCCAAATTCACACAAATAAGTGGATTTTCGCTGCAGTGACTATTTCTTAAAAAAAATACAACTTAGTTAATTAATATTACAAAAAAATACTATTCAAGCAAGTTAGTTGAAGTATGTATTGTACTTTATAAATCTTGAAATATACATACATACGTAGCCACAGTCTTTTGCGCTTTTAATAATTTGTAGAAAATTCTCAAACAGGAAAGTTCCTGAATAATTTTGGTATGAAAATAAAGACATAACTGTAAACCTAGGAAAAACTTACCCCAAAGGCTTTGCGTGGTTAACATGTACATGCATGGTGAATGAGGCGAAACATTACACTCTGTGGTATAATTATCAAACATGATAAACAGCAATTAATATTTAACACATCATTAGGATAAAAGTGCTTCGCACGGGCCCTATTACATTACGTACTTTAAATATACATATACCTACAATATTGACACGGTTTTGTTTAACTTGTTTCGCCTACAATAAATTTAACAAATGCTCAAATAACCCAAATAGTTGTTTGGAAATTTGTGCAAAGATGGTTTATGAATGTTTAAATATATGAAAATGAATAACTTTGGTGGAGTCCAATAATATTCGTGGGCAATAAATGAGTGAAGAGTTGTACAAACCTGTTAACATGTAAAAGGAAAATTCCAAAGCACATAAAAGTTACTACTTTTATTAACTAACTAAACTTTTTACTAAAAGAAAACTTGCATGTTCGTGTACACAGTACAATAATAGTTTTTCCTACTACTGATTATACCTATCATGATTACCTTTATGAATAGTTATGAGTTATGAATTACTAGAAACAATCCTCAACTAAGTGACATGACGTTGCTATATAAAGACTGACAATTTCTTATATAATTATTCGTAGTGGCGAGGAACTGTTATCGATAGTTAATAACAAAGATAGCTATCAGACAAAGAAAGAAAATGACAAAAAGGATATAATTTATTACTGCTGTTATAAAAAAAGTCTCATATTTCTTCCAAAACATAGGGAAATGCGGATAATCCAGAACGTTAAATGAAAAACAGGACAAAATGAAATTAAAATTACAATTTTGGAATATCACATAATTGGTTATGTTTATTGAATACTCATAACAACAATTCTGTTTAAGCCACCCTTTTGAGTCCGATCCGGTATACCCTCAAAAATCTATATGCAAATTGCGCTGCATTTTATTAATCAACATAAAAAACTACAAGTAAGTACATCACCTCACCGACAAAACCACCTGTTTTGTAAAAAACATCGTACCTTAGCGCGCTCCGCCACCGATCAAATAGCGACTGAACGACATAGAACACATTTATTATTATTCTCTCTGTATGTCGGAATATTATCCCGCTAAAAGTAGTCAATTTTGAGGATTGAGACGTTACGCGGATTGCATACTCTTCAAGTAAACTTATGTTCTCATGTTTTACTAGTTATAACTGAGAGTATGTTCAATTATTTATTCCTTATATAAACAAGCTCTATTCACTATCCGACTCTGTCTTTAACATTTTACTGCTACCTCTAGTACATAAACATCATTTACAATGTGATGCTACCTTACAAAATGTGATGCACGTGTTGAAATACCATTAGTACGGCAATTTTAAAATGACAGTGATCTGAATCATATACTGTTAAAGAAAATAACCTTTAACCGATCTTTTAGGAATCATACAATATCGGTGTTTGAGCCACTAAAATTGGTAAATACGGATTTTTTTTTTGGTTCTTCTGTCGATACCCCTTGGAATTATATACTGTCATATTTTTGTTATTATTCTTTACTTAGAAGGCAACATATAATGATTTTGTGTTCACTTTAGTTTTGTATTTTTTAGCGGTGATTTTCACAATTTTCCGCAGTGTATGCATCTATTGCATGTATCCACTACTGTAAGCATGTAATTATGGCATATTTAACTTTTCAGAAACTATTTGTTTGTCTATAAATACGTTTAACTGGTTCGTTATAAGGCCTTCCAAGAAACTGTATCGGTATTAGCTGGCGACTACTTAAATTACTGACAACTAGACTTTCACTACACTTCTCGAGTAAAGTTAAAATGTAAACAAAACTGTAACGTTTGCAGGTACTAGCGCAGCGACATTCCGCCCGCTTTTACGTTTGCCCCCTGATGCACAAACTGCTGCCGTCGTTCTGATTAATAATTAAACACATAAAAGCCGCGCTAAAACTTTATTAAACGACAAACTATTAAACTTTAAACTAATGAATTCCCAGCTCCACTAGCGCCGTTAAACCTTCAATAAGCTTCTAGCTCAGGTACATCAGCGCACTCTATTATTTACAGCTCTATGCAGCTTATAACGGCTAATAAAATGGAAGCGCGACGCTGCAGCCAAACAGCGTCAAGAATAAACATGCAGTGTTTGCCGAGATGCTACAAGATTGTAATCTGGAAAGGTTGTATGCTCGTAAACGTGATGTTGCGTTAGTTATCTGTTTCGTTGCTCCTCTTTATATCTTCAAGACTTCGGACTGCTTATTTTGTGCCAAAAAAGTTTGTTTGTACATAATATGTTGCACTGTGAGAATTACACTGTCCAACAAATTTTAGGATTGAAAATACTTCTGGGCGGGTATATATGGGAGCTGTCTTTTAAAATATTAACGCTGAAGCGACATGCAAAAAGCGGGCGACCTTGACATGGTCACGTGCTCATGGACATGACCTAGCTGTGTTCAGCAGTCTATGTTTATGTTTGGGTTACATGTGTAGTAATCCACAATTTTGATGACTGCTCAAGGGGTACCAAGGCCACCGTCGGATGCCCGAGATTTGCTGATTTGCTGAAATGGCAAAACGACATCCGACGCGGCAGGGCGCTTATAATTCGACCACGTTCGAAAAAAAAAACTTCCCAGTACACCGTTTAGTGAAAATTTGCCTGCGTATTTTATGAACTTATGTTGAATGTATAATAAACATTTGGTATTTACTGATTGTTGTTTTAAGAAGAAGTAATCTCTAAACTGGATGAGTTTAGTTTTCTAGATACATCAAATGAAAGGTTTTCAATCACACCCTGTATAAATATAATGAAAACATATGAAATGTATAAAGTGCATAACAACAATAGTTTTAGGCTAACGCAACCTGCATTTGAGAAATTATGGAGGAAATAATGTTGCCATTAAAGAAACGAAAATGTAATGTTTTAGGAAATGAAAAGTAAGCTATTCATCTTATGTTAAGATATATTTGTAAACAATTTTGAAATCATCTGGCTCACGTTCGAATACAAGGTTGCTGAGTGGATGGATTCTTAGAATCCAAGCCTAATTATTATTATTATTAATACTTTGCTGAATTTTGACAAGGTCCATTAAAGTTTTGTTAAAGTAGTTGAGTTTTTAATTACAATGAATTGTCTTTTTACCGAGATACACACTTATAGTTTACCGATAGCTTTTCAACAACTAGAGGCACCGTTCGGGTCCACTTCTGCAGTTCCTAACAAATTAAATGAAACATTGACTTGTTTTCGGATTTTGCATGACGACGTGGTTGTAAATTAATTTATGCGTTACGTTATGTAAGCACTATATTAAACAATTGACAAGAAATTGTATCAGGTCAACAAGGCATTGAATATCTGACTTTAAGAGCTAGACTGGCTGGTAGAGGTGGCTTCTCTTACAAATGCCCCATTGAACGAATTTGAGGATTGATAATGCCGTGAGGAGTCTATTGCGAACAGTCATCTTCTTTGCCTCGGGACTTTTTGGTATCTACAGTTCAGCAAAATTTATATTTTTTGTATAAACTGCCGATTAGGACTATCAGACAGCAACACTTGTGTTATCTCACATCATGTTGGACAATGTTTAAACGTCGATCTCACACTACAAGATATTCACAATCCTGTCGGTATACATATGTTATCCACACGCCGGTATTCTGCTATCCATCTGTGTGGATTTCGGCCTGTTTGCGTAACTGGGTAATAGTCTCTTATAGCATATACCTGCGACGAATGGTTTTCAAGAATACGACGGGCCAAATTCATCGCAACTGCATCTACATTCTCGGTACACTGCAAGTAGTCCGTGGCAGCCAGGCCATTGTAAAGGCACATGATGACGATCAACTGACTAATCGAAAACATTTTTGTTAGGATATGAACGGCAAAGAAATCGCAAACCTGACTGAATATCACATGCAAGATAATCCGTTTAAAACGACAAGACCTTCAGGGTCAAACCGCCAAAAATCGTAACAACAAAACTGTGTTTTATTTTTATTAAATTTGCTTTAGAAATTTCTACCAGTTGTGTCTGGTGTTTTCAATACGCCTACTATACAAGATGCAAGATTTGTGAATTTTACACCCAAAAACCAGACTATACTTTTACAAAGGTTTTTGGTGCGCTGAATTCGAATCCGATCTCAGATTGGCTCTATCACGTCAGGTTTTGGAGGAACCGTAACCTACTCGTAAAAGTGCAAAAAACGCTGTTTTTGGCTGCATTTTCGATTATATTACTCAATGGATAACATTTTTACAAAAAAAAAATCCAAGACGGCATCTGAAAGAACTATCCTTCCCCTTCACAATACATTTTGGTTTTTTTGAAATATCTTGTCTAAATCCAGAAAAATCGACATTTGAACATAGATAGTTTCACGCGTTCACCACATCTTCATTTGCGGGCCGAAGATTTACAACTATGATGTCAAAAACTTGTCTCCACCTTAAAGGTTAGCGAGCGTCGTTGAATCTGACTGTCGGGTCCGATTTTCCAAATTCAAGATGGCGGATCCAATATGGCGGACGACATATACGAAAACTCAAAATCTTTGCTAACAAGATATCGTACCATATTCTACGTAAAATTGCAAATAGACTAACTATTTCCAATTATTTTTCGATTAATTGCGTGATTATTGAGTAAAAAAATCTCAACTCTTCAGGTTACAAATTTTGAAGGCCTGGAAAATTTTCTGGAATTTCTCAAGAAGAATATTACTTTCAGATCCCTTATTGCATTTTTTTTGTAAAAATTGTATTACGGTTAAGTAGTATAACTTCAAAAATAACCAAAAACAGCGTTTTTCGCACTTTACGTTAAGATTACTCGAAAACCTGACGTCATGGAACAAATTTGAGGTCGGATTCGGATTCGGATTCAGCACACCAAAAACGTTCGGCCTGGTTCTTGGTGAAGATGGATTTAGTCAATTTCTTTCGAACTGTGTTATACAAGATCTTCACATTACATTGTAGGATTAAAGAACAATATTGCAAAAACAATTTTATATAACCCATAAATCATATGAGCTTTTGAAAAATTAAAAATGATTTCTAAATTGAGTCATATTTTTTAACAGCATGTGGACCTACTCAAAACAAATATTTTTTTCCAAATCCCGTTTTCAAAAAACTCGAAAACAAAAAAAGTTACCTTGCTAATTTCGAAAATAACATTTATCCAGTTGCGTCTCTCTAAAGGAAAGGTACATTCAAAACACTGTAGAAAACATAATTCTTATCTTTTTTCTGTGTTTGAATCATTTATCCCTAGTATTTTCTTATCTTATATGGTGGAATCCTATACGTGGAATCGTGTTGTGACTTGGTAAATAATTTCTTTTCCGCCTTTTTTTATTTGACTTAACTTTTTTTATTTTTATTTTTTTAAAAAACGTTAAGTGAAAAATATGTATCTTGTTGTAGAGGTTCTTTGTAATGTATTGATATTCACGTCATATTTCTCCATATTAGTAAAATTCATAGAAATAAATAATAAAATTAGTAGTAAAATTGGTAGAAGAAATAAATAATACTTGAATAATAAAATGTTAAGAAAAACACTATTTCTTCACCAGTGTTTCACTGATTTTTATGGCACAAAGAACTGAATTTTTTGAATAGGATGGCACATTTAATATTCAGTCTAAGGCCTACTATAATATTTTTAGGTGGTCTAAGACTGAAAGAGCTTCCTCCTTCAAATACAGTTTATAAACAACTCTTTTCAGCAACTATTTAATAAAATGCACCAAGTTACTCCTATAAAAATGTATTACGTTTTGTATAACACAATAGATACATAGAGAAAAAGTATATAACGCTAATATTTTTTAGATTTAATTTTAAGTTCACACAGGGTGTTCAATAGAACAATATATTCATAACATGTTCATACTAATAATAATATTTAAGTTTAGTTCCAATATTATCGACTCTATTTCATTCCTGGTTAACTGCGTTTTCAGTGTAATTTTTGGGACCCTAAGGATGGTGCAATATAGTATAACCGAAACATTGGTTAATAAATAATACGTTTTTCTTAAAATTCTGACTCTTGTCCCACTTATTTTACTAAAGCATACATTACTCAGAGTCACCAGTAAGTAAGAGAAAGCAAATATTAGAAGAAGGATCTTTATGAATAAGACACTATTTACGAGTATATCAAGTAATGTTCTCTCAAGTGAAGTTATATTTACACATGAAACAGAACAAACGTCTCTATTGTGTATTAACTGAAGATTATTAAGTCCTCGCAACAAAGGACACGCTACTCTCTGTCAATTCAAAGTGAACAAGTTAAACAGTAGCATTTCAACGGATGTGTTGGTATAAGCTGTGTTCTATAATTATGTAAAGCAAACATAAACTTGACAAATGAGAATGCCGGCAGCTAGATTCTATTTTATGTCGAAACTAATAATATTGCAAAGTAAATAAAAAGTGTGACGTTCAATAGATTACCACAATTTCAGATGGTAAGCACATTTATTTTTACTAGGTATTAAAAAAAATATTCGCCACATAGCACAGTATCGCGTTCTGTGGATAAAAATCCGAAAGGTCATATTGTCCACTTCAAAAATTAATATAATTATCACTTTAAGAATCCCTGTAGTTCACAAATATCATTAAACTCGCACAACTATGTATATACTAACCCATGCCTCTCTAACACGAGCACTCGGTGCCGACGCGCACCGGTGCTGCACTTTGCAGCACCGGTGCCCGCCCCTGCCTTCTCCTCTCCTCCGCAATGCAGCCGCCTTTGCGGGACAGAGACAGCATCATACTATTGTTTTCTGTTTCTATCTCTCTCCCAACCATACACTCTCGCGCGCGAACTGATAGCCAAATTAAAATCAGAACTACCAAGCATTCCAGAGGTACGCGTCATTATTTTAGTACTATTTATTAAAAATTGACCCATTTTCCGGAAAATATCAGACTTTTAACGTTTTCTGGTATTTTAGATTTCTTAATTTAATTTTAACTTTTATAGTCCAGTAGGGAGGGAGCTAAAATCATCAAAACATGTTCTTGAAACACATAGGGCTAGTTTTGACGGTTTCATATGTATTTTTTTTGGGTAGAACACAATGCGCGGGGTCCGTAGAGCTGAAACCGTCCGCTAATTTTTTAAATTAACAATTTGTGATAAGAAACGTATTTTTTTCATATTTCCGCTTATAACTTCGTTCCTTGGCATATTTTACATATATGCATATAAGAAGTTGTGGCCTATTGAACTCCCAAAAATTTAAGCACAACCCGAAGTCTCCAAGTGCTATTGATAAACTTGCAAATGACTGCTGAAGTTGAAAAAGTGCTTTTTTCACTATTTTTTTTTACTTCCAAAGTAGGGCTTGACTATGATCATGAAATTGAAACTTGAAAGTACGTTTCAAGGTGCGTATTTAAAAAAAATGGGCGTCAAGATATTATAGTCACAATTCCGAGAATTTTGAAGCGGCAACGCTAAAACAATATACATATACACCTCGTCAAAAAAGGTAGTCGCGTAGAAAACGTTATAAAACTGGCCCAAATTAATATTTTTCAAAATCTCAAAACGTCTCGCAAACTTGAAGAGATTTATGATTTTTCTAGCCCAACCCGGTCAATATCGTACAATAAACAAAGAAATGGCGTCATTGTTAATTAAGGCTTGCAAAAAAATTCTATCGTTAATTACTCGAAAAGTTATTAACGGATCGAGCTGAAATTGTCAAGGTAACTTCTAGTTACAAATAGCTACTCTTTCAATTTCAGCCTGATAATTGTTTAACTTTTCAAATAAATAAATAATTAAAAATAAGCACTTTTTCAGCTTTATTAGCCAACTGTTAGTTAACAATTGGACTTAGAGACTTCCGGTTGGGCTTAAAATTTTCCAAATTTAAAAAGGAAAAATGTTTTTAATAGTAATATAATATAATAAATTAATATACCGAAAATGAACAGGAACGGAGTTTTATGCGAAAATATGAAAATGTTCGCGTATAATGTTTATTTAAACAATGTTCCACACGGATGCTGCTCTATGGACCCCGCTCATTGTATTCTACGGGAAAAAATACATGGGTATCCGTAAAAACCTGCCCGCATGTCGCAAGAATATATTTTGATGATTTTAGCTCCCTGCCTACTGGACTGTTATTGCTGTCTCTGCCATCCCTCGGCTCAACGGTGTCGCAGCTCGGCGCGAGTGCTTGGCCGGCGCTCGGCCGGAGCGGCAATAGCACCGGGGTTGGAGAGGCCTGTACTAACCGGTTTAATATCATGTTTATATAGATGCTGTACGATGATATGATTTGAGCTCGCAGTTTGTCGAATTTATTATGGTTGTCACAGACAGAAAGCATTTTTTCCACAACCAGTGGAATATACTTCTCAAAGTAAGAGCTGTCTTATGCCATTTGGCTAGTGTTTAAATTTGATGAGTCTTTTTTATATACACTGTTAGTACTAAATGCGTGAACAAATTTAAAAAAAATCTTGTTGCGTGAACTTTGCTAAGGCTGTTAAAAAAATTATATAATTTGGTATGCAAGATTTTGTGTGATGTTGTTCCAACTATTGTACGCTACACCCCATATTTCGGTTTGTTAGATTGAAATATTTTGAGTTATTGATTTTTTTTTTAGAAAACCGTGCTGGTCTTAAAAATATCGAATTGTACGATGAGTAGCTTAATAACGCTCAGCCCAATAGGGTAACAAACATTTGTATTAATTAAAATACATCTGCACTTTAAACGTTTGCTCTGAAGCGATGGGTTCTTTTTAAAATCAAAAAATTTACTTCTTTTGTTTAAATATTGAGATATATTGGAGGCAATGTCATAGAAACAAAACTTCCTGTTTACACAACACCATAAAATATAGATGAAGTTGATGAAGATTTTGATTTTGAACTAACAAAAGTCCTTAGTAATTTAAACTCAGGTATATAAAATATGTTATACTAAAAAACCGCTGCCAATTGAATCACTACTTCCACATCCAATTTTTCCACACATAAATAGACTAAACTGCTAGAAACATCAGGTTATATTCTTAAAAGTGACATATTATCTATTTGAATATGACTTTTATTACCAATATGACATCTATGACCATTATAGACTTTATGACCTGTATGACGCACCGATATGACAGTTGGGCTACTATGGCTCCTATGATCTTTATGACATGACCCATATGATCTTTACAACCTATATGGTATCAATAACCTAAACGAACTTAATGACCTCTATAACATTTACATTTATGACTTTTGTAACCTAATTACCTTTATGACCCGTATTATCTATTTTGGATAAAGATATAAAAGCAAAAATCAAAGTAGAGACTTATTAATGTGATATTTGAATTCTCCTGCCACAATAACCTATAAAACGCACGTCAAATGAATACCTTTATTAATTCACATTAACATACAACAAAACAACCGCCACATCCCCTCCTGTATACAACAAAAGCACCATCAGCAAATGATCATAAATTAAATTTTGACTTGGCTACACATACGGTTTCACCAATTTTTAATATTGTCCCTATATTTTATTTAGTTTCACCCTCCCGATTCCAAGAAGGTTTGGGGTAAGAAGAGTGGGACATTTTTATTTATCTCTTTTCACTGTACAATCATTAAAACTCATGTTAAAAACATATGTTTTACCTATTAAATAGTCACAGTAACAAAATTGACAATAAAATAAAGTTATAAATTTAAGATCTCTTTTATGCTCGACATTTGACATTTTTTTGGATGGCTCGTTACTTTAAAATACTGAGAATAGGTGCATAACATTTGTTTTGAAGGAACACAAGCTGTTACATTTTCATCTACTATACGCTTTTACATGCTAAAAGTATGCGCACATTATTTCAATACTGAACGATTAGTTCACATATATGTGTGTAGGTGGACTTTTCTCACTGTAGTGTCGCTGAAATGTCAATAAACGGCGAAGTCCATCAGCGTTCTCTATTATTTTCAGCTCATTTCGTCTCGTTGCGGCGTTGAGTAAAACGAGCAGGCATGTTCAATAAATAAACTAAAGAGGTGGTATCAAAAGTGCAGAAAATTTACTAAACAAGTAAATATTATTTCCGAAATTTCGGGTGCATTCGAAATTAAAATTGTCTAAATTCGTCTAAATTGGTCCCTTTAAGGGTTATGTAGACATATTAAAACACTTAAGACTATTTTTACAAACTACTCAGCTTCATGTTGAAAATAATGAAAGTAATTATATCCATACTGTGCAAAAAAGTATTCTGCTGAAATAGCAGTGAAATGGCAGTGTCATAAACTCCGAAAAAATTCTTAAGATATATTTTTCTTTTCTGACGACTCAGACGGTAAAATCGAAATTGTGTACAAGATTACATGAGGCGACATAAGCGATATAAAACATATTTTAAATATAGTATTACATAAAATGGTATCTGATATAAAAATAATTTACGACTCCGATGGAGTATTGATAAGTGTCAGGTACCTAACCTGACACCTATCAGTACAAATATGTATATACCAATTATACAGAACCATTAAAAAAATATAACATATATGTTATGTTTTGTCGTTGTAATCAGAAAAACTTGCGAAATTCAACATAAAATAAAAAAAATAGAGGTACAATAAAAATGTTTCATTTTAAAAAATATTGCTAATTAAACAGCAGCTACAGCAACTCCTTTAATTTTTGTTTGATTATGTATAAATTTTTTAGAAAAAAATAAGTCGCCCCTGATGTTTTTTCGTAGACCTAAAAATAAAGGAGAAAAATGGAAATGAAAGAAGTGGGACGATGGGAATTCTCGCGAATCCACCCTTTACATTTTATGGTCTATTTATCGGCTTGCTCAGCAGAGGGAGACTCAAAATAAATCTGAACCAAATCTAGGTGTAGTTGTATGAGCTAGGGGTAACATATGATATATTTTTGGAGACAGGAAGGAAAGGATAATTCCAAAAATTTAATAATATACGGGGTATCCCATTAAAAAAAAAACATTTATTTTTTGTATCCCTAAAATCTGCACGCTACTGTGCTTTTGATAGCATTTTAACCAAATTCAGTCATAACCACACAACTTTTATTTAAAACTTTTTTTTCTATAGGCAATAATAACGATGATAAGGGGTGGGTAATTTATAATGAATAACCATTTGTGTGTCAGTAGCCAGGCAGAAAGTTGTTATGTTCTTTATAAAAATGGTGTTACGCTCTTCTCTTGAAATTTGAGAGACAACCTGAGAAACACACGGTCCAAATGACCTTTCAGGAGTCGTAAACGTAAAATAAGTGTGCGACTTTTGCGCTATCCTTACAAAAGGATACTAGTGCATTGAAGATTATTCGTATTCTGGGCACCTTTCAATCAGATTGTTGAAAAAAATCGACAAACCAATGAGGATCGGTGGTACACAAATCATGAGATGAGATTTCGGAAGCTACAGATGCTAGTTGGAGTTCTTGGTAGCAGATTTTGACCATGATATGTGTTAAATATAGACAAGATTAGACATTACATTTTCGCGAGAAAAATATCACAACGTTTGCAAAGATGCCAATCAGGCAGAATCAAAAGAGGTTGGTTCGTTTTTTTTGCGTTCCGGAGTGTTTTATATTTGTGTATTATGAATTGAGTAGTATTTTTTTTTAAGACAGCTGTGTATATTCTTTTCAATTCAATTTTGATCGCTATGACATTCAGGGCCGGTACTTTTGTGCTTGAAAACACTAAGACAGTGATTTATGTGCCGGAGGCACAATTAACCTAAACGTAAAATTAATCACAACTACAACGATTACGTATGTAAAAATAAAGTCTACAACTAATTCAATTAAAATTAGCATTAAGAATCGTCAATGAGGCATGGATAAGGCACTTTAACTATAAATGCAAAGATTAATTTATTCGATGTCCATAATTTCTTCTAATTCCGGTATCTTTTCCGTTGAGTTCCATGAAATTGGCAGAACTGGATCTTTGCGGGATTATTAAAAAATACACGTTTTGTGCAGATTTATTGTGAACAAAATATAAAAATTACAGGTATGCTTCTGGTTATGGTAGTGGTCGGCCCAATTGTGCAACAGGACTTACAGTCTAACCATCAGTTAGACTGCAACTCATATAACCTTAACGTGACTAAAAGTGCCGGGTCTTCTGTTTAAGTAAGTGACCATTGTCACGTCAACATACGTTGATAATTTTAAGTGTATTAATACTGATGTATTACCAAAACCACCCTTCTGTTTTTTGATATATGCATATATTGTGGCCCAAAAAAATGGAATATTTTTTTGTTACTCGTGTGAAAATATATTAATTTATCATGTTATAAACGCCCCCTTAAAAAATCAGCTCAATTTTTTAGCCAAGTAAAAAATTTCCAAAATCGTGAGCTTTTCTTTTTTATTTTTTTTTTACGATATTTTCGTAAAGATCTGAAAATTGGAAATTAATATTTTTCTAAAGGTCACTTATATTTTTTCTTATTTTAAAGGTGTGCCTAAAATATTTTTGAGAGCTCTCTAAATATAAATATTAACGAACTAATTTTTTTTTTATTGAATATGGCGTACAAAAGAATAGAAAGAAAACACATTTAAAAAATTTCTCGAGACACAATTTACTAACATTGTAAGTACCAATTATTTATAATTTTTTAATTTATTTGATTTTTATAAATTTTTTAAGTGTTCTATTTCTATTCTTTTGTACAGTCAAAATTCAGAAAAAAAAATGAGTTCGTTAATATTTATATTTGATTGCTCGAAAAGATTTTAGGTACACTACTTTGAAAAGCAAAAAAATTATAAGTGACCTTCAGAAATTAAAATATTGATTTCAAATTTTCAGAATCGACATTTTTTTCAACCTACAAAATAATAACATGAGGAAAAAAATAAAACAAAAAAATTCAATTTTTGACGATTTTGGAAATTTTTAAAAACCATTAGCGACCTCTAAACATTTTTTTTTTGAGCTAATATTGTAAGGGGGCTATATTGTAAGGTTTATAACATGATAAATTAATATATTTTCACACGAGACACGAAAAAAAATATTCCATTTTTTTGGGCCAACTTAATGTACATACTTCCTTTTCAGCGTTGTACCTCATTTAATTGGAGAGAAGTCGTAGAGTAATAATTACTATTACTTCTTCCAAACAAATGAAAAGGATCATATCACTTTATCAAACTTCAAAGGCAGGTTTTTCCATGTTTAACGTCGCTGTTAGAATTTCTTATACACTTAAATCGGTCGTCTTCAATACTTAAAGACAGCAGCGTCGCAGATAAACACATACATAGGTACATTAAAAATAGAGATGTGTAGTTCGTGACCCAAAAGTTCGAACGAACTATTCATTTTGAGTGAACTGAACGAACTGTTTCACTCTCTTAGCAGGTTATAGTTCGTTTTGAACTGTTTTTCAGTTTGAAATATTTCGTTCGCCGATAGATTGGGAATCAACAGACCGGATGGGAAACGTGAAATAAAATGAACTGGTTTAACAGTGAAACTGAAATAAATGACGAACGCCGACTTTCATAAAAAACGTTTTATTTTTTTCAAAGCGGCACCGGTGAAACATGCCGAAATGGAAATTAAATAAATGGACTATAAACAAATAGACAAACTTCGTGTATGATATGCCGCACTGACATTACTGTTGTCAAATTATTCTTATTATATTTTCAATGCCTTTTTATTATTTTGAGTTTAGTACAGACACGCCACTGTTTAGTCATACTGAAATATTCATGATAAAAATATAGAATAAACATAATTTTAAACCAATTCAGTATTATTTATAAACAATATAAAATGTGTAGAAATATAAATAATAGTTTTGTGTTTAATGACACGAATGACAACATATTTATGTACTGGTATCATTGGGCGCATTCAGGAAACTAACCAAGGAGGGAACTGAACTCAGCGGCGAAACATAAGCTAAAATATTATAGTGAGATGCTGACTGAAAAATCTATCATGATTTTCTGTTTTATCTGTGAGCAACGAATTTTAACCTACTTTTAAACAAAAGTTTTGGAAAAAAAAAAAATTTTGTTTTTTTTCAAAAAAAAATGAAGAAAAAAAAAAACCCCTTTTTCCTTAAGTGTCATTTCACGGCAGGGAATGTACTGGATACTAGTGTGTCATGAAAGTTTGTTTGTAACTACTAACACATAGCTGCCGAGGTCAATGCGCCCATTGTTATGTACTGGGTACTCAGTTTTTTTTTTTTTTTTTGTTGCCCTCCCCCAAATATTCGGCCCTTGTGCGTTGATTGTCGACTACCGCGTTCGTACGCATCACGTTCATTTCATCGTTTCATAAGAGAAATGTAGGAACGAAAGAACTATAGTTCATTTCGAACTGTAAAAAAAACTATTCAGTTGGATGAACTGTTTCGGTACGAACTATTCATCAAAGTGAACTAGAATGCCCATCCCTAATTAAAAATAAACACGCGCCTTATCCGCAGAGATATTTCAACAAGTTCGTAATACGAAATGGACCGTTCTTCCTCCACTCTATCGACCCCCTCGCTTCTCCCTCGGCGTCTCGGGGAACTTTCTGACCGCAGAAGTAAAGGAGGTGGCGCGCGAGGCAATATACACCGGGTCTAAACGGCGGCACTCATCAGCACTAATCAGGGAAAGCAAGCTGTAACTCGTTACGCGTTGCTAAAAACTCGGCAGCGTTTCGTCCCCTAAACAGAGTCGTCTTCAGGGAAAATGTGCTAGTGGAAATAAAAAGTGAATACACGCAAAATACATATATGTTAATGAACTTAGTTATTAACAATATTATTATTTATATTCAATAGATAACAGCATCATACCTACTATGCGTGGCTAGTGTTAAAGTTAATTATTTTCTTTTTAATAGTTGACGCATAGCTATTTATTAATCAAGTTAGTGGTTAGTTATTTAATGCAATTAATTGTTTAATGCCGTAAAATCTACAACGAATTCACAAAAAAAATGTTATAGGACATTTGGGTAATTCTTTTTACAAACCGAACACCTTTTTGGCCGACACATCCCCGATTTGGCTGAAACTTTTTTCACGGATTCTATATCGAAAAATAAGACATACGTGTCCGAGGATTTTTTTGTTTTTCACATATCTTCGATAATACAAGTGATCGAGAATTTGGGAATAGCGAGTTTTTTGGTTTTGGAGACTCATTTTTAAAAATTTATAACTCCGGTTCTATTTGAGCCACAAACTTTTTTTTTCATTTTAAAGCTAAAGGACTGACTTTTTAGAAAAAAATATTTTAAATAAAAAATTATTAACAAATTCATATTGTTATGTATCATATTATCACAATGTAATTGTTTAAATCAATTTTTTAACAACGGCCCCACCTCGTAGCAAGTTTTTTATATGTTTATCGTATTCTCCGTCAAATTTTACATAAAAAACATGTTTTCAAAAAATGGTACCTTTTATTATTACTATTGTTAAAACATTAATTTATATAGCGCTACACATGAAAAAAAAACGGTGTTTCGTTAATAACAAAAAAACTATAGCTCGGATCAACAAAAGTTAAATATAAAAGTTGTAGATAACAAAAAGATCTACAATTTTGTCTTAACTGTTTTTCGTCATAACCTCAAACTTTTCAAATAAATTGAAAAACATGTTTAAAATCACCTGTTTTAAATTTATTTGCCACATTTTTTTTCCTCATGTCGTTTCTTTTTTTAATATAAGTAATTATTATGTTTTCTTAACAAACAATATTTATGAGCAATAAATCCACAAGAGCTGGGGGGACTAAGGCGAGGCATCAAGTCGCCCCAACTATGGGCAAAGGAGGAAGAAATAAATAAATATAACAAACACAAAAAAGGTCGGCAGAACCCCATCCCAAACTAGGATCCAAATCCTAGTAAGATGACAAAAAAATATGCAAAAGAAAGGCAAATGAAAGGGGAATGAATTTTTCGTTGTATTTTCCAAAAATATCATACAAAAAGCAGGTAACGCAAAAAAGTAACCGGGACACAGGGGGACAAGGGGGGGGGCCAAAGAACTGAAGAACCCGCCCCGGAAGAAAGGCCAATACTGGGGGTGACAACCCTCCCTGTCACCAAAGACCCCAAATAAGGAAACATTAGACTCCAATGGGTGTGAACCCAGAGTTAAGAGGATTCACCCAGAAAATATGCCTTTGCAAAGGTCGGCATACCTGGGAAACTCATGGAATTGGGTGACAATGGCCCTCAGGGGCCTAAGTGCATGGGTCTTCCCGCCCACTTTTCGTATTCATTCATTCATGCCATGAAAAAAGCATAAATTAATAAATGATAGAACATTATTTTATTAGATAAAAAAAATTATTGTGGTTTCATTACTTATCTATTGGTAAATATTTACCATTGCTAAATATTTATTAGTTACAGAAGCTATGAATTAGTTACAGAAGCATTTTTTTACAGCGGTAACTAGTTTCTTTTTTTCTGAAATTTCAGCATGTTCTGTCAGAAAAAACAATTTAAACACAAAAATATTAATAATAAAATCTAATAATATATGTCTTTATTTAACACAAATAAATATTACACAAAAAACTATAGTGTATGATGGCGGCGTTCATTAAAATGCTCTACCACACAACCATCATAATCATTAGTTATATAATTACGAGAGAACATGATCAAGGGGAAAGATAAAAAATTAAAAAAAACAAAAAAAACAGTTATTACAATAAATCCAGAAAAAAAATACATTTCAATATGTGTGATTAATGGTCACATTGCGTATCTCTGTTTAACAATATAAAGTCTTTGTCTGAAGGTATCAACACAGCGACTGCATTTTATTTCATGTGGTATTTTATCAAAAACTTTAACAGCATTATAGGAAAAGGATGGTTGGAATTGAGCAGTTTTATGGGTAGATACCCTGAATAGATGACAGAACCTGATAGTACAGTGGTGTGTGTCATCTTCAGTTACTAACTTATTAAATAAATACTCGGGGAGATGTGTCTGATTTATTTTGTAAATTAGGCATGCCATGTGTAAATTATACCTTTCGTCCAAGTTCAACCATTTAGACTCCCGAAACTTAGTAGATATATGATCAAACTTCCGTAAATTAAAGCAGTACCTTATACAAGAATTCTGCATTTTCTGAAGGCTTTGCTTACCTTTATTCAACAGTGCGGGCCAATACACTACATCACAATAACTAATATATGATAATACTAAGGAGTCACAAAGTCTAAGCTTCACATCAAATAGCAGCTGTATTTTTTTTATCTGTTAAATTGTTCCTTTTATTACAACGATATAATATATGTCGTACTTTCTTCCAGAAATTTTTTAAATATTACGCAAGATAGGTCAGTGGCGTACGTATGCAGGAACAAGAAATGCTCGGGTATATAATTTACAAGGCGCTTAAAAAACGCGGTTTATACTTTCATTATCATAGAGTGTTAGAGTGCCAAGCCCTGCGTTGTAGCATACATTTCCGAACTCTAAAAATAATATACTCGAATCTATGAGGTAATTTATAGTAGCTGTGAATACTTACTTAATACTTACTTTGGTTATCAAAAATAAACACAACATTGCTATATTGGTTCCTTTCTTGCTTATATCAGTGAAACGAACGTTTTAAGAGCTATTAATAAAATTATTTATTTGTTTAACATATTTTTTGTAAATGATCATAACTACCTAATGAACTATACTTATCAATTTTGCGAAATATTGATTTTACAAAATCGACAATTAACTAATACGGTAAGTTAAACCTTTCAACCTGCCGTAAAAGCACATAACAGTGACAATTTGTTTAAATGTTTCTTTCACAGCTACCTTAAAAAACCATTTGAAGTATTTCACCTCAATTAATATATTTTACTAAAATATGTTAAACACATTAATAGCCCATAAAACGTACATTTCACTGATATAAGCAACAAAGGTATCAAGACAGCAATTTCTGTGTTTATTTTTGACAATAAAGACTAACTATCCATAGCTTACTATAAATTATATAATATTCCTAGAGTAGGTTGTTTTATTTATTCGATGCATAATATTTCAAAAACCTGTAAAAGAAAGTGCGGCATATGTTATATCGTTGTAATCAAAAGAACAAGCGTGTATTCGATGTGAAAACAATGCCAAACTCACAAGTCCAAATTTAATTTCAACAGCACCTACAGGGTGTTTTCGACATAAATTGGCGTTTATTGGTCAATTTTCAAAGCAAAAAAAATTGATTATAGCGAATTTCTAAAAAAATAAACCCTATACATGTTCTTGTTTATTGTTATGAGTGTTTAATGCTTTTTCTATCATCTTTCATTACCTACTACGAGTGAAAAATTAATGTAAAATAATATTAACAGTATTAGTGTTTTTTAAACAAAATATCTAATATCTTAATCGAATACATATATCAAATTTATAAATTCAAAATAGTATTTAATCTTTTACACTTATTTTGAAATTATTTTATATAAATTACCGTTTTTAGTAATCCTTTTAATAAGAACAAATATATTTCATTTGTTTCAAAACGTCTACATCAATGTATTTCTTATTACACATATTTGGGCATACAATTTTTTTTTTTTCCTTTTTTTTTTTTTTTGGTTTAATATCCCTTCTCCCCCCCCCCAAAAAAAAAACCCCGGAAACAGCATGCTAATATTTTTTACTGGTCCTCTTCCCCCTTATATTTTTCGGGGGGGTTTAAGTTCTTGGGGCCGCCCCCCAAAAAAACCCACCCCCCCCCCCCCCCCCCGCTGCCCCCCTCTTCTTTCCCCCCCCCCCCCCCCCCCCCCCGCCCAATGTAAGTGTCTCCGGTATACGATTCAAGTTTATGCTACATAAATAGCAAAATTTTAAATTCCACCAGCCCCTCCTATTCGCAAGTACGCTTTGAGAGTTGTTTTACTAATTTCGACTAAAACCTTCTTGCTCTGCCTTACCCTACAACTCTCATGAGGCCGAATAAATTACTTGTTAGTTTGATGGGATTCAGTGTTTTGTCTTATTTAGAAACTTTGTTTCGCTCACGGCTCAATGGTTTTTTCGTGGTTTTACTCGTATATAAAAATGATTTTATGATTTTAGGGTACACAATTATAATTCCCTTTATTCCGCATTGTATGTTATTATATTCGAAAACAGAAACAACATTTGCAGAAGTAGAAGTTATTTTTTATGAAGATTACTGACTTATTATTATAGATTACTGATTTGATAATGAGGATTTTTCAATTTTGAAACTTGCTTAACATAATTATACAGGGTGAATCTATGAAATGTCACCCTCCCCCATTATCTCGAAAAGATGACATAAATAACAAAAATGAATCTGTTAGGTACTCGTTATGTGATATTACGACTCATTTTTTAAAAATAAATCGTTTTTTTAGAATAATGAGTTTCCAAAATATTTCAAGAATGCGGTATGTCATTTGTTTTTTAATAAAGTCATTAAAATAATTTTCTATGGGTTATTAGTATGATTGTCACAAATCCGTAATCCATTAAAAATGTAAATTAAGTGTAGACCATGAAGAAAAAATGTCAAGAATGACACAAGCAGAAAACTCAAAGATATGTGGAAGGAATTATTTTAAATTAAAATACTTAAAATGTAATTGCTCGTATAAATATCAATCCACAGTATAAGTACTCACAAAGTATAATTATGTGTATCACTAACTTGGACCATAAATAACAAGTATTGTCAACAAGATGATAAAACAACGAAATAAATATTTTAAATTGTTACAAGATAAAAAAAATACAGTTCCTAACTAAACTTTTCATTTCACAACTAACTCAGTTATTAGCAGGTGCAACAATAACTTGACATATGCCTTTATTTACTGATCTAAAAAAGATTTACGTATATTTAATACTAATAATAATAATCCTGGAGTGGGTATAATAATAATAATAATAATAATAATAATAATAGTGAGTGTAATAATAATAATAAACCTTTTTTTTAATAATAATAATACTAGTATGTAATTATAAATATTTCTATTAATGGACGAAGTTTGGTATATGGAGTTGACGGCTCGTGAAGTCACATGAACAGTAACATATTAATATCTATTATGTTAATCTTGTACTGTTTTGAGTCCAATTTGACCCCTGAAAATTTCAATTTTTTTCTTATTCCTCATTTCTGATATTGTACAGTTGAGGTACACCACCCTGTAGAGGTATTAAAATTGTCTGTAGTTTTTCTGGACTGTCATATATCTTGTTGGATGGTGGATAAGTTATCAGTTATCACCTTCTCGTATGCCTAATATTTAGAATTTGTCCTAGTCCTTGAACTCATATTAACGGGAAATTTTTGATATAGTAATATCAAAGTATAGATAATAGGAAAGCTCTGGCAATCAAAAATAAATTATATACAAATTTGGATTACCGAGTACACTTCTTCTGATGTAAAAGTAATGAAATGCGTTTGAACGTTAAATTACCAAGGGTATTTTTTATCGTATTAATTAAGACCTCAATAAAGAATTTTCCCGTAGCCGCTAATGAAAAGCATATACAACGGCTAAGATTAAAAGAGACATTTTGGCGCAAGTTCCATTAACAGAAATCTTGAGCCATAAACGACTTTTACAGCGCAAAACGAAAAAAACAAATAAATGGATTTAATAGTGAAACGTTCATCATGTATAATTAACGTTTCCCTTGTCAAATGAAAATTCAGTTACATTCAAAGTCCCACCGATTTATCGATGAATACAATTTAACGAATTTTTCATCGCTCAATTTATCCATTCCCCACATCCACATAGTGGAGTAGAAGTATAATATTCATGAAAAAAAAATCAGGTGTTTTTTTGATTTTTTTTAAATTGGCTAAATAGGCATAAAATGTCCTGAAAAGTCGAAATTTTAAGTTTAAACGAAAAAAAGAGCGGATCTCTAAAAAAAAACCTACTTTTCCTTGCTCCCTTGCCTCCACAGGGGGACAGCGGCAACTAAAGCAAAATGTTAAAACATTGTTAAAGAATTGTGAAAACGTATGTGTATGCTCAAGCTAAATCATACATTTTTATTTGCCTGATGGTGTTACTCTAACCCACGACAGGGGTGGGGGCAAAGGGGTTGTAATTTAATGTGAATTAAGAAAGATATTCACGTGTTTCATAGGTTTTTGAGGTAGAGGAATTCAAATATCACATTAATAAACTTCCACTATGACATAGGTTATAAGTCATAATAGGTCATAAAAGTCATAAAGGTCATATTAGTCATAAAGGCCATACTGATTATAAAGGTATATTGGTCATAAAGGCCGTATTGGTCTAAAGGTCATTTTGGCCATGAAGGTCATACTAGTCATAAAGTCACAAGTCATATAGGTCATAAAGGTCAAATTTATGGTAGAGACCATGTTTATGTAAATATATTTTCCAAGTTAAGTACCTATTTTTGATGCAAAAAAAATCTAATTTATAAGATTTCACAAGAGTTCATATTCTGTTTCAGCGGGCTAAAACACTTAGAAACACCATAGTCTAATACATACACAGGCGCTGCTTCAAAATTGTAAAGTAATATTTCTCAAAACTGATGGAATAATAACAATCATTTCACGTACTCTAGATCGTTTATTGAAACAAGACAAATAATATGAAGATTATATAAAATGATTCGACATTCGCTTGTTTTTCCTGCATTACTATTTTCAACCAAATACAAGCATACTTTGCTAGCCCTTTATAAAATTATTCTTTGGGTACTTCTTTTTTCAATCAGCGCCTTAATCGCATAAAAAAAATCTCGTAGCAACGCGTCAGAGGGGGGGCCTAATTTGATTTTTTACGAGCCTCGATCCGTATTAGCGAAATCATCCGAAATATATTTACTGGAGGCGATCCGGTGCAACGCGCGTACCCACCGGTCGGCAGCCCAGCGAATGCAAAGAGACACGAACAGCAGTGGCGTCTACACATTAAGGAGAAAAAGGGTCCATTCTATCCGGAAAAAAATCAATCAGTATCCACTATTGATGTAAAAAAAAAAAAATGTAAGGAGCATAGTTGAAGCGAGAATTATTCCCCATTCATTATCATTCACCATCAGAAACCACAGATCTCATTTCACTTTCAGCAGCGTCGACCAGCTCGACCAGTTAGAATCATGGGCGAGAATTTTTTGCTGGCTGCTCCCGCAGGTAGTTTAGCCATTCTGGTCGAATGTGTATGTGCACGTGTTCTACTTATTTATTTTATTTAATATATGTATGTCCATTTCACTTCAATTTAATATAGGCCACTCCTATGGAGGTGAATTAAAAATTGTTAAACACTCTGCTCATTAAATCTCATCAATGTGATATATCTAGTGTCTAATCTCATTTAATCAACAATAACTAATAAAAATGGGTTCGAAAGGTGACTTCGATATTTTTAAGTAAATGATTTTATTTACGTAAACTAGAATAACTTATATTTTAAAGTTGAAATTTTGTACATGGATAAAATAAATTAAAAATAAGCTGTTTAAATTAGTTTAAATAAAAAAGCACTTATAAAATCAAAAGTTCGTTACTAGGTGTCTGCTACAATCATATTGATTGTTTTTATATTTATAGCAATAAAATATGTAGGCGGGACGTCCCGCCCATAAATTATAATGCGCACGTGTGAATTGAATTATTATATCGTTATTGGTCTACGGAAAATAAGCACTTGAGTATTCCTGTGCGTACGCAGTGTCCCGAGAAGTTAAATGTTTGGGTTGGTATTTTAGGCGATTCCATCGTTGAGCCATTTTTTATAAACGGTTCCTTAAATGCCAACAATTATTTAACAATTCAAAGACCACGAAATTTAAATGATTTACGGGCCAGAATTTTACAAGTCCTAAATAATATCTCCCCTGAAGTGTTAGAACTAGTGTTATAAGAATACGTATTAAAAATTCCGTTCAATCCGAATATCAAACTATTACGTATTAAACCGAATAGTTGTCAAATGCGGGAAGATAGCGTGGATATCGTATCCGACGATGTCTCGGACGAAGTAAACATACTAAGTAATAATACGTAACAGTACGATGATACGAAAACGAACGAGGTCCGAGGGAATACGGAATACGGAATTATTACGGATTATGATGCGATGCCGTGCCGTGTGCCGTGACATTGCGTATAGAAGGTCCTATCCGTATTCCGTAAGCCAATAAAAGCAAAGCACGTATGAAAATTAATACGTATTAGTGAATTCATCCGAATATTCACTTATTCAATAGGCATTTTTTCTTGCTTTCGTCTTATAAGCGAGTTGATTTATATTTTAACTTCAATTTTATTTTCTTGCAGACCGGTTAGTTAAGGAATACAAATATTTGAAAATAAATACAATTATGTTCGTAAACTTCTTTTAAAAGTGTATGGGATAATTGTAAAAGTCAGAATTACGTAAGAATTTCGTTTCATACAGCTAAGTCGATGTACACCTCCATAACTGCGAAAACGTACTGAATCCCACTCAAATTCGGCGATGGGCGTGTAGGCAATAGCCCTTTCCACAAATCTTTCCACTTCCCTTTGTATTAGGTCTCATACGTTTCTAATACGTGCACAAGCGTGAAACAATGTGGCATCTAACTGTCTTTGTCTGTCCTTACTGGTGTCTTTTAACTTATTCTCTTCTACACATGTATCGCCAATATGTAAAGGTGCAATTTCCTAGGGTGTATAACAAACCTTTGATTTACCAAAAAAAATCGTTATAAACATACTGAGATAACTTTTCCGTAAGTATTTAAGGAAATACACGTTGTAGAACAATACATCAATCAAACACGCTGTAGGTATATACTCTTTTTTTAACTACTTTTACTATATACCTTGCCGAACGAAAGTTAGACGAGTCGCCGCTGCGCCAGAGAGGGAAAGAGAGAGACGACGAAAATGCGGGCCTAATCCTCAGCATAAAAGCTCCCGAGGGTCTGGGAGCGGAACCGTTTTTCACCGGAGCAGGAATTCAAGAGAAATTCCTGAGAGCGGGATTTTATACGAGAATCGCCAATGACACACGGCCTCGAGTCGTAAATGCCGCCTTTATTCTTTTCATATCGTTAAAACATTTTGCTTTATTACCGACGAGATTTTACGCAGATGAGACGCCCACGCCCTTCGAGGCGTTTGTGCGACGCTTAAACAATAGAAGATCCAGAACGACGAATACCGTCTCTAAATGATTAGAAAATATATGTACAAGTTATTAAGTGAATCACTCAAAGTGACGCATACTATAAAATTGAACAATGTCTATACTATCGAATGCATCTGACTGTCTACTGTCTGCTACAGTATTCCCTCTTAAACTGACGTACACTATAAGGTTATTGTCAAACGCATGTTGGGCTACACAAAATTTCTCTATTCGGCCGTACTTTAAGTGAGCTACATGTAGTTCTTTCAATCTAATCAAAACTGATCTTTTGGTTTGTCTAATATACTTTTAAGTAGTATGAGTAAAAATAATGGCCCTATGCCTAACAGTCCACTGTCAAAACTGATCTTTTGGTTTCTAATATACTTTAAGTAGTATGAGTAAAGATAATGGCCCGATGCCTAACAGTCCACTGTTCTGGTTAATAAATTAGGACAAAAGTTACAGTCCACCGAATTGCAATGTCAATTAATTATAAATAGAGTCGATAATTAGATATAAAATCAGCTTGAATCGTCTCCTAATGATGTCAACAGGGTTCATTTCAATCCCCTGCAGAAGAAAATACTGAATAAAGGAAACACAGCTATAGTATACTCCTTATGAAGGTTATAACTTCTATTTCAAGAGGGGCAAATACATTTCTAATGCAAACTACAAATGTGTTATTAAAGTTTATTCTTACACATAATAATGTCATTAAAAAAAAAACCGTCATCAAATCTGGCTATGAATGAGAAAGATGTACGAGAGACAATATCCTCGTAAATAGCGGTTATGTCGAACCTCGAAGAGAAACTTCTTTCCCAGACACAGTTATTCATGTCTGTAAAACGTTTCCTAAATTTTTACCGCAAAACTAGAAGCGTCAATCGTAAATTTGAAAGTGATGGACCCAGAGTAAGGACAGAACAAATTTAAAACGGTTAGGCAAATGTGATAACGGACAATCCAAGAATAGCAATTAACCATCCACACATGAAATTCTTATATTGCTTCTGTCTGAGACAACGAATTCTTTTGTATATCTATTTTTAGGTATAAAATAATACATAGTATTACTTAAGCTTAAACAACAGCCGACATAAGCATCGAAGCTAGCTGTGAATAAAGCTCATGAAGCTGTAAGCAGATGACACCCTATAACTGCCTTTTGGCCTTCTCAATCTCCTGATTCTAATCCAATAAAAAGCTAATATATATTCACCATTAAATTTCCCATTTCCTGATACAACGGATTAAATAATTCGATATTAGATATATATCCATGTAAACTCTTACCAGTAATGTTTCCTTCATTGAAAAAGAAAGGACGATACATTTTTTGTTTGGATACAGCACTCCACACTGCAAAGACTTCTTTGCAGTGTGGACTTTCATAATGACAACTGCAAAGACTTCTTGATTTAAATTAATGAAGTAGGTACATTTTTCTTTAATTTTGTTTTATTGATTTCAATTATTAACTCATTTTGAAAGTAAAGTGTGACAAACTGTACATTTTTGGAAAGCGGAAATATGCAGCTTTTGTTTGGTGTAAACATATATACAGAGTGTTGTTTTCAAATAGTGCCGAATTTTTACGTTGAAATTGACCTTGTTGACCATTTATTCATCTAATAACAGACATCTAATTTATTTTGGTTCATTAATTTATTTTTAGTTTTTGATTTAATATTTTTTTTTTCGATTTCATCTTGATGATTTTTAACATAATACGAAAAAAACTTATTGAAAAAATTAAATCGACTGGTGAAAACCGCATTCTTCTAAGTTCGCTCTGTCGAAAGATACGATTAAAATGGATTCGACATTCTTTGGGACAACTGGTGTCTTAAAATGTAACAAATGTTAATGTGTTAAGTTTTGCAATGTCAAATAGTGTAGACTTATTGTTAGTAAATTATGAAACTTAAATGTTATTAAGCAAATCATAAACGTAGCTTTATCCTTTATTTAACGTTTCTAAAAATAAAATGGGTATTCCTATATAAGGGCACTAAGTTATATATTTTATTCGAGAACATAAAAAGTGAGGGGCATAAAACCGAGAGCTATATTTTATAACATAATACGGCCCGAATAGCGTTTTAATAGCTGTGCGTGTGTGTTTTTTGAATGCATGGACCATAAAAATTTATCGAATTAATAGAAGAAATCCATCGTAAGATTCTACAGAATGGTAGGGTTAGATTTTATGTTGCCATATTTCATACTTGTTTCGTGAGTTATTGCCCTTAAAAATTTGATATAACTACTTTCAGTTTTTTCCACATTCGGATTTTACAGTTTTAAGTAACAAAGTTCTTAAAGAAGATTTTGAGTTTCAAAGATAATCTTCTTATTATGAAACCATTTTATTGACTACTGATTTAAAAACATGTGTATATTCTTATAATACAATCAAACATTAGGAAACATTCAATTTTAAATAATATGATGTTTGTAGAATTCCCGTAACTTAATACTAGATATGCGTTCAAGGTAATTTAAATTGTTTATGATATATCTTAAAACTCGAATTACGAAGAAACCGTAATCGAGTTTTATTAATAATACCGTTTTTGAAGTCTTGCACAAGTGTTACACTTGTGAGTGTAACACTTTTATTTCCAGTGTTTATAACAACCTTTTTTTCCAGGGGCATAGAAATTTGAAATGCTTAAATATGAAGAAATCCTAATTCTTTGCCTATGGAAGCCTACGATCAATCGTAATTGTATTATTAGGTTTTTTGTACTACAAAACTCTGTTAACATACCAAATATTAGCAAAATTGCATTTTTAAAGCCGTTTTAAATTAATAACAAAACAACAATGTAAAAAGTGAAATTTTTGGGGCCCTCTAGCGCCCAAACTAAGCAATTTTGGACTAAGAAAAGATTCTAAGAAAAATACTAATTAAATGGGCTTATTTTGACACAAGGAATATTTGGTAGACTATAACTATTGATTAAGACATTTTAAGGAAACATGGTATTTTCTATTTACATTCATACGTCGAGGGCTGACGCGGTCAAACTTCCAGATCCGTCTGAACTACTTTCTATGCGACAAAAGCATTTTCCCACAGCCTCCATGCCCTAGGTCACTTCTCTGATTCCTACTCAGTAGTATCAGTACAGATGTAAGTATCCGTTACCCACAAAAAGTGATAGAAATCACAAAATCTTTTAAGGGCATGCATTAGGCTGAATATGTTTCAGAATTAGAACTATTTTCTTATAGTATAATACAGGACCATACTGTAATCAAGTAATCATATTCAAATTACTTACGTTTTCTTATATTGGCTTATAAATAAAGGCAGGATCCTTTTTGTGCATAGGGGTTTCAAAACATTTTTTTTTGTACATAAAAACAGGTGTAAAGTTTATAACCCTTGGGTTTCGAGTTTTTTTCAGCCGGACCATTTAAATACATCGCTTCGTACTAACGTGAGTAATACCGACAACATGTTTGACCCACCATAGGAGTCGGAACACCTGCTGTTTTTAGAAGCAGGTCCGGCTCGGAATCGTTTCCGAAATACATATAATTTCATAGAACCTCAATATATGCAGAGCTATTTAACAGATTTAAGGCCCCATCATGTATTGTGTGTCATATTGCGTCGTAAATGGATTTTGAGCGAATGAATCCATTAGAGCCAACGCTTGAAATGAACTATTGTGTGACGTCATATGTCACACAATAGTTCATGGTTACATCAGACCACTGAGACCTTCTACGTTTAAAAATACTCTACATATCTACCAGCTTATAGATCAGAAACCTCCTACGAGTACATACATATAAATATTTTAGTTGTCTATCTAATTTTCCATGTATTGAATGTTACATCTTCTAGTATTTCTACGTGTTTACCCATTTCTATAGATTTGAACTTTTAACAAAAATATGTCGTTTTCAGACAACTTATCTTGCAGAGTAATGCAAACACTGCAGTTCATTGTCACATGAGTAAATCTTGGTCCTCATAACGGCGAATTTATCATTTATCTTTTGCACGTTGAATGTGATTGGTCTAAATCATTTCAAAACTGAGATGACGTAAACTTCTGGTGATTGTTTTATCTTTTTACTATGTTAAGTATACTTATCTTGCATTTTATTAGTTAACCAAGTTTAGTTAACTGAAACCAAGGAAAGCAAAATTGTTTTAGTTACGAATAATTTTAAAAGTTAGATAGATTACAGGCGAAATCCGCTTTAGCGAAGAAGGCCAACTAAACTATTTATGTTTTGTGAAATATGGTCATGTGTAAAATATCGTCTTTTGCAATTCGCATTTATGAAGACTAGGTTTTAAGTACCTCTTGAAAGTACATTACTACTTGCATATTAAAGTACATTTAACTAACACAAAACATTTGACAACTTCGGGTGAGCCTATGGCGAGTACAGTAACGAGTATACACGCTCAACGTCAACCACTTCTTAGTTAAAGTTAGAGTTACTTTTACTCCCGGTTAAAACCGATTAGTGGTTCGAATGTACGTGGTTTGATTAGTGGTATGAAGACTATATGCCTTAAATGGAACTAAAAATACCGGACCTGTACTCGGGGCCTAGTATATATCTCCTCTGCACAACACTGATTGGTTCCCCCTAAGCCCACCCTGTATTGTTAGTTCTGCACAAAACTGATCATGTCTTTACTTATAAAACTTCAGATGTTATAAATCCCTGAAGTTAACTAAAGTAGTTTTAACTATATTCATAAAAATGCCAGTCTTAATCATATGCACTAGAGGTTGAATTATTGATGAGGGTGTAATTGGCCTTAAAAATTCGTATTCTTTTTCCAGTTACGTTTTACTTCCTTTTTTCTACGAGAACGTACAAGCTATGCGACCATTAAAATTAAATTAACCTACGGCTAGGTAAATCTGAACTAACGCCGGCGATATAAGGTTGTAAACCTCATCGGTAGCGGTCGAGTCCCTGCAATTATACGGCAGAAATTTCAATAATGGCCATCCATTACTTACCATTAAGCGAATCCTCCAGGACCTCGTCTGCAAACCAGACCGCTACACTTCGGTTATTATCGTAACATAACAGTAGAATTACTACACCTAGACGCTCTTCACCTCTCGAGGTCGGTTTAATTTCGGTTAGTTACAAGCTACAGTAACTGTTGGACGAGGTCACGCGGAATTAATTGTTATCCGTTGCTGCCAATGATAGGTATTCACACCAGTGGCAGTGGTCGCTTTTAATTTGACATTTTTTCATACTGAAGATATACAGACAATACTTTTGGTACAGGGTATAGACAATACACCTTATTCCTGTAATTACTTTATCTTATTTTATTTAAATTGCATTACTTAACAGTTGTACGGTCAAATACATTCTCAATTAGGGTAAGTTGTGATTTATATAGGGTGATTGATCGAAACTATTCATTAAAAGTATTGGGGCATGTAGAATGATCTTTTTCTGAAAATATATCTAATAGGTTAACTAAGCTAATAAGCGTATGGCAGACTTGATGAAAATATTTTCAAGATTGCTGCGCTTGTCTTTATACCGGAAGTCAGTATCAACTTCCTTATTTTAAATGCAATTTTACCTTTATTATTGCAGATTATTTAGACTACACATTATTTTAGGTATAATTTCGTGAGATTTCCCTATACCTACCTAACTTTTATCGATTTTGAATTATTTCCGTTTTTTTTAAAGAGTGACCCCAAAATTAGCCTGTTTTCCAAACACTTGTAACTTTACTTGGATTTGATGGAATTCAACTTATAAATGCTCAAAATTTTCATCTCATCATAACCTAGTGCGAAAGAGAAGATTTATTGCTCCAGACCCTGTGCATCCCCTTAAATAAAGGGTTAACTAACCCTCCATTTTTCCATTACTGAAGACTGAAAGGCGATGGGCCTAACCTGACCACGGATTCGTGTTCAGGAGGTAGAAATACTTCGGAAACCATATATTGTATGTTGTAAAACAGCCTTTTTTTATTGGGCGGCATATGCTTTATGTGCGTAATGGAAAAATGGAGGGTTAGTTAACCCTTCATTTAAGGGGATGCACAGGGTCTGGAGCAATAAATCTTCTTTTTCGCACTAGCTTATGATGAGACGAAAATTTTGAGCATTTATAAGTTGAATTTCATCAATTCCAGGTAAAGTTACAGGTGTTTGAGAAACAAGCTAAAAAAAGCTCGTTTTTTGGGGTCACTCTTTGTTCATTAGCGCCATAACCTTTGAAACTATCTGTAGAGGTCATTTTAGAAAATTAAGTATCGGTATGTGTCACTGTGTTTAGTAGAACCAACATTTAAATCTATGCAACAATGCTTTTATTATTTCTCGATTACAGACAGGGTCAGTGGCGGTGCGTGATATTTCAGTTAGCCATATCTTGAAAACGACGCATGGGACCCACTTCACTTTCTAGGTAATGAATATACACCTCTTACAGAAAGGATTTATAGTGAAAAAACCGTCAACAACGTTTGCGAAAAAAATTTCAAAAACACTGGAGCACTCCCTGGGTTCTCAGTAACGCTCTGTGGAATATTTGCAGTATATTTTTTTTTCATAATCTAGAAACAAATATAAGGAGACGTTTTTCGATTTGTTACAAAATATTTTTGTTGCAAAAAGTTATGGCCATTTTAATTTTGGGAAACAAAATGTTCCTATAAAATTAAAATTAAAATGGCCATAACTTTTTGAAAAAAAAAAATATTTTGCAACAAATCGAAAAACGTCTCCTTATATTTGTTTCTAGATTATGAAAAAAATATACTGCAAATATCCCACAGAGCGTCACTGAGAACCCAGGGAGTGCTCCAGTGTTTTTGAAAATTTTTTCGCAAAATTTGCTGACGTTTTTTTCACTATAAATCCTTTCTGTAAGAGGTGTATAGTCATCACCTAAAAAGTGAAGTGGGTCCCATGCGTCGTTTTCAAGATATGGCTAACTGAAATATCACGCACTGCCACTGGTCACAGGGTGTTTAAAATAGAACTACCATTTGGACTAACTTCGAACCATCCAAACCCAATGCAGATTCCAAAATTATATTGGTAAAAGTTATACTTTGGTTATACTTTAATTGTTAAAAAAAATATTATTGCTATTCAACCAATGGCGAAGTGATTTTCGATGTGTTTGAAATGCTTAAAATCTTTAAATATTACCTCTTAACAGCAATCACTAAGGGGTAGCAAAAGCAGACTGATAGCTGTGTTCACGCATCTAAGAATGAAACAGAGCTATTATCACCATTATCAATTCCGACCGACTAACCTTTATCACCCGACCGATATCATTCCTTGGTCAGTATGTTTTACTAGTCTATTTGGATCGCGCAGTGTTTCCATATTCGTGTATTTGTACTATCGATCTGGCTTTGTTCCTCTGGATTTTATTTACAGTCCAGAGTAACGTTGTATACAGAATAAAATATATTCTTTTATACATATATTTTCGCCATCCTGGTCGACCACAATCCCTTAAAACTAATAGCTCAATTCAGAAGTTTATCAGTACATCAACCATAGTCAACGATTCAAGAAGCCAATTTAAGGTGGCCTTCCTGATGTCTATACTAAGCTGTTTAGCAAAAGACCGCAAACAATGAGTCAGTGGTAAGTGAACAATTGACGTACACTGATTGTGACATCGGGGGTTTATATTGGATTTATGGGCGGTAGTCTAAAGCCCTGGGGGAAGACCGTATGGATGGACTGGAGTCAGTAGAATTATTCGTTACCACCCCATTACAATTTGTTATGCTATTTATAATATGATTAGGCCTTTAAGATCTCTCATGTGACTGAGGGTGTAGATGAAACAGAATATAAAGTTACTGTGACGTGCAACTATGAATATTTAAGTGATATTGGTACGGGTTATGAATACATGCGGGTTATGCTCCATGTTATAAAGTAAGAAAACTCTCATACATTCATACATGTGTATTCACAACCGAAAAGGTTATTCTTAAATATAGAAAGGCGCAGTAAATATCGAACGAAATTCTATAACCTTTTTCAAGTTGATTAGTGGAAAAAAATATTAGAAACATGCAAGTAAGTGGCGGCTCGTCAGGGGGAGGCAGAGGAGGCAGTGCCTCCCCTGTGAAAATAACAAATAATTTTTTTTTATAAACATACTATATTTTAATTGTATTTAATAAAATTAATATTTAATATACTACCTATAATACTTTAATTACTTTACATTTTTAAATTCATATATCGGGTAAAAAATTAATTTATAAAAATAAAAATATTAATAAACATATGTCAAAGGAGTTCCTACACTATTATTTGCAACATATTCGCCCTCATAAACTACACAGTGCCTAGTCTATCGCCGTGGTGGCAAGCCTCCGATGCCAATGTTTTCACATATGTATTTATAAGAAATAGGGAAGCGCGAAGCTTCGCTATCTGAGTTGCTAACAAATTTAACCCTTAACTCCAGTGGCATTAAAGGTCATTTAAAAAAACTGCATAGCGGAGGCAAACACGCCCACCTCTCACACGTGACAGCGCAGAAAGCAAGTTATTTGATTTCATGAACCTAACAACCTAACCTACAAAATTTAATATATTTTATTGTTCTGTGTTTTGGAAATTTTTGTTGGAAAGTGTCGTTATTTTTGCCCGATTTTTTGCGTGTTTTGAATGGTCTAGGAGGGTAATAATTATTGAAAGTGTTCCATATTACTTACGTAAGTCATTATTTGAACGTCTTATCTAATTAATTATACAAAATTATAATGAAGGTAACTGGCGGGTGTAACAGTTTGTTTCATAAAAATAACAATACGAGTTGTCATGACACTCAGATAAATATTCGAACCTGCAATGATACTGTTGAGTATCATATAAAGTACAAGTCGCCTGTTTTATGAGGATACATTATTTGTATCCTTTATATTTTATAAGTACCACTGCCAGGTCTAAATAAAACTTTAATTAATCAGGGTAAGCCGGCTCGTAGTTTTGTTAATACGTGCTATGATAAATGCAAATGGCTAAGTGGTTCTTTAATTTTAAATAAATTATTGTGTTGGCCGTGTGTATTATTTTCAAATCGTGGAGAAGATGCTTGGACAAAGTCTACTGCATCTTTTACTTGTAAAATAATTTGACGGAAACTGTACACCTTCCCGATGGTTTTGCCGAACCAATAAAATATATTAGGTACATTATGTTAGACAAATATACTTAATATATTGTATTGACCAAGTAGAGGTCCTTCCCATAACTATGCGCTATATTACTAACACTGTTTACCAGCAGAAAAATTTAGGAAACAAAAATTTTTACAAAATATGTATGCCTCCCCCTCAAAAAAAAAAACAAATTACGAGCCGCCACTGATGCAAGCACAATACGTTTACACATTTTAAATTAAAATACATAATCCGAAAAGTGGTTTAACTTTTCTAGTACAGATACGCATATCAGATTACAACCAAAAAATTAATGTCATATGCTTTTAGGTAAACCACTTAAACTCAGCAGTATTAACCTGATTAAATAAAGTAGCTGATTTGTATCAGGTATGATATGGCAAAGTTATTATATAAACTGCCAAATTTCCTAAAAAATAATTATAAGGAGGAAATACACAAAATCTGAAATAGCAATCTGCAGGCTCAGATAAAAATACAGGAATATAAAAAAAAATGTTCTACTATACATGTTACCAGTCATTTTGCAAAAATATAGTGGGTACTAGAATTTAAAATACTTACTTTTTAAAATTAGGACATTTATGTCACAGTGCGCTTTAAAAAATAATGCTAATTAGACCACCGAAATTAAAATAAAACCTTTAATACATGGCTGTAGTCCGAAAAGCTCAAAAAAATGCCACATCGTCTAACATATTCTAAGCTAAAGGCGGTGTACTGAAACTTTAATAATGACTAGAGACGAATGTGAGAATGCATTCCAACACAATAGAGCAATGAATGAAAAAAAAAGCGTTTTATATTAATATAAAACAGAATAAAATTGAATGTTATTTACAAAATCGAGTTTCTCCAGTTACATACCAAATATTTCGAGCAAAGAATATTCTTTAGGCGAATATGTAAAATGAATAAGTACGTAGAAGCATAAAAAAAATGCTGAATGTTTAGAATTCACTTACCTATGCACAACATTCAGATTACATACACATTTTTGACTATACAAACGAGGTCATTAGACAAATTATATTCTGATTTGATAACATTAATAAAAATACCTGAAATGTATTACATATCTAGTAAATAATCTTGAATGTCCTAGCCAGAAGAGCTACCACAAGTATTTAGATTTATTGTTAGATTGAACTGCCTGGCGCATTCGCCAAATGTTATCACACATGAATATAACAATTTTGGGTTACATGTGCGTAAAAAAGGCAACTAAAAAAATAATTTAAAAAAATCGTTCTCAGTTGATATTATTATAACAGGTGTACAGTGAATATTTTTCACAAACGTATTTAATGTAGAGCCAGCTGAATTTAACAATACTTCATTATTACTAATTGTAAGTGGATAATATATTAATAAACACTTTATTAGGTAATCCACCAGAAGAGTTCCAAGAAATTACAATTTTCTGAAAAACTGTAACATACTTACGACGTATTTGTTTTCTATCGTGTAATTCTGCTACTTTGGATATATTCGGCCGTTATGTATTTTGTGTTCATTTTCATTAAAAAAAAACATACAAATGTGAAAAGAAATGTTTAATTAGACAAAAGTATTTCAATTATTTGTAGTTTCTCGTATGAAATTGAAAATGTACTGTAAGGGTCAATGACCCCTTGTAAAAATACTAGTATATCTTCCCGATTCGACTTTCAAATAAAACGGATGGCTGCTGTTGACACTTTAAATTTCGTTTCCTTTCTTTTGATCAGTGGAAGTTTTTTCACGAAGGAAGTTACTTCAGCGTTCAAAGAACGATTTTCAACAGATAAAAATAAGTAGTCATTACTGTGAAAGTAAAAAATGAGTAAAATCTTAACATGAAGGTATACAAGCCCAAGAAAGGATTTTTGCCATGTTAATACAAACTCATTTTTCTTATCAGTATCTTAATCTTTTATTTGTCAGCTTCGTACTGAAACACGCTGATAAAAAAATAGTAATTATAATGCTCTACTATTATTACTAATTACCTAAAATAGTACCAATACCTTTTCCGGGTCCTGTCTTTTACTTTTTTTTTTTTTTTTATAAAAAGTGGACAAAGTGAAACAACCATAATATCTGAATGGAAGAGGAATTAAATGAGCGTATTAAAGAAAAAAATTAAAATAATTCCAAAAAATACTGTTTAAGCAACTAAATCAGATAATGAGAAACTTATTCACAAAAATATAATTTTGCATATAATTTTGGAAATATAATAGTTTCATTTAACATCGATAACAAGATAAAGGACCAATTTTTTGAAAAAAGTGGTTCACTATTTATATGCAATAGAACGAGACTGTGGCCAACTCTCAATAGAGCGCTACGCGACTGGCATTATACAGGGTGGACCATTTAAAATTCGTAACATTCAATCATTAAATTTAAGGTTTAAAGCAAGTAACGTGGTAGTGACATTGACTTTGAGTTTGATCTGAAATTTAAAGGTCATTTCAAAGTCAACCTAATATTTTCAAAAGGAAACTCGCAATTCCTATTTTGTACTTTGTAAAACCAAAAGGAAATTTTATATAACCATTTTTCAATTTAACGCAAACTATCAAAAATATTAATGAAAATAAGGATATAATCAAGAAACTAAAAATGTCAAATAATTCAGTTAGAGTATATTATTAATTGGGCAAAGTGACACCCTTCTTTTTTTGATGCATATTTTGCTTCTCGTATGAAAATAATGATTTGATTGTAAAGGTGTAAAATGAAAATATTAGTGTGCCATCCAAAATACTTTCAAGAGTATAAACTTGCTGTTTGAAGTAGCCCTAAGAAAAAAATATAGAGATATAAGGTCTGGAAATCGAGTTGGCCAATATATTCGATCTTCACGTGCTGCATGACCTTCACGTGCTTTATGACCACTATAATTTAAATTTAGTGTCTAACATACGCATTCATCGTATTACAACCACATTATCTACATTTCCTTTAATACTACGTAATCTAATAAGTATCATAAGTAATAACCTATGTAACAAAATAAATATCTATAGATAACGGTTCAAATGATAACCTAGTGATACAATATATTTAATTGAGTTGTCAGTTACTTATATATGCCTATATCAATTTATTACAGACTTACTTTCCTAAATATCCTTAAAAGTATGCGTTGATTTTAAAAATGGTTCAGACGATTTTCTACGTAAAATACGAATAAAAAAATAAGAATTGCGGGCTTCCATTTGAAAAACTTAAGTTGGCTTTGAAATTACCTTTAAATTTCAGAAGTTATAGTAATCTTATGACCTTTAAATCATCCAACATTTGTCTGAAGCTTTTTTTGTAGAGTCCAAACTGAACCTAAATGTTGACAGTAATGAAATAATTACGATTATTTCTTCTTGTCGACCAGTGACAATCATTACACAGGTCTACAAAAAAAATATTTTCTGCTTCAGGAACTAAACCTATCAAATCCGAAGTATTTTTTTTTTTGAAACCGAATTTTTAACTCAGAAAACTTTCTACCGCGTAGATTCCCAGTAATTCCTTTTTTTTGTTGTTGTCAAAATACGTTTTTTTAAACATTAATCATTTCTTAACCAGATATGCCATTTTCGAAGTATTTTTACGCGCTGAATTAACTGAATTAACCGACTAGATTTAAAGGCTAGATTGCTTCTGAAAATATATTTTTTTGTTGCTGTGAGCTTGCTTTTTGCCAATCTACTTGCTATGCAGGTTTTCTGAAACCAGTAACTTCGGGCCTTGATCAGAAAGTACAACATAGATAAGTCAGAATCTTACGATCCAGTAAATATTTTTGGAGTAATATTCTATTTATAGGGAATTTTACAGAGACGAAATGGTCGTAAATATACTTCGGAAATGACATGTCAGGTCATACGTTCCTGAAAAACAAAAATTCTTCCATTTTTGGACTATTCTTATCCTAAATTCTCATTTTATAGGAAATGGAAAGGTCTAACACAAATTTTGACAAAGGAATTGTATTCATCGCGTAAAAAAGATTTCGGAAATGACATGTCTAGTCATATGTTATTGAAAAAAAAAAACAAATTCTTCATTTTTTGGGCTGTTTTTCACCCTCAGTTCTCATTTTATGGAAAATGGAAGGGTCTAACACAAAATTTAACAACAGCTTTCTTCAGCCTTTCAATTCGTTTAAAAATACTTCGGAAATGACGCGTCTGGTTAAGAAACGATTAATATTTCAAAAAAAAAAATATATTTCGCACAAAAACGTATTTTGACAACAAAAAACCGGGATTTACTGAAAATCTACGAGGGAGAAAGTTAAAAATTTGGTTTCACCACAAAAAAAAATCGGATTTTATAGGTTTAGTTCCTTGAGCAGATTTTTTTATGGACCTGTGTTATTGAACTCAAATGAATATCCATAATGGTTATTCGAACAACCCATCCTCGATTTCACTTCCCGGCAAAACACCGAACCTCGACGATTTATAATAAACGATCCAAATTGTTGGGAATCCTTTGGACTGTAATGAATTGCTAGCAGGCCGACAAGACTAAGTCTAATATCTGCAGGAATTATTGGAGTGGGCTGGGAGACAAGAGCGGTCCCGGGCGCGGGCTCCCGGTCTGCCCTTCTGTCTGTCCGCCCGCGACCCCTCGGTCAACCGCATTGTTAGGGCATTACCGGCTAATGAATATAAATGTAGTCGGGAGAGTTGCGTGGCGTGCAGGGCACAAGGTGCTGTTATATCCTTGCCCTTGTCGCGGCGATAAATCTGCTAACGGAGGACCTTATCCGGGTATAATTCCGACCGGACTTTCCTCCGAGAGTACGGCGGCGATTCGAAGCTGCATGGTTAGTGGTGTTAGATAAGCGATATCTGAAGAAATAGTGCAGTAAACTTTACTGATGTCTGAAAATTATGGATTTTTATGGGTTTTAATGCAACTTTAGCATTTACGTTTGAGCATTTATTTATTATTATTTAATTATAAAATTAGGGGTTTTAATACAATTTTAGCGTGGGAAATTCTTTAAGGGGAAGAAACCCTTTATAATTTTCAAAAAAATATTTTTTTTTTTTTTTTCTGGAAAGAGGAAAAATCTAAATATTAAATATTTACGGACTTATCGCATATATTCGAGAGCGCCGGGGCTCCACCTCATAGCACATACCGAAAACTAGCGAGTCATGTAGCCGGAGCACTTGGGGCGGAGTAACATTTCTTTCATAATATTACCTTTTCTGAAGAAAACCAGCTCTTCGAAGAGGCTGAAGGTTCATTATATACACCTGGAATCGCTGATTGACCGGTGTCACTAAAACTAATAGTTTTAATGTATTGGAACTTTAAACGCGATTATCTCGAAACTGTATTTTCAAAAACTGCTCGTGCTGTAACTCAAAAAGTTATTGAACTATTTGGCTTAAATTTAGAGAGACTTATGTCTATACTATTATCGGAAGGAAGCACCTAAAGTTTTAAAGATATCGCGTAATTACATTACTTTTTGGGATAAAAATTGTCGAAAAAAATAGTCGAGATTTTGAACATTTAATTAAATAGCCTACTTAATTTCTGATTTAATACTTTTTTTATAATTTCATAGGTTTATCCTTTCCCTGTACATGTCAATAACTGAAAAAAATGTTTTTTGGTTACCGATCAATAGAAAAATTATGACAAATGCAGCACTTTTCGAAGTCACGCCAAAGAGAAGCTTGGAGGAATACCCTGTAAAGCCGCCATTTTGTTTTAAAAAAAAGGAAAAAATGTTTTTCTGCTCTTCAAAGTTGTAATAAAATTATGTTAAAACTTTAAAATGGTGTGATTATTTTATCACCTTTTATCACCTTTAAAAAAATCATAAAAAAAGACTCATTTTCGGGCGTCCAAAGTGTTTAACAGACCCCCCCCCACAAAGTGTTTGGAGTCGCGTGTATGTAAAAGTAACTTTAAACGAAAATATTGTCACAACGCAACTTATACACTCCCTCACTTTCACACCCTGTCTTGTCACTAGGGACATTTATTTATTTGTTATAAAACAATTTGAATTTATAAAATTATTTATAAAATAAACATAATCAAAGGGCAGGTCAACAGGCAGGGGTGATAGTGGGAAAATGGAGAGGCACTAATATTGCATAACCTTTTACACTTCTGAATTCTGAAATGAGAACTACGACAAAGGGTGCTAAAACAGAATATGATTTCATAATCTACAGGAGAAATTTTTTTCTGGAAAATCCAAATTCAAAATGACCTCCGTAATATGTACACAGTTTTTGTCTTGACCACGCCATCTAATTCGTAAACGGATACAAAAAAAATGTAATCTATAAAAAATACATTCCTTACAAATGAGACTAGAATTTCGCATGTATAAAAGAAAGATAACTTCACAACGCCAAGCGTCGCGACGCTTCAATCATTTTTTTTCCAGAAATATACCAATTTTATACGATCTTTGGAAAGGTCTTCTAATTTGGAGTATATTCTCCAAATACTATTTTTTTAAGTTTTTGGTTTGTTGGATTTTAGGTCCGGTCCGGGGTTCGGGAAAAAACAACAACTACTTGATTTCTGCTTGATTTCTGCCAAAGTTTCGGATATTTATTTCTCCTTCTTCAGGTCTTACTACAATTTTATATACAATTATGTAGATACACAGATGTTATATATAAAACACAGATATTAAAAATTGTTATAAACAGAGCAATTGTAAATTTTACTTCCATCAATGTTGTTATTAATAAATAAATATAGTTTATTTGCAAAAGAACTGTAAATAATTCGTTACATAAAAAAAAGAACAATGGCAGTTCTATCTACATACATATGTAGCAAATATAACAAAACAAAAACAAAAAATTATCAACCGGACAACACGCTTTAAAAATTACTATAGTAACAAAGGTTTTCAGGGAATCTAACCTGTTATACGCATATACTGGGTGTCTCAGCTTTTAGTTTACAGACTTTATCTGCTCACCCAGGATAGTTAGCAAAAAAATTATATACAAAAGTTACTTGAATTCATGAGGCCTATAAAATGACATATTCCGTTTGCCATGTGCTAGTGACCTTGAGGTTATGTCAGTATCAATATAAGTTTTTTAAATACAACACCCTGTATTTTTCGACATTTTTGTATTTACCGAACAATTCTACACATATTTCATGTAACATACCCTATACCTATCTTCAACCGTTTTCGAGATTTTCAGTCAAACAGCTATTATTTCACAATACAAAGAATTTTCAGTTTGCCTTGTCAGTTTTGAAACAATTGAGAGGTATTATTAAAAGTAATTTTAATCAATCAATGGAATATTCAGTAATTATAAGCAATTAGTTTAATAAATTTTCGAACAAACAAACTGAAAATTCTTTGTTTTAAAATAATAGCTGTTTGACTTTGAAAATTCGAAAACGGTTGAAGAAGGTATAGGCTATAAAATACAGGGTGTTGTATTTAAAAAACTTATATTGACACTGACATAACCTCAAGGTCACTAGCACATGTCAAACGGAATATGTCATTTTATAGGCCTCATGAATTCAAGTAACTTTTTTTGTATATTCATTTTTTTTGCTAACTATCCTGGGTGAGCAAATAAAGTCTGTAAACTAAAAGCTGAGACACCCTGTATATCACATTTGTGTTAGGGAGTGGGAAGCAGTATTTGGAACAATGACACTATTATGTTTTGAAATAGTTCTTCTCTATAATGATATATAAATAGAAAAGTTCTTCTCTAGAATGTTGTAATATACTGAATTTAAGTCGTCTATATCGCCGCATTTATTAACATTATTTTATTTGTTCTAATTTCTACCATTTCTTTTATACCATTTCCACCAATCGACCGGTTGCAATAGAAATTTTGTTTGAAAACCTTTTTTTGAATGAAGAGTAATAATATAAAATATAAAGGGAAGTAACTTACGAGTAATAACCCTCAAATAAATCGCATCGAACCACTAGAACCACTAGAAGTAGCCCTAAGATATCTCTCAATCAGAACCGTTATAATACTTTATTAGTAGTTACATATTATGTATGTAGAAGTATCGATTGTATATGAGTGCTTCACTAGGTTAACCTTTAGAGTACCGGGATTTGGGGTTCGTGGTTCAGAAAATGCATAAAAATATATCTTATATCATGGACAGATCATGGGCAGTGTCGATCCAAAAAACAAAAAAAAAAAAAAAAACAAAAAAAAAAACTACCTACACAGTCTCTACGTCCACGTCGTTAGTTCTGGATAATGCTAAAGGATATAATATATAGTGTGTAACAGTGTCTACATCATTACATTATAGTTCAAACGCTTTTATCTACAAAGTTTAGCTACATCCTACGTGAAATTAAAAGGATAATCAGGCTCTGGCCATGTCACGTCCAGCTGTTGTTCAAATAAACTTCAGACCTGTTGGATTTGTAAATTAACCGCATACAACGGAAAATCTAAAACCTTAGTGTAAGTAAATAAGTAGTTATCTTCTGGAAATATGATTAGTGTTACTTTAAGCCCGTTACTTAGTAATTAGAACGTCATTATTTAGGTTCTAACCTAAAACCTCTAACATTAAGAATGAAAAATTTCTATCATGATTATAAAAATATATGAAAAAAACAGATATCGATATCTATTTCTTTATCGATTAAGCAGTTGA
>JAPWTK010000400.1:62500-85000 GCA_029963805.1 Aromia moschata
TAGAGTTTTAAAATGACATGTTAGTCTGGCAACTATGGATATAATATTTCTCTGTCAGTTCCTCTATCTGTCAGAGTTTATTCTTTTCTTATTTATTAATGCTCGGCTTTGAAATCTTGCACTTTCCCATAGTGTATAAATATGCTCGGACAGAAGCTGCATAATGGGGAGGTGGGGATTCAGCAAGATGGAGTTGCTGAAAAAATATGGTAGATATATGGAAGGACATGGAAGTTTTTGGAGAATGAAAAAAGAGATTACATTTTAGGTGCGTATTATAGTTATACAGTTTCAATATTAGTTTCAAACACTTCTAAGTCCTAAACAAAATTTTAAAAATAAGCCAAGGGATACAATGCGTAATATGTAATAGATACTATAAGTTTAAGAATATTATATTAGTTTTCTTTAAACTATTCCAAAACCTATAGTAGGCAGTACATTATTTCCTGCTAAAAACTGAATATCCCGAAACAAGAACTAGTAAATAATTACCTAGTGGTAATACATTAGGAACATGAGTTTTATAAATTTAAGTTAATGTACTGAAATTCAAATAAAATAAATCCACATAATATATTCCCGATTAAATAGGATGCTTTCAAAGTTAATTGGAGAAAATTTATGTCAAAAACAGGAAACTGAATTATCTACAAAACAAAATAGTAAAACAAATTTACGTGATAAAAGAGTCACGAGTTTTGTCACAACAAAACGACCGATATACAAAACAAATAAATAATGACTCGTATATATAAAAATCATATGCCGTATAATAAAACTGAATAAAACAAAACTAAATTAACGCACCGCTGCGTTATACACGGTGGAGACTTTAACTGGAATATATTCGCTAGCCGGGTGGTGAATGATTTTTCAAAAAAATTCCCGAGATACGTCAACTTTTAAATGTATTTACCTACATTTTGCAAGTAATGTGAAAAAATATAGCCCCTCAGGGGTGGCTAAAACCACCCTCGACATGATTTTTTCAAATGCAACCCTATGGCTTGTGACCCCTCATTGTAAAGCTGGTGGAAAGAGGAATCCAACGCACTGATCAAATTTTAATTTTTAGTATGTTTGTGGGGTTGCATACAATTAAAACGTAATTTTATAGTTTAATTTATTTTTAACGCAACAATTTCGTTCTCAAAATGTGTGTTGTTTAGTTTTGGAATGTAAACCTTACTTTTCATATGTCCCCACAAAAAAATTCCAAGCAATTTTTTGCCACAACTGATATTTGTTATTTTTTGCTAGTGTTTTTACACGGCCGCAAAGAGTAATTTAGTTTGTATGCTGAATTCACTGTATTCAGAGTTTGAAACGAAGTGTTATTTCAAATTGGTGAAAATGTCTTATTTAACTGAATCACTAAAAATCGAAATTTTGATGATGATTGTATATGGTGATAGGGCGCGAACTCAATGCGAAGTTGTTCGCTTGTTTCGAGAAACGCGTCCTGACTTGCCACCACTAAATCAAGGTACCATTAGTAAAATTGAGGCACAATATCGAGAGATGGGTCATGTCAGGAAAGTACCGAGTGAGAGGCAGGCTGTTGTTGATGACGACACGAAGTTGAATTTGTTGCTTGCTCTAGAAGAAAATCCAATCACTCCAGCCCGTCAACTGGCCCGTGATAGTAATCTTAATCACAAAACAGTTTTAAAAATACTTAAATATGAGAAAAACGCCCATATAAAATGCAAGCTGTTCAAGAGCTACTTGAAGATGATCCAGATCGACGAGTGGAATTTTGCGATTTATTGATGACTTGTATTGATCAAAACCAGTTATCTTTAGAGTGGATAGTTTTCTCTGACGAGGCTACTTTTACATTAAATAGGCACGTAAATCGCCAAAATTGTCGTTATTGGGCTGAAGAGAACCCCCATTGGATGAGGGAACTTCATACTCAGCGCCCACAGAAAACTAATGTGTGGGCCGGAATAATACAAGATAGAATTGTAGGACCATTTTTCTTTGATGACACTCTTAATGGAGCAATATACTTGCGTTTACTCCAGCACGAACTAATGCCAGTGCTATGTCATTTATTTCCAAACCCCTTAAACCCTAACTTGACCGACGAGAGGTTATGGTTTCAGCAAGATGGGGCCCCACCACACTATGCTGCCATTGTTCGTCAGTATCTGGACAGAATTTTTCCCGGTAAGTGGATTAGGAGGCGAGGTAATATTGAGTGGCCAGCAAGATCTCCAGATCTTAAACCACTGGATTTCTTTTTGTGGGGACATCTTAAAAGTAGGGTTTACATTCAGAAACCCAACAACATAGCAGATCTGCAGGAAAGGATAAGAGAGGAAATCGGAAAAATAACACCGCAAATGTTGCATAATGTAAGGGACGAAACCTACCACAGACTGGGATGCTGCCAACAAGTGAATGGTGCACATTTTGAACAATTGTTACGTTGAAAATAAATTTAATTTTTAAATTGTGTTAATTATATGCAACCCTACAAACATACTAAAAATTAAAATTTGATCAGTGCGTTGGATTCCTCTTTCCACCAGCTTTACAATGAGGGGTCACAAGCCATAGGGTTGCATTTGAAAAAAATCATGTCGAGGGTGGTTTCAGCCACCCCTGAAGGGCTATATTTTTCATATTACTTGCGAAATGTAGGTAAATACATTTAAAAGTTGACGTGTCTCGGGAATTTTTTTAAAAAATCATTCACCACCCCGCTAGCGAATATATTCCATTTAAAGTCTCCACCGTGTATACATACATTATACCTTTATATATACATGGGACAATCTGTGTCAACCGGATCAGAGCTACGACCAAAATTAGAAGCAACCAAAAAAATCGGCCAAGGGCTCATTTGAAAGCTTAGAACGTCTACTTTCAAATGCCGAGTGCGCCTTTGAAATATCCAATATGGCGGCCGGAAGCCGGAGAAAAATCGAGTGTCCGGCATAAAAAGCTTGTAAAGTAAAAATTCGCAACCGATCGGGTCGTTTTTTGTCTCAAATTGTAGCTAAAAAGCTGGTGTGGTAGGTAGACAAAATCCAACATGGCGGTCAAAAATCCAATATGGTGGCCGAATTTTTGAAAATCAACCGATTTGCATCAAATTTGGTCTACAGGGGTTTTTGGGGTCGCTGATTACGAATCTGAGGTTCAGTTTATTAAAATTCAAGATGGTGGAACCAATATGGCGGAAACTCAATAACCCAATCCACTATATTGGGTCCGCCATCTTGGATTTTGAAAATCGAACTTCGGATTCGTAATCGGACACCCCAAAATCCCCCGTATAATATATTTGATATAAATCGGTTGATTTTCGAAAATTTCGTCCGCCATCTTGAATCCGCCGTCTTGAGTTTGGCAAATCTGACCTCGGATTCGTGATCAGTAATCCCCAATACCTCCGTATTCCAAATTTTGTGCAAATCGGTTGATTCTCAAAAATTCGGCCACCATATTAGATTTTTGACAGTCATGTTGGATTTTATCAACCTACCACACTTGCTTTTTAGGTGCATCCATCATCTACAATTTAACCCAAAAAAAAAAAACGACTCAATCGGTTGCGAATTTTTACTTTTACAAACTTTTTTGCTGGACACTCGATTTTTCTCCGGCTTCCGGCCACCATATTGGAGCCGCCGCGCAGTATTGTTCGATTTTTTTGGTTGCTTTTAATTTTGGTCGTTGCTCTGATCCGATTGACGCGGTTTGTATATATATTTCATATATAACACATACATATTTTCAGCGAATGTAATCTGCTAGAATTGACCATACCGAAAGCAGAATAACAAATTTCAAAATAATAGATTGAAATAATTACCGCAAAGCCGTCCGAAACAATGGAGGATTGGGGAGTTTAAATTTTAATTCGGCTTCGATAACTCCGCGTATAATGTACATATATTGCGGGGTCCGAGTTGGCCCACGCTTCATAGAGCTTTAGGGGAGCGGGATAATGTATAAATAACATAAACAAATGGTAATGGGGTGGCAACATAAATAATTCGGCCCCGATCTATCCATCTGTATAATCTGTCCCACACGGCTTGGGCCTATACCGCCGATAAATCCAATATAAGCCCTTTGTGTCGCATCCAGTGCTTGTCAATCGTTCACTCGCTGCTCACTCGCTCACCGTGCTCCAGTCCATCACTTTGCATTTGCGCCTAGAACGTTGGCAAGGATGTGGGAAAACATTTGCATAATGAATTAACTGCGTGCACATTACATATAGTTAATTAGATTAGCCAAAGTGTGCGAGTAACTTACTCAGATTAGTAGTTGAATCCGCATTTACAACGGTTTTAAGTATTTTTAGGTTTCTCCTATTATGTAATTCATACTCATTCTCGATGTAGAATAATGGATAAAATAGTTCCTCGACGTCCAAAACTCTTTTTGGTATGCCTATCCACAAACTAACGGGATTAATGGAATTTAAAATTTTCATATTTTGATGATGCAGCATAGATTGAAATCGTATCATAGGAGGTGATACTAAAACTAATACTCGCTTCATTGGTTTACAAGAGTATTAGAAACGAATGTCCATAAAAAGTATTATAATACATGATCAAACAATGAAATTAATTTAGTGAGAGAAAAGCAAAACAATTATAGATAGGGAGATAGAGAGATTATTAGACAATTATAAATTAACAGAGATTCTGAGATTCAGATTAAAATGTATTCAAATAATCAAAATTGTTTTAAATTTTAAACATATCTCCAAACTTTGAAAGGAAAACCCAACCTGATTTTTTACGTTTTAACCTTCCTTCCAGGTTTTTTTTGTTTTTTTTTTTTTTTTTTATTAAATTTTTTTTTCCCTTTCTTTTTTTTTTTTTAGCGCAGAACACCACAAAAAAATTTAAAAAAAAAGAGGGTTTTTTTCCCCCCCCCCCCTTTTTTTTTTTTTTCTTTTTTTTTTTTCCCCCCCCCCCCCCCCAAACACACCCCCCCCCCCCCCCCCCCCCCCCCTCACCACCCCCCCCCCGGGGGGCCACACCCCCCACGCCCCCGGGGGGGCCCCCCCCCACACAAAACCGGGGGGTTTTTTTTTTTCTTTTTTTTTTTTTCTTTTTTTTTTTTTTTTTTTTTTTTTTTTTTTTTTTTCTGACCATTTCTGCATGTTATGAATGTACTTGCTACAGCGCACAAGAAAAAAGTCAAAAACGTCCAGAAATGGCTTGGGGTATAGAGAATATCCGTTAAATTGATTTTTTTCTCTACAACGGATCTTAAAGTAATACCTTTTACCATTATAGTGAGTGCATTTATGCACTCTTGGCAGATTCCATAAATTTTATGTTTTCGCACTAGTGTGAAATAAATGTATACACATTAGTGAGCGAAAAAAGGAACAATAAAACTTATGTAAGGAAAGTCTTTGTTACAAAAATACACAACGAGTATACGTGATACTTTAGTTACCAAAAAAAAAACATATACTAGTGCGTAAAGCTGTTTAAGTAAAAAAATCGATTGTTGAAAAAATATTGTATACACTTCACGTGTAAACTCCCTTTCTTGACTTATGTGAGTGAAATTCACACTCATCGAACAAGGACAACTTACCAACCTAGACCTCCAAAACTGAAAAATACTTCTTAAATCAAACGAGTGTCAAAAACAATGGCCCTTTAAAATTCAATAAATAGACACATAAGCTCATAAAAGTTCAATTTACATAAACATTAAAACAAATAGTAAATATTCCCCATCATCAATTTATATAGGACGAAGAAGATTAGCAATAACCCATCTTTTTTTCGGCACAAAAGGAATTGTATATGTAGAGTAACGTGAAAGTAATGAAGTTAGTTAGAAGCGGAAGTGATAATGTATAATAATATAGTGTAATAATGTATATAATATAGGAGCACGGGTAGCCGAGTGGGTTAAAGCACCGTCTTTCCCGTCGCGATACCTCTGTGCACGTTGTTCAAGTTCCGGCCGGGGTAGCGATTTTTAATTGTCTCGCTTTCTCTGTCAGGGCTTGATATGCAACCACTAATACACTAGTGTATAGGTGTGGATGCATAGATGCCAATCCAACCGCACATGCCCTAGATTTGGTAATGTTCTGAGTTTTCTGGGTTTCCTCAGAACTGTAAAGCAAATGCGTTACCGAAATAATCTTAAGTCGCTCCCAGTGCGCCATGGCAAATAATAATAATAGCCACTCCTTCCCGCACAGGTCCCTGAGAGGACCTAAGGGGTTACTCTTCGGAGTAATTATAGGGTGAGTATTATTATAGGAAGTGTATAATAGCAAAATGCGTCACATATTGATTATAAGCACTAGACTGCTAACAATGCAATGGAATACCGTGAAACGATTTTGTTCCCTATTTTGCCATATCGGCTCAATAAATAAAAGAGTCAACAAGGTCTCATAAACCATCAGCATTTTTGCCATTCTTCGGTGATTATGTCACCGAATATCACATGATCGTCTTTGTGGTAGCAATCTAATAAACACAAAGATTTTCTTGTCATTATCATCCAAACAGCCGGTTCTTTGTAACCGTCAAATTTTCTCTTACATAGATGTGGCAATTAGTCCAAGGTATAGCTTTATAATTTATGTATTTTAATTTTTTTATTAACATATAAGCTCTGGCCGCATAAACTTTTACAAAATTAAAAGTTCAATATTTTTAACAGGAATGAAATTTTTGAACCTTGCAAATTTTAAGAGCTAGTTTTTTCGGATTAAGCTGCATACGATATATAGATAGGTTATTACTGATAATCATAAAAAAATAGTTTGTATGAGTGAAATTTCGAAAAAATTTTGGTCTTCAATGTTCGACAAGGTCCTTGTCATTGGATTTGAATGTTAGTTTGGAGAATCAAATAGTATTTGGAGGAATTGGCCCCCGAGAGGTGGTGGGAGGTGTACATTGGAGGTAAACTGGTAAAATAATATTTTAAAAATTAATTGGAACTTGGAACAAAAAAATTTTGGAACCTATTGTTGTTCCTTTTGCTCAAATTACGGCCAAATTCTATGGTGGATGACATGTGAAAAGCAAGGAACAGAGTTTTTCAGGAAAGATGGACGGCAATCGGATCTAATTATCGAGTTGGCTATTTAAAATAAGTAAATCCATTACCCCTAAACTAAAATTATAGGATTAAAATGGGAGAATATTAAGATTTTTAAATAATCTTTATATAAAATCGAAGTAATATGAGAGAAAATTTAGTCTCTCTTTTTAATTACCTATTTCAAATTTAAAATAGTTTTTAAGATAGGACTTGGCATTTTTCCATTGATATTTGCCGGTTGCTTTCAATTTTACAGTGCTAACAATTCTTTAAATCAAATATGACGCAGTAGGTTGAAAAAAAAATAATGAGAGAAATTATTTTTTCAGGTTATTTTTTTTATTTATTAAAAATTAATAAATAATAGTCTATACAATTTAAATTTTTTAGTCAGGATAAATTAGGTTTAGAATATAAATTTTAATAATTGATTTGGGTCTAATGTATATTTAGAAATAATTAATAAAGTTCTTGTGTAGTTTTGTTTATTATCGACATAATTTAAATTTCAATAAAAAAATCTAAAAAAATATAAAAAATTCCAAAAAAAAAAAAGCAATCAATTAAGTTATAGATTTAAAAATTTTGTACAAATTTGAGTAATGTAAATAGGTAATCAAAAAAAAAATAGAGAATTATGTTACCTTAGTAAGAATATTGAAGAAAAAAATTTTGCGGAATTCACTTATTTGATTTTTTCATACTATTGATATATTAATAACAGGTTAATAAATAGTATGATAAAAAAAAACTAGCTCTAAAATTTTAGTCAAAAATTTGGATTTAATAATATTAATAAATTTTTAAAATTTATTAATTCAACTTTAGTTACATCTTATAAAAATATCCATGCTGCATTTTTTATTACACTGACAAACGCCTGTAGAATGAATTAAATACTTCACGGATATTCAGTTCAATTGATTTCAGTCGAAACATTTTCCAAAAAACAACTTGTATCAAACCTTCAGAGACGCAAACAAGCGACAAAGGATCAAATACGTCAAAAATAAATAAACAACCCATCAAACCGACGTCCTCCAATAAAAAACATGTCAAGGAATTGAGTGAGCAATCCATAGGTACCGACCGGAAAATTTTAAAAAGCGTACATACGTTCCCGTCGCAGCTATTATCCCGCCGCGTCCTTCGGGAGAACGAGACGCGGCGTTGAGTGATGACCGCTTTCCGAGGATCAGACTGACGTCAGATCTATCTGGGAAGGAGCGGAAACACCTGGGCCCCCTCTCCGGGGAGGCGGGCGGAGGACGCCTAAGACGAATTTGTTCACTTAGATCTGTTGACATTTCACTTACGCTGCAATCCATCGCGCCGCCGTCCATAGTGGCGGCAACGGGGCTGTAATTGAAATTATGGATGCGCAATGCCGCGCGAGAACGCCGAGGTCCTGCTTACAGAGTCGAAGACACCTTTAAAAATTGTCTCTATGAATTATTTTATTATTGTATGTATTACTCCTTGATCCATTACTTTTCCTTATGTAACGGATGTTTCAGGAGGAATGTCCGTAACTTCGAGAACAGATATCGTAAGAAAAAAAAATGTCCTCAAAGTATGGTGTGGAATCGATCCGGCATGTCTTGAATTATTGCTATAGTCCGGAAAGTGTATAGAGTCGGACTTATAGGAGAGACCAAAAAGAGAGGAGTAAAAGTGTGTTATAACCAAGAAGTCTAGAACTAAGGAGACCGAACTGCGGCTTTTCGCTGTATACCGCGACGGGCTCGAATATGTCCGCCTCCAGAGGCGCTGTAAACAGTTGTGTACTCTGGTTGCTACGGTATCAAGAAGTCTAAAACTAAGGAGACCGAACTCCGGCTTTTCGCTGTATAACGCGACGGGCTCGAATATGTCCGCCTCCAGAGGCGCTGTAAACAGTAGTGTACCCTTGTTGCTACGGTATATAAACAGATATCTATACGTATACTGTGGTTATGTACTAATCTGTGTGCGTTAGAGGTTAGAGTTCATGTGAATATCCGTGGTGCGAATGCATTTGACAGACGCTCGATATTTTTCATGTCAAAGGTCAACATCGTCCAAAAATTAAGCTTTTCAAAGTTATTGCGTAATGTTTTAATAAATTTTCACGGTCAGTACTGCGCAAAAGTCTGAACTCGTATAAAAGGGTAGGGAAAATTGGGGGTAAGTAAATGGGGAAATGCAATGTTATTGTGAAACCTTTACAGAGATACGTGACTAAAAGAGCAAGGGAAATTTCACAGATACATGCGAAATGAAAAAAATCACTATTTACGCGTTATTTTACCTACCCAGCACCTATTCGCTCCCTTTTCCCGTTAACTTGTGGAACTAATACTACTTTGCGCACGATTTTAGTGGTCACACATAGTGTATATTACTGTTTTCTGGGTATCTGACGAAAAAAAAACGCTAAAATTTTAAAAGTGGCTTATCTGAACAATGACCCTCAAAATATTTTATGTTACGTGCTTCAACGTTAACAATACAACAAAGGAAAATATTTCGTTTCATACATACATCAGTAATTTGAAATAACGTCCGGTTATTCGTACCGCTTCTTATATCACACAAATGCAACACAGCACTTTCGAACCATATTTATTTTTGTATGTATTTTTTGCTAAAGCCAAACGGCATGTAAGCACCCGCTTTGACAGCTTAATGATAAACGTCATATAAAACCATAGCACGGTTTTCTATGATAAACATTTACATGTGGACCGCTGACCGCTGCTCATCACGTGACTCAAGTACATTACTGTTTACAGCGCCTCCTGGAGGCGGACAGATTTGATCCCTAGATACCGAACGAGTTCGGTCTCCTTAGTTCTAGTCTTCTTGGTTATAACACAGCTCCACAAAAAAAAATGAAAAAATGCTGCCAGAAACCAAACCTACCGTACCTCATGTTTTTGGGGTCGCTGAATCAATCATCACAGCAAAATTTTCCATAACCTAAAATATTAAGCCCAAAAATTCCATACCACGTAAACTATTTAATCTCCAAGCATCTTAATCCACGTAATCCCATAACCTCATAATCCGATCATCCCCAAACCCCATAAACCCCAAAACCTCATAACCCAATAACCCCATAACCTCCAAACCCGATCAGCAATAGAGATTTGGGTCTCTAACGCCGGGAGGTCTAAGTCAATGTGCCGTTTCTCGACGTGTAGTGAACCCCATCATCTAAACCCCCCTAACTCCATCATCCTCCTACTCCATAAACCCCAAAACCCCATAACACAATAACCCCATAAACTAATTTTTACGAAACCAATAAATTACTACACTGTTGAGATGCTCCATAACCAATTTCAAATTATCGCTCTACTTTTCAAATTCCCTAGGGAGTTTCAACTTCCGACCGCCAGAGGCATCTGTCTTAATTTTTTACATTCCACAAGAGAAAATATCATTCCTACTTATACGCTTGAGTAGTTTGGCAGTAAAAGAAACAGAAGAAAACTCCTGTACTTCATTGAATACGCTTCACAAAGGAATGGATTCATATGTATTTCTAATGCCGAAGTAAACTTTATGACAATGTATTGAAACCTCATCCTCTTATAAACAAATAATGATGAGACGTGGGTGTAATACTTTTCTGCGTGTGTTTGCAATACAGGGCATCTTGTGGTTGACGGTGGGCAACGGAGTAATTCTGTCATCCGACAGAGTCCTGGATAACGACGTTCTGGCCGTCATGGCAAACACCCCGAACGTGAGAGGCAAGGGGAACTCACAAAAACAAAGCACCCCGAACGTGAGAGGCAAGGGTAACTCACGAAAATAAAGCACCCGAAGGGAACAAAATCCTACTATGTCCCCGTCGTTATTCCTGGGTTCGACTGAATGTAGGTGTAAAATCAAGAAATGCCTCGACATCAAAGGCATTAGGAATACATTTCTTTATCGCTGGTTAGATTTGGAGGTTATAATTTGATGGGGTTCGCTACACGTCGAAAAACAGCACATTGACTTAGACCTACCGGCGTTAGAGACTCAAATCTCTGTTGCTGATATGGGTTTGGACTGAAGGGATTGCAATCCGGCACCAATTTCAATCCGGTCGGATCCGGCCCAATTTCCATCGATATTGGTTCCAATTGATTTTCATTCCAAAATCAACTGTATAAAAGATGATCAAGTGAATGTATTTCAAAGTATATGGGGCATTTCCCGCCAACTAAGTGTGACAATTGAATAAGGTTATAAGGATAAAAATAGAAATACGTATTTTTTTGCTCGTCCAACTTTGATGTCTTTTTTTTGGATGGCTCGTTATAAGTAACTTATATTAATTCTAACTAAAATCAAGCTTATCAACTGAGATCACAATAATTAGGTAATTTAGGGACTCCAGGCAGTTTCATTTTTATAATCATGACAGTCACCAAAAATCTGTTTAGCACAATTGTCACAATAATGAGTGGATAAACTTCTTTTTTTTAATATACTTACTTTAAATTATTATTTTAAGTAAAACAATCATAAAAAAACACTTGGTTTTGAAAAATTTATCTTAAAAAACAAGTAGTGTTAATTTTATCATCTTCCAGTCGACTTCTTACAGAGCTACAAATGTAATCAGCGGCTGAGAAGGCACTTTCTGCTTCTACTCGTACGTGTTTCATTGTCAACAAATTCATGTTTCATGTATTTTTTTTTAACTGACCGGATCCGGTGACCGGATCCGGCAAATTGGTGGCGGATCCGGTAGGTGTTTTAATGTGGGGGGGGGGGGTTTTTGGGGGTTCCCCCTTTTTGTTGTTTTTTGGGGGTTTTTTTTTGGGGGTTTTTTTTGTTTTTTTGGATGATCGAAAGGTAACGGATCCGGCAAATTGGTGCCGGATCCGATAGATGTCGTATGATGCCGGATCCGCTAAAAAAAAAAATAACGACTGCGAAAATCGGATCCGGTATCCGATTTTCCGGATTGCAATCCCTAGTTTGGAGGTTATGGGGTTATTGGGTTATGGGGTTTATGGGGTTTGGGGATATGGGATATGGGATTATGGGTAACTGACAATATTGAGAATTGAAACAAACCAAACTAGAACTAAACTAAAGAATTTAGCAACATTGTTTCCATTAATTTCATTTTTCCAACATTGTCTCCGTAACATTGCAAGCAGCATTGTTTCCGTTTCATTTACCTCATAGTTTTTATTATTTTTCAATGAATCTTATTAAACTTATTTTTAATTTTTAAGTATGTGGACATCCCAAAATTAATAATAAAAATTAATTATATGGTCCCCAAAATTAAAGGATATAAAAAAGTTTGAATGTGAATTTAAACTTTGTGTGGAGTTTAATGCTGTTTTAGATAATCGAGACATTCTTTTTAAAATAGTTTAAAACTATACGCATTATGTACAAGTATCTACACGTATGAACGATTTGGTTGCAATAGTGAACCGTACCACACCAAAGTATGAGCAAATATAAATGTATTCCAAAAAAATATGTAACATCTTTGCAATTTATTTCATGAATTTATTTTAAAACCTTTTAAAACAAACTTTATGAAGAAATACTTACACACTAGTATTGATAAAATCAATCATTAAAAAACCAAGCTGTATAAAATCATGAATAACCAAGTAAACCCACTGCCACAAAAATATTTTAACCTTTCAGAAAAAAATGTTAATATTATTTATTCATAAATTCGTATGTAAACGAGGCATTTCCGTGATTTTCACTATTAAGAAATACAACTTAATAAGGAAAATAAATATCCTGTTATTTCAAAACAATTCCATGCGATAATAACGATAACGATATCGTTTCTGCAGTTGAACATTTTAATCAGATGGAAGTCCAGAAATAATATTTTAATAAAAGCAAAATAAAACGCCATGCGGGGTTTACATTAGCAAAGTTTTAATGATACAACTTTAAAAGCAAATAAGCAGTTAAAAATTCAGCGGATGGTTGTTAAAATTTTAAATAACAGCGAGTGAGCGTTTGTACGAGTGCCTTACGAAGTTCTAAGGGGTCAGAGTTTGGCGAAGCTACTGCTTCTGGAGTTTATTTTCAAAAAATGGAGATGTCGTTAAAAGTCCACTTCAAATAAATGTCGAAGTCTAAAATACCAACATAAAACATTCGATGAATGTTTTGATCAAATAAATAACAATTTTTAAAAACAAAAATATAACACTATTCCAAAGATTTTAGTGCCTAAGTAGTTATATCTAATTAGGTAATTCATTCTGCATAAGAATGAAGAAAACTATGGTTTATACTTTTGTAACCAGAGAACCTAGTTTTTTAAACGTTTTTGATAAGAAGTATGAGTTGGTTGCCCCTGGAATTTTTTCTTCCTGGTCCATTAAGTTTATGAGTAAGGAATATTGCTTACTTGTTCGACAGAACCACATTTTTAAATTGAATGAGATAGAGATAAATTTACATGTAATTAAATTGTTTCAAAAAAAGCAAACCATAACATATTCTTAAAGAAACTACGAATACCTATAGATCTAGAGTAATGTATTTCCATTGCTATAGCATCTGGGCTGGATTATAACATCTCTATAGCTCAGCCTTCGTTCCAAAACAACCAGAGGAAAACTACTCATCTATAAGATGAGAAACGAGCAAGGCGTAGTTGTGTCAGAGAAAGGCGAAATCGTGACCATCATCGAGAAGAGAACTTCTATCGAAGATTGTACAGCCAGTCAGTACCAGAACCTGACCATCTTCAGGAACATAGAGATCAAGTAATGCAGAACATCGGTTCCGAAGAGATTCCCGAAATTGATAAGTCAGAGCTGAGAGCAGCATTAAAACAGATGAGAAATCGTAAGGCTGCCGGAGAAAACAAAGTGACGAGTGAAATGCTGAAGACAGGAGGAGAAACTCTGGACAAGGCACTCCTCATTCTCCTCAACAAGTGTCTGGATGAAAGAAGGATTCCAGATGCATGGAGGGACGCTGAGGTCACTATCCTCTTCAAGAAGGGCGACTCTACGAACATCGAGAATTACCGGCCGATTAGCCTCCTTTCTTGGTGTTATTACCTGGGTGTTATACAAGCTCCTTACAAAAATAATCACCAACCGTCTCACCAACAAGCTCGACTTTTACCAGCCTGTAGAGCAAGCTGGATTGAGGAATGGTTACAGTACAATAGATCACATCCAGACAGTTCGCACGCTGATTGAGAAATGCACTGAGTACAACGTCCCACTCCACCTGGCGTTCGTCGATTACCAGAAGGCTTTCGACTCTGTGGAGATATGGGCAGTTCTACATGCAAAGGACGCTGCGAGGATTGACTCGAGATACTCGAACCTCATCAGAGATATATATATAAACATGTTACCCTCCACGTGACAGTCGGAGAAGACTTAGTCACCGAGAGGATCCCTATCAAGAGAGGAGTCAGACAAGGTGACACTATCTCGCCAAAACTGTTCACCCTTGCACTGCAGGACGTATTTAAAAACCTGACCTGAGAGAGAAAGAGCGTCAATATCGATGGAAAGTTCCTGAGTCACCTACGCTTCGCTGACGACATCATCCTGATGAGCGGAGATGCCGATGAGCTTGGACTCATGCTGAGAGAGCTGAAGGAAGCTTCGGAATCCGTGGGCCTGAGGATGAACCTCCAAAAAACCAAGATTATGAGTCGAGATAACATCCAGGTCACACTCGACAACCACACACTTGAAGCTGTTGAAGAGTACGTGTACCTCGGTCACAATATCAAGATTAACAAGGAAAATCAGACCGCAGAAATCACCAGGCGAATTGGCCTGACGTGGGCGGCTTTTGGAAAACTCAGTTACATCCTCAAAAAACCGGATATACCCATCAACCTGAAGCGGAAAGTATTCGATGCCTGCATCTTACCTGTTATGACCTACGGCTTCGAGACCATAACCCTAACACAGAATAGGGCGAACCAACTCAGGGTATGTCAACGGACAATGGAACGTGCGATGCTGGGGATCAGCTTGAGGCACCGAGTCAAAAACGAGACCATCAGAGAGAGAACAAGAGTCGTTGATGTCATAGAGCGTATCGCCGCCAATAAATGGCGCTGGGCAGGGCATGTCGCCAGGGATGACATCAAGTGGACGAAGACTGTAATGCAGTGGCGGCCCAGAGAAACTAAGCGCAGCGTCGGGCGCCCCCAAACAAGATGGAGGGATGATATCCAAAGGAGAGCCGGCAAGAATTGGATTTTGAGTGCTCAGGATAGACAGCGGTGGAAAAACATGGAAGAGGCCTATATCCAGGAGTTGATGAGAACAGGCTAAAGAAGAAAGAAGATAGCTCAGACGGAGCGTATTGCATTCAACTGATCCAGTTCAATAACTAGTGGTTCTCTGGTCTTGTAGCACAAAGCTAGAAAAAATGGAGTCATAACAAAATTAAGAAAGCTGCTCGACTTGCCATTTTAAGAATAATAGAAACTATAGAAACGACGCCTATTGCTGCTATGGAAGCAATGCAGTTGTGTGGAAGCCCGCTGTGTGGTCCGCCACTTTGTGTTGTTCTAACATTGTGTTAGAGGCGGAGGCTATGTCAGCAACGTGCAGACTGGAAATTTCCAGATCTGGGCTAATCACTACATGGAAGGGATTCCATCCTGCGGTTTTTGGAACAATTAAAGCAAAACGCGGCTGGACCGAATCGTCCGAGTCCTCCACAAACCTTATCTGGTGGCTATATCAAGGAAGTGAGAGGCAGATACCATATACCAGTCCAGCATAACGGAACCATCTGGTACAAAAATGGGTCTAAAACCGAACAAAGCACTAGGGCATGTGCAACCAATATCTGGAGGACTTCTAGAAACACGACAATCCAGATCTTCACTGGTGATATCCAAGCAACACTGAAAGCCCTGGATGCTGTAGAAAGACACTCCGAGGTAGTTAAAGGCTGTGTGTGTTCGCTAGTATCACTAACGGAACACAACATCATCACTTCAAGTAGGTCACCTTGGAATTGAAGGACACCAGGGTCGCCAAGGAACCGAAAGAGTGAACTTTCTCGCAAAGAAAGGGACAGCAGTTCCACTGGTAGGACTGGAACCCACCTGTCCTGTTGACCGACCGACCAGACAAAATCGTATATCTCACTGGACGGAAATGTCTGGTTTGAGGCAATCGCATATGTTGATTTACAAACCATTCTGGAATAAAACAAAAAGTATAATCGAAATGGGGAGAAATCAGCTGAGATGGACAGTGGGTATATTCATAGGGCATTGTCCATTCATGCGACATCTGATCACAGTTGGGGTGAAAGGTAATCCCGATTGTAGGAGGCGTGGAGAGGAGGAAGACACCCCCTTCCACATATTATGCGAATGTTCAACTCGATCGATTAGACATTCGATCTTTGGGGCTGAAACCGTAGAACCAAAAGAGGTAAGAGACGCTCCTTTGGAAACTGTCCTTAATATTTTTTAAGTAAACGGAACTAATGGAATGAATAGTAATTGAGGGCATAATAAGCATCGGCTTCAGTGCACAGGGCGTGTAGCTACCCCATAAATAGCAATAATAATAATAATAATAATAATAATTCATGCTGCATACATTAGAAATGAAACTTCTGTTAACCCTCGGCATAAAGTTATACAATAACCTCTCATGCAGGTTTAGATCTAAAAAAATACGTGAAAAAAAGGTAGTCAATTATTCATCCCCCATTAATACACGTTTAATGAGGTGATGTAATACTTCCCATTAGCAGTAAAAATGTCCTATATTTTAAAAGTGTACCCGGCGTATACCAAGTGCGTTATTAAAACCGATTATATCCTCGAAAATGAAACATTTTAACCGTTCTCCTGTCTGCGATTCTGTTGTTTCAGCTCGTCTGAAAACGAATCAGTATTTTTAAAGAGCTCTCCAATAAAAACTCGCTCGGATTTTCCGTTTTACTGCAGGCGAACGGTGCTGCCTGTGACATTTCGTATAATTGCACGATTTTAAAGAGTAATTGGCTGTAACCATTTTAGACGGTTTGTTTTATGGCTCGTTATTGGATTTTTTGTGGAAACAGACAAATCATTCAGAGGTTTATGTCCTGGGACGAAGGGCAGTAAGTAGATCCTATGTTTTCTTTATTACAGGGAACTGTATTTTAGTGTCTGGAACTGTATTTATTATCGGGTAAGCTAAAGAAATCGAGAAAACTGTTAAAGCTATGATGAGCTCTTAAACGTTCGTGTAAATTAACTTTGAGTGATAGGATAATTTTATTTATACTTTTATTAAAGGAGAGTTGGAAGGTTTGGGTCATGGGAGGTTAGGGTCAAACACGGCGACAAGCGTTCCGAAAGGACACGAAAGTACATCGGTGTTTTTATGCAAAGCGCTATTCGTCGCTAAATCCAGAGAGTGATAGGAATAGTTTAGCACTGATGACGTTTGCGATGCGTGGTCGAAGGCGTGCAATGCTTACCCATGTGAAACTGCATTTACCTATCCAGAGTTCCCGAAAGAGATTGGCGTACTACCGCACAGACGTGAGTCCCGGGACATTGGGAAGGATCGGTCAGTGGCGTGGGTATGCAGGAGTAAGACATACACGTGTGTATAATTTACAAGGTGCTTAAAAATACGGTTTATACTTTCATTATCATAGAATTTTATAGTGTCGAGCCCTGCGTTGTAACACAAATTTCCGTACTTTAATAATTATAGATATTATTTTCTGACATTAATAGAATATCTTCCTTGCAGGATATGTATATGGGTCACGTGTGTGAGGAAATTTTAGATTCACCCAAATATCCCAATTAATCAACTGATGTAGTTTTTTTTTTCTACCTTTTTTACTAACCTTGACACAGACATCGTACCTCGGAAACCTCGGAACCAAATTAGCTAAAATTACTTTAGGTACCATGTCAAATAATGACACGGTGGTACCATTTCAAGACAATATTATAACAGAAGATCATGAAACGATTATTCACCGTTTCAATCCACTTATATTGACAGCTGATTTTTTGATGTTTTCTGTTTCCGATCATGCCATCTCAAAAGAAAAACTTAATGGTGAACTTCGATATCTGTAATTTCTAACGACCAAGCGACTAATATGTTGTAAACTAAATGAATTAAATGAAAAGTAAATTAATTTAATAAATGAATGGATAACTCTAAATCAATAGATAAAAAGCAGTAACGCCTTATCCTAGAGCAAAACCTACAAATACATCAAAAAAAACAAAGGACATCAATTTTGGAACCCCATTTAATTTGATTACCTGATTGTAATCGACCCCCCCCCCCCCATAAGGGAGGTATACGACAGTATAAATATTTGTTTATAAATATTAATTTAAAGAATTACCTATCATTTTTTTACAGATACGTTTAAATACACGTTTATAAACAGGATATAATATCATATAGTTTAATTCTGCGAGTGTAAACATATTTTCTTCTTATTTTACTAAAATTCTCAAATTAACAAAGAACTGAACCAAAGTTCTCCCCTATTTAATTAGTGAATTATATATCAAAAAATGCTTTTTAAAAAGTACGTTTACAATGAAAAAAAACAAAATTTTTTTTTATTTCTGTAAGGTAAGGTAAGGGTATTTCTGTAAGGGTTGACTGAAAAAAGAAAGGGCTTAATACCAACAATTTTTTCTGAAAGGTAGATTAGTAGAAAAGCGTCAACAGAGCGGCCTTTGAGATCTCCAGATCTTACACCCTAGGACTATTTCCTTTGGGGAGGCAATCTTGGAGAACCAGTTCAAAATCCAGGCCAAAAAGGCAATCTGAGAACCAGTTTCCTCATCTTGCACTTTACTTTTAATGTTAGTATGTTATGTTGTTTTACTTGTAATGTTTAGTAATAAAATTGTTGTCATTTCGAATTTTCTCTAAAGTTTTCTAATGCAGGGTGGTAAAATTATATGCAGTTGTTTTAAATAATCCTATATTTACCAAAACCAACACCAAAAATCAGGGTTATCATTTTCAAAAAATTGAAGATGACGTCATCTCTCAGAAACGGTGATATGGATGTCAAAATATGCATTTTTGTACCTAATTAAAATTGTTGACCGGTTCCGTTTTTTTTTTGCGTAAACTTATTTCGGTTTTATTGAATTTGTCCTCTGCAGTTAAGTTTCTCAGAGCTCAAGCCCCTCTAAATAATTTTATACGTACCATTACACGATTAAAAACGCTGCAATACAAAACTAACCCAGTCAGTCAATTTGCAGAACCGGTTTTCACGTACTCTAGGATAAGGGTTTGTTAAACTGAATCACACGCCGCGTCCCCATTTAAATTCGGCAAATGTATACCGAATAAATCGTGTTTTGAAAGAGAGGAAAGGCTCTTATCGCGATCGGTGCTGGTAACGAATTGTTACCTGGTTCATTGTTGAACGCTTTGCGGCCGTGATGTTGCTTTTACCGCAGTATTTTCCCATTAAACATGCAATTATAAATGTGGCAGCTCAGCCAAGCGGAATTTTCAATTCAAAGTAAAAGCTCCATATCGCCATTGCGTACGTGCTGATGGATTTCAAAGCGGCTTCTAGATTAAAAAGGCAGAAATGGCCGACTACATGGTATTATAAGGTTTCTACAACTCATTTTCTCGTGGAAGTCCTGGTTCGAAAAAAAATACATGCCAGCATCAAAACGTTGGAGAAAAGAGAAATAAAAAAGTGGATAACTTTCATGAAATTTAATCAAGCAATATCGTTTATTTGACTTCGTCTTTATAAGATCTCCCTCTCTCTCTTTTCATCTGCTATTTCATAAATTACTTAATATGCAATAGAAATTTTACTAAACTAAAGAACGGAAGGAAATAAAAGAAATAATGTTGCTGGGTATTTAATAAGGCTATGAAAATACATTGAAAGTATGCATCATCATTCGGCAGCGTTATACATATATTCATAATTTGTCAATAACAATCCCACACGTTTTTGCTTTGTGTGTACTGGCACCTCCACCATTTGTTATACTTGAATTCGCAGAATGTTCAACACATGAATTTTAATCTGCTTATTTTACACGTACGTATATCTGACATACTTTATCCAATATCTTGATAGACTCGGTTTCAGTTAAAATATCTACTACACTACAAGTAAAATAAAGAGTATACACAGAAAATACTGCAAATACAACCATGACCTATGTGTTTTCATGATAGGTCAAAAGGAAATAAGATATTTACTTTTAAAAAAAGTGTAGTGTTATTTCTACTGTTACGCTTGTTTTTCATTGAAACTGGAATCACAAAAACCGTCGACAGAACTGTCTATTTATTATATATACAGGCCGTTCCACCTACTTATTTATGTGCCAACAACCGCACACATTAAGTTTTATTTCTTAAGCAAAACTAGGTCACAAAAAACTCTTCAAGTAAGTACATATATTTTTTTTTGTTTTTAATTTATTTGAAAAGGCTTGATCAGATAAGTATAAATCATCGGAACATTCTGAATAAAAGTCACGATAGAAAATACAATGCTTTCAGACTAACATAATACGATTAAAATAAACTCATCCTACATTTGGAGGCGTCAGTGGAAAAGTTGTCTATCTCACAAATTTGAATGTTTCATTTTACGTTTTATACTATATTTTTTTATTTGTTAAAGTTAAACCTAAATACACTTAGTCTGTACAGGGTGACATCGTGATAATTCCCAACTCCTTTTCTCCATTATTTTTAGAACAATGAAAAAAAAATTACATGGGCAACTTCTGTTTTCTGAAATTTCAGAACATGCTATCAGAAAACAATTGAAATAAAAATGTGGCAGCTGTTTAATTAACAAGTTTATTTCATTTGTTGAATTCCCCTTGTTCTTTTGATTACGACGATAAAATATAAAAATTTTGTTTAAAAAATGTTGAAAAGGGGGTGACAACTCACCCTATACGTATTATTATCCTAGTTAAAACCCTAACAAAGCCTCACAATAGTACGAACGATGTTCGGATAATCGAAGTTTGTTGGGATTACGACTTCGAGCACCCACTTTGCGAATTAGCGGAAGTTTGGACTAACGCACGTTCGGTTTATCGAGGTTGTACTGTAGATGTTTGACATTTACATATATTATGAACCTAATCACAATGATACATTTCAATTTAGTCTTCTAAACATATTTTCAGTAAAAAAGATTATTGGAGATTATGTTTTACAGTCAATAAAGGGGTTTTACATATAAATTACCCACATTTTACATTTTTCTTCTACACCCGAATATTTATATAAAAAAAAATCTAAAAATATTTTAGGTACCGGTGCCTAAATATTATTTTACGCACTAGTGCCCAACAAATGTAAATTATGTTTTTTTTTACTCAAAAAAATGGGCTGCAGAAAAAAATATTTTATACAACTCGTGTACAAAGATCCTTTTTTGAAAGAGGTCACTCTATACACTTTTTGCATAAATAGCTATATTTGCAACACTACTTTTAAAAGTAATTAACGTTTACGAGTAGTGTTAAAATTGCACGACTTAAAACTAGTGTCTTAAAATTACATTTTTGGCACTGATAGTAAGCGTTAAAGATTGTGCCTTTAATAATGTTTTAGTAATGTAAAAATCAGTGGCGGTGCGTGATATTTCAGTTAGCCATATCTTGAAAACGACGCATGGGACCCACTTCACTTTTTAGGTGATGACTATACACCTCTTACAGAAAGGATTTATAGTGAAAAAATCGTCAGCAAAGTTTGCGAAAAAAATTTTCAAAAACACTGGAGCACTCCCTGGGTTCTCAGTAACGCTCTGTGGGATATTTGTAGTATATTTTTTTTTCATAATCTAGAAACAAATATAAGGAGACGTTTTTCGATTTGTTGCAAAATATTTTTTTTTTTTTTTCAAAAAGTTATGGCCATTTTAATTTTAATTTTATAGGAACATTTTGTTTCCCAAAATTAAAATGGCCATAACTTCTTGAAACAAAAATATTTTGTAACAAATCGAAAAACGTCTCCTTATATTTGTTTCTAGATTATGAAAAAAATATATACTGCAAATATTCCACAGAGCGTTACTGAGAACCCACGGAGTGTTCCAGTGTTTTTGAAAAAATTTTTCGCAAACTTTGCTGACGGTTTTTTCACTATAAATCATTTCTGTAAAAGGTGTATAGTCATCACCTAAAAAGTGAAGTGGGTCCCATGCGTCGTTTTCAAGATATGGCTAACTGAAATATCACGCACCGCCACTGGTAAAAATCATTATCTATGCTTCCATAAATACGAGTATTGTGTTACACCGAACACGTATTTAGGTCTAAGCGTATCTCTGGCGGGTAGAATCTTCTAGACCCTACTGATTCGGTTACAATTTTTATAGACTTCTCTAAAGCGTGCCAAAAATTGATGCGTCGTTAAATTTTTCGATCGGTTCGGCAAGTGAGTGTCGTATCTGGTG